>PYAF01004546.1:702547-725709 GCA_007407185.1 Glycine tomentella | reverse complement strand
TCATAAAATTATTTTTAAAATTTAATAATTTTTATGACTATTTTAAAATACTCCTATCTATCCTACAAGAACATTTATAAAGGTTGAATAATTTTTTCAACATTTTTAAAATGTTGTTTTTCTCTCCTTAGTTGCATATATCTTTCTCCCATGTCTCTCTTTCCAAATTAATGAATAATTTACAACTTAAGTTTTCCATTTGTTAATTATAAAACTTAAATTTAGTAACAATTTTTGTTTTATAATCTAAAATATGTTAAAGAAAATTAAGATACTCAAATATATTTTAAAATTAAGATTAATATGAATCATCTAAACTCTTTTGATTGAATTAAATTTTAGATAAATTTGTCTCAATTAACTTAGCTTAAAAATATTGTTGAAGTTGACCGGATAAAAAATAGATAAATAAACTCTTTTGTCAAGCTTAATTTATCCTTTCATTCTTCGATGACATAAAACCCTTAAAACAAGCATTGTATTTCTCAATTCTCACACTAGAAATGACATACAACAAACCCACTTCTCCAGCTGGTATCATCACTCCGACCAAGGAATCTTTTATTTGGAAAACCTACTCACTAAAACAAACAGGAGTTACTAAAAACAACAAAGTGCTAGGTTAAGCCTAAGAATTCTAATACACACAACAAACATGACAATCTTAAATGTAATGCACCACGAGCCAATTAGCTAGTAGTTTAGTACCTAATAGCTAATACCATTTGCTATTGTTTGGCTCATCATCCACCATAGTGAAACTTTTCTTTCTCAAGTTGATCGATAAATTGCTGTAACATCTTCAGATAATTGCTCGTGTAGTGATCAAGTAGCATCCCTCTTGAAAGTCTAAGCTTCCCATACAACTCTGTAGACGTTTGATATAAGAAGACCTGCTTCTTCTCATCAGGATCATTGTGGTTTGATTTAGAATTTTCAGACTTTAGTGCGGGAACAATATGCATGACCCTTCCCGGAGGATAAAGAGGATGTCTACCCAAGTTGTCAGAACCACCACTTTCTTCATCATCAACAACATGATCAACGATCTCTTTTTCCTTAGCATGAATAATAATGTCTTTGGTTGTGGCTGCTTCTTTTTCTTGCGCATGAATGTTAGGGATATCATCCTCGGTCTGTAGTTCAAGCCCCTTGACTTGATTCAACAATTCATCCTCATAAATATTCTGATTAGTAATGTCTTTGGTTGTGGCTGCTTCTTTTTCCTGCGCGTGAGTGTTAGGGATATCATCCTCGGTCTCTAGTTCAAGCCCCATGACTTGATTCAACAATTCATCTTCAGAAATATTCTGATTAGTAATGTTCTGAGTAGCAGATAAGATTTGTTCCTCTTCATCATTATCAGATCCTTCACTAGAGGATTTAGATCCGTCGTCCTCATCAGTCGTCTCTTCAGCCACTTCGAATTCGCAACTTGTCTCGATTGATCGACAAGCTTCAGCCAAGTTCTCTGATTTAGAGCTTGCCAATGCCTCAGTATTCTTACGTCGGGACCAGGGTAACAATGACCGTGTTCTTTGCTTGTTCTGCACCACAACCATTAGGTATAAACAAGGGTCTCTATGCATGTAAGATAATTAAAACATGTATATTTTATATAAACAAGGGAGCTTGAAACTAGCTACCTGGATGCCACGGCTTAATGCATTATCTGCAATGGCTTTCGCAGTAGATGCAAATGGTAAGCGAGATACAACTGCGCTACGAGCAGCATTTAGGAATTTTTTACGCTTAATCAGACCCTGTAAATTATTAATTCAATATTTATGGTAAGACCTGCTTAACGCAAACTGGAGTAAAGAACAAACTATTTTCTAGCCGATAATGTTACCGAAAATGAAAGAGAGAAATGTTAGAAAATACACTCTTTATTACTCACTCCGTCTCATTAATTACTCATTATAATGAAAAATAATTGTTCCAAATAATTATCATTTTAATTTTTTAATATAAAGTTAATTATTTTTCATTTATATTTTTTATAATATTAATGATGGACAACAAAATTTATAAATAAATTAATAATAATATAAATTTAATTTTATAAAATTAATTATTCTCTTTCATCTATTTATAATTTCTATTAAATTTTATATAATACATTAATTCTTTTCATAAGAAATAAGTTAGTATAAAATACATTATCACTTATTTTTTAGGATTGGAGATAATAATAAATTAATAACATATTAGAAAGGAGAAAATATTAGGCAGTTAAAATCAATCAGCATGTGTCCATATAGTCTCACTCTAAATATCTATTAAATGTATGTAAATTTTTTAATTACAAGAAAAATAATAAAACTTGATTATGTATCATAAATTTGGATTATAATAATCTTAATTCACCTAATGATTTTTCTGTAAAAAAGCATATTAAAAAATATTTTACTAACACTCCTAATTTACATTATATTTACCAAAACCATCTTAGGTTGGGAGAAGTTGTTTGAGCACCTCAGAAATGAAATCATGAACAGAAGAAGCTGACAATGTAGGCACCATGTCATAACCATTTATAATGGAAGTGATAAAGGGCTTCCCAAATTCGGCTAATTCCAATGTCATACAAGCAGCTGCAATCATTACAATTGTGAATCAAGGACTTAGCAATAATGTTAGACATTTTGTTGGACTTAAAACAAATTTAATCATTATCTGCAATAGTTCAGATTTCTCTCATTTTCTCTTTTTCTCTCTCTCTCTTCTCTTCGTTAGACATTTTGTGGTACAATCTGCTGTATAAGTATTATTTTTCTATATAATTTGTCATAAATTGATGGTTACAATACAAATTTAGTTAGCCCCACTACTTAGCATGGAATGTCAGATATGTAGTCCAATTTGTCCTCATGATAGAATTCAATAAAAATATTATATTTTTCACCTATCCAAGATTTGAGTTTGCCACACTACACCATTTACACAACGCACTATTATACATTATTTTGTAGCTACCATAATTATAGTTTTTAACTCCCTAGAGAGATCCTAATATATCCTCATACTATTTCCATTTCGCTAGCTGCTATTATGGGAATCACTTTTATTTTCTTTTTCTCTAACTACTAACATGTTTCAAGTTCGATCGTTTGGGCCATGGAACTACTCCTGAACCCGGCGGGGACTACTATGGAACTATTCTACACATGGTTAATATTAAAAATAATGTGATGATTCGTACCTATTGAATTAGTTGCTCAATCTCGAACAAATTAAAACTTTAAATGTCAGTTAAGGTAGTATAGAAACCACATACCTGGGCCAAACGTGACACAAGTGCATGAAGAGAACTGCTTTATTTCTCTGAGCATATATGTCAATAGTGCAGCAGTACCACCACCAAGCGAGTGCCCAACGATCTATGGAAAGATTATTATAATTATAACAATATAAAAAAGGGCCAAATATCGGTTGAGTTAAATACTTCAATAAAAAGATCAATACATAATTTTAATTTATGAAATGTTGAAGCAAGAATGTGTCATTTAAAGTGAAAACATAAAGGAAAGAATAAAGAAATGGGAAAGAAGAGAATAAATAACTTTCCAATTTTTCATTACTGGGAGTGTGGGTATTATAATTGATGTTCTTCCAAAAGAGTTAATTTATAGTAACAGGCTAACAATGTATACCTTGATTTCGAAATTAGGGTATTGACGATGAGCATCAAGTAGTATAGGAGTGCAGTGTTTTTTAATCCAACGAGCTGCAGCAACCATACCACGGTGTGCATGTCCTACAACCTGGTTGTTCCTCTTCAGCTCACCATCATCTCTGCAAATATAATGATTGAAGGAAATGGGAGCACCGATTGCATCTGTCAGAGTGTCTTTTATGCTACGAGTTCCTCGGATGAACACAAACAAACATTGTGATTTTTTATCACGTATAACTGTGAAAGCCGGCTTTAGAATCTGATCACAAACAAATTAATTTTCAGTTAAACTGGGACCTGGATACAAAACAAAAGGTGACCCCAATCATACTGAAACAGTTTCGGCTGAAAGTAAGACGATAAAAGAAAACACACACGCATGCTTTAAAATGAAAAAAAAAAAAAAAAAAGAGAAGAAAATATGTAATAACATCTTGTGGTTTTTTTAGAGTAATTGTAGGTAGACATCTCAATCAATATCACAAGTTAATTATTAACACTTACTATTTCTTTCTATATTTTTTTTTATCATATTGTTTCACTTATATCATCTCTTTCTCTTTTGTATTATTTCACTTATCACATTTACCCTTTTCTCTTTTTAAGTGTCAATTAGCATGATGATATATCCATAGTTTCCTTACTATATATTTTCATTGTCTGTAAAACATTATATATCAAGGGAACAAATTATAAGAAGGCAACTTACCCGAGCTCTTCTCTTCCTTAGGAGGACATCCTCCTTGGCGAATTGAGCAGCAAATAAAAACGTACGAAACCGTTTTTTGCTGAAAAGTATGGTCAGTGTCAAGCATTTTTTCAGCTCATACAACTCGTTTAATATTTCGGGGTCTGTGAGTTGCACACAATCACTTCTTTCGCCACATTCGATTGTAACTGTTGTCTTACGCTATAATCGTCGATCACATCCAATAAGGACACAAATTAGGAACGTACCAATAGATTGCACGAATATATAAATTAATATCCACTATAAAAAGAAAAAAAAAAATGAAGTAGGAAGTTGGAAATGGACCTTGTCCATGATAGAGTAAAGGATAGCTCTTGGCAAATCCAAGAGGTGCCATTTGCCCAGTGTCTCGGCGTAACCAAAGCTTATGGCATGTGTTAACGTAATCACTGAGTCAATCAATGTTTTGGGTGCCTCGGCTGGCCTCTTTTCAAGCTTCCCGGCAACCCCCCTAATCGCTTTCGACAAAATACCACGGCTCCTTTTTTCAATCTTCCCCGCCATTGTCCCAAGGGAATGCCAATTAACAAGAAATGTTAGATAGATGTTTATGACATATGAATTAATCTTCATATATCATATTGTTACTCACATATAAATGAGTTATTTAAGTTTGTTAAATGTTTGATTAAGTTTAATTATTCAATTAATCAAACAACGTTAAAGTTAACTTTAATTGTTTAAGCCAACCAAATCTAAAGGGTATTTTATCATAAAAAATAGAAATTCATTAACTTTAATATAAAGAAGTCATCAGCAAATCAAAGCTAATAGATACTTCATAATAAACTGGTTTGTGTCATTCAGATTAACAAATGTAATGAAGTTTGAAATGATCATTTTTAAATTGACATTTCGTTGTACGTCTGCCTATTGTTTACAACTTAATTGGTTTAATGGTTTGCTTGTTGCCATACCATTTGTTGGTCCCAGATCCAAGACGTCACAGTCCCTTCACTCAACCAAAATTAACATTGTCTCTGGTATGGTAACAAAGTAAATAAAGATGAGTGAAAATTTTCAAAATGTGAACTCAATAGAAAATTGAAGAAAATAAGTTTAATTTAATTGTTTACTAAGAGAAAAATATTATTATTTTTAATTTTAAGTAAAAAAATATCACTTTATTTCCTGCTTTCTAAATTTGTGTATGAGAAAGCAAATTTATATTGTTTTTATATTTTCTGTTTTCATTTTTTCTACAAAACTTCAGAAGAGGTAGCTGGCAAAATACAGGGAAAAAAGCATTTGTCCAACCCAACAATTCCTTGTTTTATGGAGTATTTTATTTTACACTCTCTTCTTCTTATCTTTTGTTCTGTATTAATTATAAAATGTATAATAAATTAAATTTGTTATATAAAAATATCATTATCGTTCTAAAATTCCTGTCATTTCACGCGCGTAATTTGTCTTTGAATTCAATTAAGATAAATATCATTGACGACCTTAAAAACAAAGGTAAAAGTCTCGTCAACTTTAATGGAATTATGTTTGTATCATAATTTATGCCTTAAAGAATCTCGAGATTCGATTTTGTCTAAAAAATCGTGCTTGGTTGAGGCAAACGAAAAATAAAGACAAGAGAATTATAATAAGTAAAACGTGACAAGTTGAGTTTAGTAACATATTTTATGGAGTAGTACTTTTTACTTATTTTTATTTTGGTACAATAATAATAAGGAAATAAAGACGAGAATTAGCTAACACTAGCTACAACATGTCCATCGCTGCAGAGGGAGGAGGGACCACGATTTCCTATGGATATTAGTACTACTTTTGAACTGGGAGTCTGTTGAGTGCTTTTAAATTTTTACTTAAAGAATAAAATATAAAACAAGTAATTCCAAATGATGTACACTACTACTGTAGTATTCTATAAATGATGCATGTTACTATGTTAATATAATATTTTATTGAAGTATTACTTCACTACTAGAAAAAAAAAATAAAAACCTTTCAAATACAATAGTAGTATTCACAACAATTTTAAAATTATCTTTGAAGTTGTTATCGAGAAAAATAATAATTTAAAAAATTTATATCTTATGTCTTATAAACTGTCTTAAATTATTATATTTATTATTTCAAAATATAAAATATATAATTTTAAAACGATTTTAAAGAAAAATAATCTTAGAAACTACACACTACTCAAAGATGGTTTTTTCTTAAAATTGATTTTTTTTATGTTTATTTAGTTTTATAACAGATTAAACAAACCAATTTATATTATTATTATTATTATTATTATTATTATTATTATTATTATTATTATTATTATTATTATTATTATTAACTGTCTTGTTAAATCAAGATTCATGATAACTTAATGTGCACTTAATTTATTTTACTTTAACGTGCATCAATGTGTGTTCCGTGTTCACACAAATCTAACTAATAAATTATTCATGTTTGTGTTTGCCTATGTTACGTTAAATCAAGATTCATGTTAATTTAAATTTACTAATTGTGTAATGCAGTCAAATGCGCATGCATATAATTTGTTTTACTTTAACGTGCATCCATGTGTGCTCAGACAAATAAAAAAAAAATACTATTCTGTTTGTCCCATAATATTTGTCATGTAAAAAAAAAAAAAAGAAATCTAAAAAACTATTACTTTTTTCACTTATAAAATTAACGATGATAAAAAAATTTAATTATAAATTAATAATAATAAATTTAAGTTTGTAAAATTTTTATTCTCTCATCTAATTTATTAAATTTTTTTGATATGAATGAAATAAATTAAAATGATAATATAA
Source organism: Glycine tomentella (assembly GCA_007407185.1). NCBI lineage: Eukaryota > Viridiplantae > Streptophyta > Magnoliopsida > Fabales > Fabaceae > Glycine > Glycine tomentella. Next base: position 718,511 of record PYAF01004546.1, on the reverse strand, counting down.
TAAAACAGAGAAAATATAATAAAATATAAAGTGTGCTTTTAATATCTAATCAAGTAATCGATCCAAGCAAAGTGAGTAATTAATGCACTACATTGTTTTCAAATATCTTCTAATGTAACATCATTTTAGCCCACAATATGCAAAATATTTGCTTTATGTTGTCTCTTGGTCAAATCGATCAATAGCAATAATTACCATATGTAATATTGGCTAAGCCAGCTATAGCTACCAAAAATCAAGCTACTAGTGTACACTTTAACAAACACAAATATGAAATTAGTGTCAGTTTAATTAGGGTGACGCTAAATAGTTTTATTTAAAAAACTATATTTTTCAATTAGATGCATATCAGTTTAGTTTTCTAGAACCATTTGCCGTTCAGTTTGGTTCAGGAGAATTTGCCGTTTGTTTCAGTCTAGTATGATTTGAACAATCCTAGTAACCGCTATTTTATGTGTTTCTTGTATTGATTATAGCCCTCACTTATTATAGTATGACAAATCTTAATTATATGACAAACCTAATAAAAAAAAGTGAGAAAATTTAATATTCCTCGTACAATCATACATAAACGATCAATTTGTTTAATTAAATTTTAATCTTAATTACATAGATTTAAAATTATTTGATTAACTCTTTTCTCTTGTAAGCTTCTTTTATATGTGTGTATGTTTTTCTTATCAATAATATTTTGAAGTTATCTCAATTTCTACCCACATTTCTTAAAATAATCCTAACATTTCGATTAAATGAATTGTCTTTTAACCTTATGCAATCTAACCACCATGCTTATCGTTCTTCTATGCGCTCACGTACGGTTCACAAACCTAGTACTAGCATATAATAAGAAACTAGAGTACCAATATAAAGGTGTTTCCTTCCTCTGTTAATTAATTCAATCCATTATGACTTCCCCGAAATCACCATTGCTTGAAAGAATTTGAAAAGGTTTTCCACATGGAATCCAAAGGCTCACGCTACCTCCACGTACATATAAAATAAAGAGACATTTTCTTTGTAGAATATAATCCAGTACAGTTGCTTATTGGAGTATTATAAAAGGAGTACAAAACAACAACAAATGCAATGAGAAAACGATCGATGTCGATTAAAAAAACGGAGAAAGATCGATAAATAGAGATTTGTTGCGCTATTCAGTATCCATGCCATAATATTATTCAAACTAGCACAATACCGTGTGGACTCACGGATAACGGATTAGCTACAAGATGAAATGTATAACTGTATAAATTTAGTAAATGAGAATCAAAATTTATAAAATTGAACATGCAATATATTTTGTAAAATAACTGTTGTCATAAAATTATTTTGTATAATATATAATTCGATTTAAAAATATATATTTATGATTGATTTAATAAAATAATCGAATCAATTCATAAAATTATTTTCAATTTATGTCTATTTAAAATACTCTCATTTATCCTACAAAAAACATTTATAAAAGTTGAATTATTTTTTCAACATTTTAAAAATCTTTCTTCAACTTCATCACATGTTTAAAGCATTTTCTTATTTGGCAGAGAAAATAAAAATAAAAACATAAAAAGAGTAGAAAAAAATTATAGCTGTTTTCAGTTAATTAAAACTTTCTCACCTATCTCTTATACTAAAAAAAAAGTTATAAATGCATGACTTTCAACAGTGTATATCTCTAATCAAACATGAGACTAATCAGTACTGATATCCTTAAAAATTTAATAGAATTACTCATATACCTTCCCTTTTTTTGTCCCACATAAATCTCAGCTCCATCAATTTATATATTAACAAAGTAAGTGTATTTTTATTGTTTATTCAAATCTCTCGTAATTTCTTATATGGTTACAAGAAATAGAGGGAGGTGTGTTACGAAGAAATGAAAAATATCATAATTTTGTTAAATATATATTAAGAGACTGATGAGTATAATTTGTCGTTATAACTTGTAATTCAAAAAATTCGCGACTTTTCATGTGCAAAAGACAATGAACTACTGCTTTTGACAATGTTGAACGTTGCCAAGTTCAATAAGAAATCGGTGAATCTCCGTGGAAGGAGCAGCTGGACGAAAATCCTAATAACTAATAAGGATGATTATGCAAGATAGAAACTGGCGATGGACAAAAGGGCAAAATAAAGAACATTTGGATCATTTAACCAATGCCATGTCATTATTCAGGGGTTACGCTAAGGTACGCCTAAACACTCCCAATGAAATTAATGTTACTAACCCACAGAAGATTCTCAAATAAATCACTCACAGTGGAAACGTTGATATACATATCTTTCCACCATGCACCTATTTTTTGATGTAACGGATGGGATTTGATATTGTAGATAGGAAAATCTCATAAATAAGTATCAGCTGTGATGGTACGAGTACAGTAACTGGAACGCTGGCCAATATGGCGCCTCCAATGAAGAGCTGCTTATACGCCGAATATTTGTTTATTACTATCGCAAGTGCAGCACCAAAGGCAAACACCATGGACGCGACTGACAGAACAAGGAAGAAGAGGCCGAACAGTAACTTCAACGGGAAGCGTTGTAGAAAGTCTTTTTCAGCAAAACGTGACGTGAGGATCCAAATGAATATCAAGACTGAAGTAGCAGAAGTGAAGAGAGATATTGCATCTGCTACCACAAACACAGTAAATATATTTTCATTTAATAAAATAGGCACTCCCGTGTCTTGATTGTTTCCCCCTGGGACAGTGAAGGCCGCAGCGAACATGATAGTAGTGATCAGAGTACCCACAATTGAAAATGACTGAGCAGATTGTTTTGCCCATATCTCTCCATCTTTCACCAACTGCTCGTGCGTTTCACTAAATACCTCACGAGGCTTCTTGTCGTCATCATTTCTGGCTTCCTTACAATTGGGATGCACAATTTCCTCCACCGCCTGCTGTCATCGATCTCATCAATTTAGGTATATCCAATTATTCAGCAGTTTGGTAAACAATTGGCATGGAGAATTCAGACTAATTAAAAATCTTCTGTAAGCTGAAATTAAGTTTTATGAGAATAATGATACATCAACATTTTCTTGTTTTAAACATTTAACAAACACCTTTCAATTTTTAAAATTATAGATTTTATGTATCATTACTCTTTTATTAAAGAAGAACTTGAAAAAATCTATATCAGCAATATCAAATATAGTTCTATTTAGATAAATTTCTTCATAACATATTTAAGAAAATAAAATGATTTTTTTATGAGTTAAAATTAGTTTTCTTTTATTAATTATTAGCTAAATTATAAGAATTCTCTAATATAACTTATCTAAAGATGAGAGAACAATTATAAATTTACTAATTTTAATTCATAGAATAACTATTTCATTCTTCTTTTTTTTCTATAGAAAAATTTATGCATATTAAGAAGGATGTTCTTATACATCCCTGCAGGGTGGAACAACGAAAGTTTAGAGGAAAATATGGCAATTGTGAATATGTTGCACCTGCCTCTTAAATCATGTGATGATAGATATCTACCTAAAAAAAGAAAACTAAGATAAATGACCTTAAACCATTGAAGTTCTCTTTGCATTTGGAGAGCAGCGCCTCGTCTGTGAGTAAGATGAGAGGAAGGGCCTATATGTCCTGCGAGGTGCAACAGATTATTGCCAAACACGTCTTTGCTATTTTTAATTATATCCTTCCTTCCATTGAGAGTTTGCATGAGTTGGAACACATTCAGTTTGCGATATAGAACCGCATACGAAAATATGCCTCTCTTACGGTTGTCCGTCGCCCACAAGAGGTTATGGTTAGCCTCAGCCATAGCATTTATGAACTCAACAATTCCATACTTGGCTCCATCCAACATAGCATCGAACACAGAAGCTTTATGGAGTTCTGAATTGTTAAACTTCATAACACTTACTTGAAAGTGCTGCAATATTTGTAGAACTTCGTAATGCATAAGTTCCTGTTCATATATTTTCCTAACTATTCCTGAGAGAATTTGAGGGGGACTTAGTGCTGGAGTCGATCGTTACAGAAAATTAATTAAATCTAGTTAAGCAGAGAGGAGCAACTATATAAATAACATATCATTTGGTATAACGTACCGAAAATTTTCAGATATTTGAAAACTAGAAAGAAGAACGCATAAATTCCAGTAAGTGGTCGACCTGAACAAATCATCCAAAATGAAAAGTACCGATCAAACCATATTTATACGAAGAAAAATAGAGATGAGAAAAATGCAATTAAAAAATATAAAACTATATATAATCTTATACTTACATATGTAAAGAAATTGTTTCCAGATTTCAATACATAACCAACATTTGGTCATCAAGACACCATTCTGATTTTTACTTATGCTTTGTCTGTATTCACCTTCAGATGAGAAAGATACAATTAAAACATTAATTTTATTATTTATTTGAAGGAAATACTACAACAAATTTGTTTTATCTACACCAAAAAAAACAAACTCCCCTCAAATGGACAAAAACAGGGAGGAGAGCTTGTTTAGATTAAAAAATGTACGTAAAACACAATAAATAATAAACCATCTTATGTTATAAATAATAATAATAATAATATAGTAAAAAAATATTTTTGTTAATTTTTAATTAGTATATTACTATATAATTTCTTTCTATTTTTTTCTTTTACTAATTTCAACAAGCGGAAAAATTTCTTCAACTATTTTTCCTTTCCTTTTATTTAACTAAACAAAACATATTTTTACGATACTATATTTGCATTTTTTTTCTTTATTTAGTTTCACTCTTAATCTAAACAAAGTGAAAGACTTACACGCATAACTACTAATATTTTATCCATTGCCTCGTTTTACTGGAAAGCCAGAGAAGGAAATCAGCAATGATGCCAACAATTTAGTTTCCATCCAATCACTTATAATTATTTTTTAAAATACTTATACTATTAACTTAAATTTTTGCAAAGATAAAACAGGCTTTCAATATATCTAGTTATTGAATTTCAACTAGAATTTTCATTTAAATTCATGAATAAGTTTTGAACGTATATATTTACTATGCGCTTTAAAACTTGATTACAAATTTATTTATTTTTCACTACAAAGCTAATAATATAGTTGAAGATTCATTTTTCTTGAATAACTTTTTCTCCTACTTAACGCAGGTAAGACGCTTATATATCTGGAACTATATGACGTTGTGTATTTACTTATATTTTGTCTGGTTTATGGATGAAAGCTAGAAGAAGAAAAAGTGAAAGGAAAACAAGTGAGAAGGAAAAAAAATAAAATGTGAGATGATTTATTTAATTGTTTGGTACCGTAGGAGAGAAAAGAAAACACGAGAGTGAGAGGTCAGAAAGAATATCCTCGGTAAAAAGTAATCGATAACAATATAAAAAATAAATATGGCATTAAAATTTAAGAAAAACTTAAAATATTTATTCTTTATCTATGGAATAAAAAGTAAAATATTTGAAAAAAGAAATTTTTATTTATTTATTTATAGTGAATGTCTATATTGTATAATAAAAAAATTTGGAGTGAGATTCACAGCATTCTTTCTCTCCCTTTATACCAAAAGAAAAAATATTTTTAATAAAAGTTTATTTATATATTTTACAACCTAACTCTGTAAATTTTGTCATTTAAGTTTTATCTTTTACAAACTGTATACCTCAAATTTTTAAAATTTTCCTATTTTATCAATGTTGACGTATCATAAAAAAATTATAAATTTACTTTTCTTGATAATTTATAATTAAGTAATAATATAAAATTATTTTATAATATAAATGTATAACTTTTTTTCCACAGTATTCAAGTGAAGTCCATACTTACTTAAGAAGTTTGTTGTATGGCGTCTATCACCACGCACGATTACAGTAGTATTTCCGTCGCTGTTGCGTTGAAGTCTATGTACCCTAAAAACTATACAAAGGCATATCAGTACACAACTTATAAATAAATAAATAAATAAATATACTAACATAATATATTCGAGTGAATAGCTTTGTTTTTATTCATGTTTTAAAATCATAATATATAACTAAAATAATATATAATAACATTATTATATATTTTCAAATGACATATTTTATACTTTACACTTAATTGCTTTTAGATTTTCTTCTTTTTTTACCAAACATAATTACATATTAAAATTAAGATGATAAAGTTATTGTGATTTTTAAATTTTTCTTAACTAATTTTTGTGGGCGTATTGGATTATGTTTATCAATATATAAAAATGATATTTTTAATATATAGATGATAATAATATATTGGATGTTCAAAATTTTAATTTAAGGTCGTGTATAAGAATTCTGGAGAAAAAATATTGCATGCTCAAAATTTTCAAAAAATTTATAACTATACTTCTAAATATGTTAAATTTAGTGAAACTTTAAATTGTAATTAGAGTACAAGTTTACATGACATAAAAATATTTAGTTTTTTTAATATAGATAGGATATGTAAATCAATTAATAACTCAATGGATTGACTCTTATCCCATTGACTTAGTATTCCAGAATTGATGACAGTCCTGAATATAATAATTATGATTGGAACTAGTTTAATTTAATTGATTTATGAGGTCATTGGAATCGGACATTTTGATTCTATAATATTTCTATATAATCTTGACCAAACTAAATAAGATCACTCTTGGCAACAAAACTTTCTTTGAGTTAGTTATTTAATTTCAAATACTGAAACTCAAGATTATTACTTAAATTAAAATAAACTTACGACCAATAAATTCCGATATATGTTCAATGGTTCAATGTTCTAACTAAATAGATAATCAAATATTGATTTTTTTCCTTAATATATGTGAAAATAATTATATTCATATCTTAAATTTATATCCCCTATAATCTCAAATTAAAATTATTGTTGAAATGTATTTATGCAATACTTGAAGTAATTAAAAAATGTTTTATCTAACATGTTATTAAAAATTATATTTAAGATTAATTTAGAATATAAATATTTAATAAATTATTACTTTCCCTAGCCAAATTTAAAAATAAAAAATATTACACAAACAAATATAGCTGTTATAATTAAAATCTAATTGTTGAAAATCACACACACATGTACACACACATTAAAATAATAATTTAATTTTATAACATCATGAAATGTCAAATACTATTAAAAGATGATATTGCACGTAAATTTTGTTTAATTAATTTCACAATTTATACATAAACTATTTTTCGACTAAAATGTAGATATTGATTTTGAAGAATTTTTATTGTAAACATATCCCGGCCCTCGTCTGGCCATTATTACGAGCTTAATAATTAGTCATGTAATTGTGCTTATAGAGAGATGCTATATCAATGCAAATACCAAAAATATATTATTGAAATGGTTTTTATCAAAAAACTTAAATCTCTTGTAACATAAACATAAAAATATTGTAAAGTGTATTTATGCACTATACAAAATAATTATATATAACATTTTATGTATGAAAAATATTGAGGTATATTTATAAATGAATAAAGAATTTATAAAATATTCTCTAATTTAAATATACAACCGTATTAAATACATGAAGAGACAACTTTTAACTTGTGTAGGATTGTGTCTGACCAATAGTCTCTACCATTAAAAAAGAATTTAAAAATATATGATTTATGATATTATTATAGAAGTAATTTAAAAGTATATTAAAAAACTAAAAGTGATTGTTTTATACCCATATACTACGTAAACGTTATAACATCATTCAAAAAAATTGAACCAAAATAAAAGATATGTAAAATTGAGAATGAGACTGAAATTGCATATTTATAAAATATAGGACTAAAATTGCATAAAAAAATAAGGGATTAAAAAGGTGGATTTGGAATTAGAGAAATATCAAAATTGTATTTCAGTTATTTAAGAATGTAAAAATGGTTTAATTGATAATAGATTATTTTGATAGTATTTTTCATATATTTCATTCTAATTTATATTGATTAAAAATATTTTATCATTGATTAAATAGGTTATGAAAAGTATAAAAAAAATTGAATTGTTAAATCCAGAGAAAAACGGAAAAATGAAAAATGAAAAAAAATCGTATAAGAAAACTAGAAAAGTGCCAAAACTTACCATGGTAAATGAATCTCTGTAGAGGTCCAAGCTGGCAAGCACTTAAGAATGCAGTAGGCGTTTGAGCCAATTCTTTCAAGGCGAGAAAGCCGTTGGAGGCGTCGGATTTGGATATGGATTCAGTGGGAAGATTCGGGTAAACTTTAAGCAATCTCAGGGCCACATCTACCACATCAAACCATGCATGTGAGACCAAACCAAAAAAACCATGCACGTGAGTAACATTTTTTCAAAATAATATCATATATTCTGAAACCGAAAAAATATCAGTTAAAAAATTAAAAAAAAATTAAAATATATATATATATATGATTGAAATGTACAAAATTACTATGACGTATGTAACGTTTTTTATGTTTTTGAATAATTTTTATAATAAATATTTTTTTCCCTTAAGTTCTTTAATTTAACTAATACAATGTTGTCAAGAATGTGAGTATGATCGCATACTTGTACCATCTTTCGATTTTCATAGGGAGGCACGAGCAAACTCGAAGGGAGGATGTTAGGGGTGAGGATCGGTGTCGGATCGCGCGTTTGCACGTGAGTTGGACGGATTGTTGATTCGTTTCGATCCCAGGTGGGGGACCCGATTTGGAACTAACCTTTAAGTTTCGATTAGGGCTCTGCTCGATTGCCTCGTCGCTGCTTGGAACTCAGACATTGTCCTCTGCCTCGTCGTTGCTAGTCGTCGTTGTCGCCACCAATGCTCATTGCTGATCGTCATTAGTAATCACCTGTCATCAAATCTGCTTGTCGATGGTCATTTCCGCTCCTCATCGGTGTTCCATCATTCCATTAAGAGAAAAAAATAAAAAGAGGAAGAAGGAGCATTGGAGCACGCACAATGCGGGAGAAGATGAGTGAGGAGTTGGAATTAGGTTTACATTTGGGCCAATTTTCTTCCTGTACCCCTTTTTCGCTTTTTGTACTCCTCTTGCTCATTTTTTTCCTAATATGAGTCAGATACACAATGTTATTTTCTGCACCCCTTTAATTGTTTTATGCAGTTTCTATTTTATATATATGCGTAACTCTTACGATCTGAGTTACGATCCTCGAATTACGATCTTTTATCCCCTTTCCAACCCTCAAGTTTTATATCATAAAAATAATGATCAGCAAGATCTAAGATTACTAGCAAGAAAAAAAAAAAAACTGTATGGTAGTTGACTTACTGTATATTTGCTCTTTGATACATCGTTCAAGCAGATAAACTCGTTTGCCGGAATCTTGTCCCTCAAGCACATCCAGGGGAGTTTTTTCGTAAAGATATCCAGTCATTTTATTGTGTCCGTTAGCAGCAGCCAGAAGAAGAGGGATGTCACCGGATTCGTTCTTTATAGCAAGCAGGTCCTCGCGGACTCCGACACCGTCTTTCTTCTCTACCATGCATTTTGCTACATCGGTGTTTCCAGTATAACGAGCAGCAAGTGCAAGAGCTGTATAACCCTGATTGTCTTGCATTTTTGCTAATCTGTCTCCTCCCATTCTCACTAACCCCTCGACAATGTTCTCATGCCCTGCCAGTGTTGCAAAGTGAAGAACCGTCCTACCTGAAGAACCGGCCCAAAATAACGCTTCCCTTCTATTCGTGATGAATGACTCTACTTTTTTCCAATTACCTTCTTCCACATGGTCGTACAGCTCTTTAAACTCAAGAAGATCATCCTCTACTGCGCCTGCATGTCATTGACATAATTAAACAACCAACTGCTGCGGTATAATGTATTTTTACATCTTTTTTTTATTAGCAAAGTCCTAAGTCATTCTCACTTATATACGAATTGCAAGTGTTACATTAATTTTTAAATACATCGTACCTTGCTCAATATCTAATTTGGCTTTTAACTCAGAGCCGTAACACACGGCCAATATATTCCAAGCTTCTTTGGCGGTTTCACAACGAATAATCTTATCGAGAATCTTTGATCCACATGATTGTTGAATGATATACAGAGCCCTTGCATTCATCTTTGCATTCATCTTTGGATTCATCTTTCTTTTTTTAGCTGACGAAATAGAACCACCAGCCATGACAACAGGCCAAAGATTTTCCCCCTGCAGATAGTTTTTCATTAGAGTTTTCCATATTTCGTAGTTGTCTTTTGTGAGTACTACTTGAACTGTTCCCCGGGATGCGACATGTGTGACTTCCATTACAATGCAGCTAGCTGGCTCACAATCTCAAATTATGGACCAAACCCAAACGACTCTGAAATATTTTTCCCTTGCAATTTGTGGACTCGTAACTCTCAACTTTTTCGAGGACAGTTCCGATTGTGGGTATTCAGTTTGGTTGATTCAAAAGAGACGTATGTAAGGAGAATTCTATGCATGCCTCTCAAGAAAACCTGTTTATATAGACACTTACTAAACTTCAAATAAAATAATTTCGGAATATAGTCAACGTACACCTCATATTTTTGGGGTATGAATGGAAACATTAGAGAGATAGAAAGAATTAAATGAAACAGAGAGAAAGACAAAATGATAAATATGATAACTATTGTCATAGAAAATAGAGAGACACAAATAGAAAATAAGGTGGCAATCACATATAAAATAGAAAATAAAAATAAAAATCATAAATCCCTTTTCAAAGAGAGTATTGTTTAAATGTTCGCATGGCAAGACACCCTAAGGGTGGGATAGTGTCTTTTTGTTTTTTGGACGGTTGCTTATTGCACCTCCATATTTTGCTTCCGACATCCCAGGACATTTTTAAATTACATTACAGATTGTGTTTTTTCTTAACACAATGCATGTTTGAAACAAAATGTAGATGTGCACGAAGTCTCACTTTGCTTTCTGTTTCCTTTAGTTTTCAGTCTTGTACCAAAAAAAGAGTTCTAGATATATCGATTTCTCTTTTAAGTTTAACATTAATCACACTTACATTTTTTTAATTGAAAAAAATACCCTTTCTCATTATTATTTATATTAAAATAAATAAATATATATCCCGACAATGTAAAGATTTTTTAAAACATTTTCGTTCAATAGAAAATAATAATGTATAATAGATTTGTTGATTTTTATAATAATTATTTTAAATAAATTTTAACTAATTTTATTTTATTAACAAAATTATTTTTAAAATATCCTTCATTTAATTAATATTTTTCCAATGACTTTGTTTCGTTCTTAATATCAAGTTCTATATATTTTAGAGTTTGTTCATGTCTTAGTTTCTTCCATTCATTTCTCTAACATTTTTTTATAGTTTCTTATCAGTTTGTTCTTCATCGTACATTTTTTTTAGAGTATAATATATATATATATATATATATATATGTGACATTTTCATTATTGTAACATACTCACATTTTTATCATAAAATTAAAAGGCTAATAAAATATTTAAAATATGGACAAGTTTCTTTTTTTCTTTTTAAAAAAAGACAAAAATCAATAGTATTCTCATTTTTAAAGAGTTTGTATTAGACGGGAGCTGAGTGCCGTATTTTTTATCTTCCAAATTTAATTTTTTTTAATAATAACTCTACAAATCTTAAAACAAATTACACACTTCATAATTAAACATCATGTTGGACTGAAGTGCATATCTTGTTTTTTATTTTTTTTTACAGAAGGGCACATGATCACATGCTCTTTGGTGTTTTTATAGTCAAGAATAGATGATCTCATTATAAAATGTGAAATGCGGGCTTCGAGATGTGCGAACTGGATATTCAAATGTGAAATGCGCGTTTTACAACTTGAGATTTGAAATGTGTACACTGGATTTTTAAAATGAAAAATGTTATGTATTACGAAATATTTTTGTGTAACTAACAATACGAATCTTTCATTTCTATTAAATCAGATTCTATATAATTTTTAATCAATATTTGTTTTAAAACATTGTAATTAGTCCACGTTAACGTTTCCTCTGCTTCGTGCTAGCTAATGTGTTCATACTAACTTTTTTTTATGAACGTGTTCAAACTAACTAGCAATATGCTATTTCTTCCTTAAAAGAAGGAAAGGCTATTTCAAATTAATTAAAAATACAACACTGAAATAAGAACACTCTAAGCATATAGGAAGGGTTTACTTGGTGGTTGCCATAAAATATGAAAATAGGATAAAAACAAGATAAAATAAGACCAAATATTAAATTCAGGACCGGAGCCACAGTTAACAAATTCCAAAGGCTTACTTTGATTTGTAATAAGCAATTATTAATAGAAGATTATGGTTTGTAAAAGATCTTTGAATAAGATTAATTTTTGTAGTGTTTTGCGACTATGAGGAATAAGGACGAAAGTAGTTATATTTGGCGTGATTTGCCTATTAGTATAATCCAATTAAAACAGTTATCGTCCACTTTAATAAATAATCCTGAGTCATTTGACCGACGTCATGTTTTAGTTTTTAATAAAATACACTTATTACTAGAAAAATGTCTCGTCAAGACGTTTTTAATAATCCTGCAATTCTGGTTGTTTTTTTAATCAATTCTGGTTATTGTTGAAACTTGGAATTTTTTTTTATCATCCATTTATTTTTTCTTTTATCTCATTTTGTTTCTTCTTTTCTCATCATATTATTATCTATTACTTTCTCTCTTCATTTTTTTCTTCTCTTTATCTTTTCTCTATTTTTTAAATCCTATAATCCACCCTGAACGGGATAAACGAATATAAGTACCTTTTGAAATTTATAACAACTCACCATTATAAGTAAATTGTGAATTATAACTTCAATATTGCACAACGTGCAACGATTTTGAATCCCTTCTTGTTGCTTGAAGTATTTTTGCATACAAAATAATCAATACTAACATGTGGGACAAATATTGCTGTAGAGGAAGCACACATTTTTTAATTAGTATAAAATTGTTTCATTTACTCTTTAGAAGTCAATAAGAAAAGGAAATGATAAATGCATGAGGATTAGAAATCCTCCTAAAGCATAATCAAGAGAACTTTAATCAAAGCATCACCTTTGCATATGCATGTTACAAAATCCAATTATATAAAACAAATCCACCATTAATTATATTAAAATCATTTTTTGTCCGTTTTAATGGATTGATTTTACATTCAATTATATTTTTTTTGGATTTTTAATCAAATTCAATTATTTGGATACATATTTGATATTTTATTGAATTTTTAAATTTTATAGCATTCCTCTAAAAACAACTTGGAATGAGGTCAAGCAAAAGCAATCTCGATTGAGGTTGATAAAAAACAATCCTAACCAAGATTTATCTTAATAATCCTAACTAACTTCGATCAAAAACTATCCTGATAGAGGTAGATAAAAAACAATCTTAATTGAGATTGGTACAAAATAACCCTATCTAAGATCAACTAATAACATCTATGACCAAGGAATCAGCAAAAAAACAATCATGATTGAGATTGGCCAAAAATAGCATTAGTTGATATCGATCTAAAACAATTACGAACAAGGAATCAATCAAAAATAGCCTTGATCGAGGTCAATCTAAAATAACTCTATCAAAATCAACTAAAAATTATTCAATCAAGATGGTCCAAAAATAGTCATGACCGAAGTAGATCAAAAACTAAATTTAAAACTAAAATGATTTTAAACTATAAATCAATTTTAAAACTATTTTATACTGATTTAAAAAAATCCAAATCACTTTATTAAATTTAGTTGATACAAATTTTAAATCCAAATCATTTAATTAAATTTGGATTAAATTTTTAAAAATATAATTCATTAACATCTCTAGTAGATAAAAGACACATGTAATGTGTTGACCAAGTGGTAGAGAACTCTTGCTAATAATTCAACTAGTTGTTTAAAATATTTAAATTTTATATCAAACAAAAAAATATTAGTTTGCAATAGACTACAAAAGTGAATGTACAAATAACTAATATCAAGGTTCTTTTCTAATGTTTCTAAACAAGATTAGTGTTTCAATCTACCACCAACTTGTTCTATATATATATATATATATATATATATATATATATATATATATATATTACCATTGACCTACTTGGCAAGTTGTTTCTTTTAATCCACCTTGTCATCACTAATCCTCCTTGTTTTGTTTTTGTTTTTGACTATTAACTTATCCTCGGGAAAATTAAAAATTTCTCGGTGAGTGAGACGGAGGAGGTTGAAATTGGTTTGATTTGGCGTACTAAGATTATTATTATTATAAAATTTACATTAGTTGATTAGTAGTCCTGTATCATTTCACATATACACGTATACAGTTTGTCTTTTAATTGAATATGCGGAAGAAGAAAAAAAGAAGTTTCGTCAACCTTAACAAAGATGGTTATTCTTTTTAATAAAATTGGCAGGATTAATACTTTGTCATTCCGTCTGTTACAATGTGTTCGGGAAACATATAATTTATTAAAAATAAACAAATGAAGTCAACGATAATTTTTATTTAAAAACTATTTAAAGAAAAACTACTTTATAAATTGGACCAATTTAATTTAATATATATATATATATAATTATATAAATAGGGACGGAGTCACACTTGAATGATAGGGGAAACAACTGTTACATTTTTTTTTTGAAAGCCAACTATAAAAAAATTATTGACACCAGATTTGTACAACTTGTGCGTGACTAGTATGTAAACCTTTGATATAACTCGATATTTTAGTTTGCTTTCCAAAAAACTATACATTGGCTATCAAGACCTATGCACTCAAAGTTAAAAGCATAAAGAATGAGAAAATAGTGGTCTTTATAAGTCCAAAAAAGAAAATACAAGAAATGATTTTGAATTGTATTCTGTAAATAATTTCCACAAATCTTTCTTTCAGTCGTGTTATGGGCAAGACATTCAGTTTGCCGCTTTGCCCAGCTTCAATCAAGTCACTTCATGACCAAGCACTTGCCGATTTAGAGTAGGATGGTTGATTTGAGTAAATTTGGGATTGTTTTGATACCGCTATATATATATATATATATATATATATATATATATATATATATATATATTTTACTTACGGTATATATTTTGTTGATTGAGATTTAAAGTGTATATATGATAGTAATAATTTTCAACTTGAAATATTGATAACGAAACCTTGTTAGAATGTATTAAAGTATTCTTTTTAATAACAAGGTTGGAACCAATGACATTTTCAAGTCACCCAAACTCCCTGCTTTTTTTTAATAGCACTCAAAACCCTTGCTACGTACTAAGCTGATTCTACTGAATTCTTATGAAACTATACTGGCCGGTAGAAATTTATGAAATTAAATATAATGTTGTATCTTTATGCATGAAATAATATTTTTTATAAATTAAAAATTATAAGATCATAAATTTTATTTGTTGCATTTAATCTTGTCAAGAGAAATGAATATGACAAAGCAAACTCTGTATCCACTTATATTATATTTTATGCATATGTTTTATACTAAATAATCAATTTACCTAATGGTTTTAATATGTAAAAAAAATGCTTTTATAACTTTTTATGTTCTTAAAATTTCAGTATAATGTAAAAGATGTAGATTTTTGTTTTAAAATATAATTTAGTTAAATTACTATATATTTGGTTTCTCTAATTGCTTACTTTATTCTTTGGATTCTCTTTTAATAAAGAGTCTAATTTAGTCCCTTATTTTTTAAACAATATTTAAATGTAGCCGGTTTTCTCATAAATTTGGTGCATTATTTTTCAGAAATACTTTATTTCATTCCATTATTTTTAAAAATACTTCAATACGTCAGTCTCAATTGAACTAAAAAATCACATTGAAACATTTTTAGAAAATAATTGATTCAATTGGGCCTACATTAAAAGAGGGATCAAATTGAATAAAGTAAATAAAAAGAGAAATCAAATTTGTAATTTATCCACTAAATATTTAATTTCTACCAATTAGATAAATGTAAACTAATTACTTAAGGAAAA
>PYAF01004546.1:686264-698722 GCA_007407185.1 Glycine tomentella | reverse complement strand
TGGAGAAGTGGCGCGAGATGCGTGGGATCGACGTTTTGCTTTTATAAATGCCCCTAGGGCTGAAAGAGAAAGGAGAAAGAAGAGAGCGAGAGAGAGAACCTCCATTGATGAACGTTAGAGCTTCATATCTTCTCCATCGTTCATCTAAACACCTCCGAACCAACTGAGAAAATGATCAGAACCTCGAGATAAGTGAGATCCCCCGATTGATCCTTGAGAATAGCTGAGGAATAGTGAGATTGGATTTCCCTGAGAGAACCCTTGGGAGCTCGGAGTTTGAAGGCGGAAGAGGCCGTGTTTGAGTGAGCTACCTTAGGGAAAGCTATTCCCTGGTGCTTCTGAGCATCACAGAGGTAAGAAACTCGAGCTCTAACCGTTGATTTGGTGTTTTGGATTCAGGGGTTTGGGGTAATCTTGAGGGGTGTTTTGGAGGTGTTAGAGCCGTTATTAGGCTCGGACTCTGTAGAGTCTTATGCTTAGAAAGGTATTCTGAGGAAGTTAGAGCCTTGAATCATCATTAGTGATGAAGTTTGATTTTGGCTCTGAGTCTGTATATGCAGATGGAAAAGATTGACTATTTGACTAGTCTGGACCTTAGAGCAATTGACAAAGTTGCTCCTGAGACTGTATAAGTGAGTTTGATCGGTTGAAACTGATCATTATGAGAAGTTGGATTTAGGCCATTGTAAGCAGAGATATGCTTGGCCATAGTTGATCAGAGCGTGTGTGGAGGCTCTGTAGCCTTGTGTAGGCTGAGATGGATCCTATTGAGGATCAGATCATCACTTGTGAAGTGATTAGTTATGTTTATGGGAAGGATGAGAGTTTTCCTTTCGTTTGAACGGTTTAAGACCGTATTTGATGTGTTATATTTGTATTCTTATGTAGGACGTGAGCTTGATAGCTCAGGTGGTGTTGACCACGGGACCGGGAGAGCCGATGACTGTTCCAGAGCAGGTAAGCTCTTGGTTCTTGCTTGTGATTCCTTTGCTGTGTTCCACCACACTCCTTAGGGGGTGATGGTTCTGATGTGATTTATGCCTATGTGGTTGATTGATTATTGGCCTGAATGGCTGATGAGTGATAATTGTGCCCTATGAGTGGGTAATGACTTTGATTTGATCTGTGATGTTGTTATCTGATTTGGACCCAGAGATGAGCGATTATGGTGCATAGCTATGATTGTTTAGCTTGAGATATGCACGATTGATTGTGAAATCCTATGGTAATAGGATAGATGACATGTGATTGAGATAGGCCTGACATGAGATGTTTTCTGTGATATAGAGATAGCCTCCTTAGTGAGATGGTCCTATACTCACGGGTAAAGCCTCCTCAGGCGAATTGTATTGAGATATGAGTTGTAGTTCATGATAGAGGTCGGCCCGGTATATAGGAGTCCTCCAGACGTGGTTGTACCTATATATTTTCGGAGGTGCCTCTGATACGTCCTGCCATGAGATGTTCTAGTATATATTGGATCCTCTGTGAGTTGGATCGACATATATGTCTAGGTGAAAGCCTCCGCAGGATGATGATAGGTGATAGATGGTGATTACCATCGGAATCACGTGGATATTGACAGATGGTTGTACATTGACTGTTTCTGTGTTGATTAAATGAATTGTTGATGATGTTTCTGTCTGTGTATTTGCTGTCAGTGAACCAGGGGAAGGAAATACCTTCAAGGACCCTGAGTTTACTGAGATTTTATATCTCACCCCTTGTGTGGGGCTATGTTTTGCAGGTGATTCTTCCAGAGCAGCAGAGAGATCCCAAGGCAAGAAGCCTGTGCAGGATTAGCTGCTGATGGACACACTAGGATAGAGAACTTGAGCATGTTGCTCATATATTCTGGTTTTGTTTTGGTTATGTATTTTAATGTACCCTAATGGGATATTTGTACAGTTTTGTATTGTACAGTGGAACTTTGATGTATATTCACCATATTATGATGTACAGTGTTATGATAGTGACTTTGATGATGTCACATCTAGTGTATGCTTCCAAACTGCTTCAACTCTGATTGATTAACTGCTTGTTTGTGATGTGTGGTTAGTAATGACCCTGATTAGTAAATTGGGGCGTTACATTGAGAAAACAACCTGAACATCAGACAATGTAATAGTAGTTACATGAGAATGAAAACGCGAACAATGTATTCATTATTAATTACTAGTGCCTATTGTCTGGTGTGCAAATTAAACGAGCTGGAGATGCATGGTGTTACACGAGATGTCAAGTAATAAAGTAGAGAATTTTGTGCATTAATTTTACAATCCAACCAGCTTGTACAACGTTCACTTACCCAGATCACAAGTCTTGAAAAGTTTACTTCACTTGGATATGTGCTATATGACGAATTTGTGGCCAATCGTCGCCGGTTTCCGGCTGACACCTTGGCAGTAACAAGGCGCAGTCCAAAATGATCAAGGTTTTTAGAGACTTGAGATTTTCCATTGTTTTGGGCAGCGACTTCAACTTGTTGCATTTAGAAATCACCAGTCTACGAAGTGAGGTGACATTACCTATGCTATCCGAAATGGAAGTTAATCCATGACAGTTATGAAGGCTGAGTTCTCGAAGTGAGATGAGTTCGCCTATCATGTTATCCGAAATGGAAGTTAATCCATGACAGCTATGGAGGGTGAGTTCTCTCAGAGTGGCAACGCTGTCGCCAAATGAAAGGGACCTGAGATTTGGAATTTCCCTTAGCGTGAGAAAACGCAGGCTTTTCAGACCCTCCCAATATTGATTGCTTTGGCCGTCAAGATTACAGTTCTCAATTGTAAGACGCTGCAGTGAACTCAGATTCTTGAAAGGATCCTCGGACAGATTCTCTAAATGAACACTGCAATTTAGAATGTGAAGGTTCTCAAGGGGAATGGAGTTGTTGGAAATAATGCCTTCTGCATCATCTCCACAACTTTTTGTATCCAGCAGCAGTTCTAATTTGGAATCAACAAGGATCAGCTCTTTACCAAAAGTACTGCTGGAACCCTTAAGAACCATACCAAGACGAGGATACAGAGGCATGCACGTTAGTTCAGGGCAGTGACGGACATGTAGTTTTGAAATGCTAGCAAAGACCGGCCTCTCGTTTACCGCTATCTCCGTCCCCCACCATCTTTTAAGGTTTGGGCAATCCTCGATTGTAAGCTCCTTCAGGTTTTCATAGAAAACTAATCCCTGCTTTTCGCCACATTCTTCTACAACGGAATTCAGATTTTCTAACCTTACAAGTTCGAGAATCTTGAGTTTGGGGAGTTGATCCTTCTGTGAGAGATATTTGCATCCGGGACAGTCCTGCAAGCTTAACTTAACAAGGCTTTGGAAGGAAGTAAGCCAAGTGGAATGCCATTCACCTCCATAGCCCTCAAGGATTAAAACTTCCAGGTGAGAATGGGGCTCAAGACAATTCAGCATTGACAGATGGTGAAAGCGGTTCTCATCCCCGAGATCCCATTTTAGTTTCAGGCTCTGAAGGTGTTGTTTCTCCTTCAAGTACTTGCCGTTGGTTTCCCCATTGGATTTTGGCACCCTGTCCAGATACATAATTTCTAGGTATCCTCTCAATTGATTGAGCTTTTCGAGTTCCTCAAGGCCTCCCATGGTTTCGTTCTTGCTAGCCACAAAAGCGGTCAACGTCTGTAGGGAAGAACTCAGCTTGCTCATTTGGGGAGGCATGCCAGTGAGACCCAGGCATCCTTCGATGTCAAGATGCTCGAGTTGCTTCAGTTTCTGAAAGTCCTTTGGCAATTCTTTCAATGAGTAACAACGAGACAGTTTCAACGTCTGCAACTTGGAAAGCTTGGCGATGGAACTAGGAAGCTTCTCCATATCATTCTGGGACAGATCAAGATACGCTAAGTCATTCAGCTCCCCAATGGAGTTCGGCACTGCCGTGATCTTCAAGCCACGGAGATCCAACACGCCCAGCAATTTAAAGCTCTTGAAGATATTTTCAAGCATTGGCGTGCTCATCCCTACCTGCAGTGGAAGTCGCGACTGTGTCTTGGCTGAGAAAAGCAAGCTTTTCAGATTTTTTCCCCTGTCAGACGACAAGGTCGCTGGAATTCCACTCGAAAAGTCTAAGCTCAAATCAAGCGAAGCTCGAAAGACTTTCCCATCTGAATCAACGCTGAACTTCTCCTCCTTCATATTGGCGGCGAGGAATGTTGCTATGTCATGCATTAGCGGGTGCATTCTGCAGCTTCTCACTAGGCCAAGCTCGTCCTCCTTCACGTCTTGGAATATAGATCTCTCAACAAAGTCCATCAAACAATTATGATTAATGTCTTCTTCTGGTTCTTGATTTGAAGATTCGAGAAATCTTTCCGCCTTCCAGAGATGAATTAATCTCTCGGCATCAAACAAGTAATCTTGCGGAAAAAAGGAACAGTAAGCGAAGCATGATTTGTTAGGATGCCCCTCAACGACAGAGAAGAAGCACTCTAGTAATTTGGTTAGAAAATCCTTGGTCAATTCAGTGGAGCGACTAGGAGAGTTGAGCACCTCTGTCATTTTTTTTATAGCAAGAGGGACGCCTCTACACTGCCCCAGAATCTTTCTTTCATCTTCTGTGATGCACGAATCATCACCTGCACCCCGTCCGCGAATGGCCTTAAACAAAGAAAGACTTTCTTCTTCATTAAGCCCTGCCAAAGCATATGACTTAACCGGGCTACCAATAATTTTCTTGGCCATGGCCACAAGATAACTACGTGTAGTTATCATTATAGCCGTAACACGTGGATGAGCCTCCTTAATTAACTTGTTCTGCAACGCCTTCAGATCCATCCCTTCAATCTCAACACTGCGAGCCTCCATTAGCTTGTCCTGCAACGCCTTCAGATCCATGCCTTCTAATTCAATTTCAACTCCACAATATTCCTCCTTTAACTTGTCCCTCAACGCCTCCTCATCCATGCCTTTTTCAATCTCAACTCTCCGATGCTCCTTTAACTTGTCCTGCAACGCCTTCAGATCCTTGCTTTCAATCTCCAGTCTCCAGTTCTCCTTTAACTTGTCCTGCAACGCCTTCACATCTTTGTCTTCAATATCAAGTCTCCAATCATCCAGAATTACAATTATGTCGAGATTTTTTGTCGTCGGAGATATTGTAGCAGCTGCTATTTCCACTGACCCAATGGCCTGTTTGGCAATGGAGTCTGCGTTAAAGGTGTTGTCTTTGGTATCACCACGGACCCAAACCGGCAAGCCAACCTGATTTTTGACTTTCTCATCCTCGCAGACGAGTTGGGCAAGTGTTGTCTTTCCTATTCCTGCAAGGCCAACAATGGTAATCACAGGGACAGGAGACACGGAACTTCTGCTCCTGCTGAAATAGATGAGTTGATCTACAATATCTTCCTTTTCCTTTTCTCTCCCAACCACTTTCAATGCTTTCTCAGATTCACCCACCGATTCTTGAGTCACCTTGGAGCCTCTCTGGGAAGAGTTGCCTCTGCTCAAAGAGGTAACATCGTGGGAGAGTTTGGTGCTCATGTTCTTTATTGATGCAATACACAAGGCAGAAACTCAGATTTTTTTTCTTTTTAGGTGAATACAGAGAGATTTAACAGTGAACACAAGGCAGGTTCAGTTGGAGTTTGCTTTTTATAAATACCATAGTGATCTGATCCTCTCCCGCACAAATTTATTTACAGTTCCACCTGGAACAGTAACCATAGATCACATTCATTGTTGGTCTGTATAAATCAAACTACCAAAATATTTTTTTAGGGTAAAAAAAACTATTAAAGTAATTAAAAGTCAGTATTACAATAAAAATATAACCGGCCAAACTATTAAAATAACCGAGAACGAGTATTACAATAAAAATATAACCTGTCAAATTATTGAAATAATTAAACCTTTCTTTTCACGCCACACATGCTTAGAGCAAGTATATGATCGAAATTAAGCTTTGGCTTATGTCACTTGGCAGGATTCTTCACGTTTTAGCCCCTAGCCAAATGTCAAGCTTCTTCAATTTACTTATTTCTTTATTCAATCTTTACTTATGTCATTATACGAAAAAATTAGGACTTTAAGTATGTTTTTTACCTTATATTTTTTTGGTTTTGATCTTTATAGAAGTATTAAAATAGATCTTGTAACTTTTTCATTCTTATCATTTCTATTTTATTTTAATAATTATAATATATTTATTTTCCAATTTAATTCTTATATTATTTTTCATTTAAAATTAGTTCATTTGAAAAATATTTGATATAAAGATTTCAGCAAATGATCTACATATTATTGTAAGGACAAACACATAAAAATCAACATTACAATAAAAATATAACCTGCCAAATTATTAAAATAACACAAAACCAGTATTTCAATAAAAATATAATCTGTCTAAGTATTAAAGTAATTAACCTTTCTTTCACGACACGCAGTCATGGAGCAAACAAAATGAAATGATTTGGAAAGATTTCGTTTTAGCACCCAGTCAAATGTCAAGCATCTTCAAGTGTGTTTGGCAGGATGGCGGGGGTGTTCATGACCCTTTACATTTCACTAAGGTACTGTTAATTTTAATATATAATTTTTTTCTAACTTATGAAAATCCTGTTTTGCTATATTTGTCTTAATATGAATAAAAAAATTCAAAAAAGATCGAAATATGGTTAAAAATTCAAAAAAGTTAATTGTGTAATCTAAAAAAATTATTTTGATTGAGAATAAAACTCTAATTAAATGTCCAAAAAACTCTAATTAAATAAAGACTACTTGCACATAGTATCATTAAATAAGGAAAAATTAATTAAAATTTACTTATATTTTAGTTTATGAAACATTGATTTTTTTTTCTTATATTTCAATATGGAGATAGTAAATTGAACGGATAAAAATTATATCATATATGACGTTATTAAATGAGATAATAATTGCTTAAGTTATTTAGATGTAATTTGATATTTTGATTCATTCTCTTTATGTACATAGATTTTAAAGAGAGAAAAAGGAATCGTATTTTGTTTTTAAATTGAAAAGCTGAATAATGCTAATAAATATAAATAAAAGATAAAGTTTGTTAGTCTATATTATTTTGTTTCTTTTATTTTAAAAAACAAAAAAAAATATTTATCAAAGACAAACAAAATTATCCTCATATTTCTTTTACTTCAAAATCTAACTCTCATGAACTCAAAATACCTTTAAAAAAAGATGGTTGAGGATATTTGTTTACCTACTGACTTCAATTTCATAATCATATTTACAATTTTTTTTTCTAAATATGAATATATGCTGATCTATTAGATTAGTGATTAATCTCATTCACAATGTGTGATTGTCATTAGTCCAAAATAATTTGTAAATAATGAAAATCAAATACAAATTCTTCTTTCATTAAATATATCATTATTATTCATGTAAACCCCACAATATATTATATGATTGCATCAACCCTATGCGATGGTGTGAAACGCATATAATCGTTCTTTATTTTATTTTTTGTTAACCGGATATAATGGATCTGGCTGCATATTAAACTATCAAAATGAATCTTTTCCTAAGACATTATCTCTCGATGAAATCATACCCTTCACTAAAATTTATTAAACTCTCCGGTGACATTGAACTAGACGTGGTCTCGTAAAAAAAAAAAAAATTGAACTACACATGGCAAAGATTAAACATTTTTTTTTATTTGAATATGGCAAAGATTAAACTAGTACTAATCTACTGTGCTTCGATTCCATGCATTAAAGAGTAGCCTAAATTTTTAATTAATTGTTTAGACATTCACTAATTTACTATAGCATGATTAACATCAATCTCGTTCTCTCTTAGTTGGCTCACATTTTTTTTTTATCGATATTCAATGTGGTTGGAAAACATCTTAAATTCGTTCATTTTTAATTTATAGTTTTATACTAGTAGTATTCTATAATAAGTAGTATTTTCCGAAAGTCAAATTTTGGGCGTCAACTTCAATCAATGGAGGAAGACGCAGCTTAATTATTCAAAAAACAAAAATCATTATTTAAAATACTGATGATGGTGTCACTTGATTGAGTAACTGAAACTCTTAGAATGTACACTAACTTTTACTCCAATCTCCATGCATTAAAGAGTAGCATAAATTTCGAATATTAAAGAATATGTATGAATCACATTAAAAAAATTGAAATACACTAGTAGTATATTTTTAAATAAAAAATAATTATAAATTTTATAATTAATGTTATTAATATCCTAAAAAAAAGTACATACTTTTTTATCTCTAAAAATGTAATGTAGTGAGAAATTAGTATTATACACATGAAGATAAAAATTAAATTAAATTTTTAAGTTAAATATTTAAATAAAAAATTAATAATAATGAGTTCAAATATATAAAATTAAAGAATATAAAATATGAAAATATTTTATATATTTAAAGTTACTATTATTAATTTTTTATTTAAATTTTTAACTTTAAAATTTAATTTTATCTTTATTTTCATGTGTATAATAATAATAATTATCAATTTTTATTTTTTTAAATAAATTATTCCCACTTATCCAAGTACCATAAAACCCATTGCAAATCCATTGCAGAATCACCACCACACATACCACAAACCCACCGCGACCCACCGTTTTCTAAATCTTATTGTCTGAACCCTTCGTCCCCTATATATCTTATGTGTTTGAATATTTTCTTAAAAGAAAGATTTGTGTTAACTTTTTTCTCTTAAAAAAACATTTGGCCTAAGGAAAATACTTAAGTTTTCAAACTAAATACTTATTATTTTAGACCATAAAGTTTTTTTCTTCCTCAATTAATTTGAAAACATAATATGGAAAAAATTAATCCTCAAAACTAGGGTTTTTTCCTCCAAATAACCATTTTTTAGAAGTACAAATAAACATTTTATTCAAGAGTAAACCTCGTGAAAATTTCACTAGAAATGAAGTTCACTCAAATTAGTTAGGCATTCCTCCTTCAAAATAAAGTAATAGTTATTATTTTAATTATTTTGTGACAGCAGTCAAATTAATTAAAAGTCGGTGATTATGTTATGAAATTCTAGAGAAATATAGAATAGAAAATTAGAGAAACATTGAAAAAAACCTTCCAAGTTAAACCGTTATAGATACTGTCTAATTCAAGTTCACTCATGGGAAAAAACATCTGTTGAACTAGCTAGACATAGTCGTTTTTTCGCTCAAGGTGTTAACCAGAGATAATGATCGACCAATGGAAGTTCGATTTAATGGAAACGGTTAGGTTCTCACAATGTAAAGGGTTAAGATTTATTTTTTTTAGAGAAAATATTTAATTTCATGTTTAATTGTGTCTTGAACCAGATTCTTAAAAAAAAAGTGAATCAAAACAGAAATAATGATTCCGTTAATTGATTACATATATTAAGATACAACGATACACAGCGCAAAGGTTAACACCCTTGCTTAATTCTATATCATCGATCAATATTAAATTTTGAATTATATATATATATATATATATATATCTTCTTTTTTTTATCCAGCATATTACTATATATACGTTGTATCATGACCTACATCAAAATTTGATTCAACATGATCAATGTTAAATTTTAAAATTAGTTCATGTATAGTTTATAGGGATAAGATCGACTTTCTATATAGCTGGAAATTTTTTTAAAATTAGTTCATCTACGTATATATAATTTATAGTAGTTCTGCAAAAGTCAAATTTTGCACATGATCATTAACTAATGGAGGAAAGGACGTTCCATCTTAAACAATAGTAATAAAAAGAAAAAAAATTAAATAACTTTTTTTTGTCAATATAAAATATAAATTTTATTTCTTTCGAGATTTTTTTAGTCTTTTTTTAGTTCCTCAATCAAGTAACAACATTAAAAGTCTAAATAATACACCGTCCAATTTTAATATTTTTTATATTTTTAAAAAAAGGCAAAGCGAGACCCTGAAGCATTATAATCCTGAATAAAGCAACATGCCATGCACACAAAATGAAAAAAGGATAAAAATAATATAAAAGAATACAAAAAAAATTAGATGATGGAACAACAACGCTAATAATTCATTAATTTGTCATGTTATTAATAAATTGCTAAAGTTACTATTATATCATATATTGTTACTTGACGGTATAAATTAAAACCAAATATTTTAAATCTTTAAGCGATTAAATAAATAAATAAATAAATCATATTTTATAAAAATCAAAATTTATTTAAGAAGAAAAAAATATATATTACGATTTATGGTCCATTCATTAAAAAAAATATTACGATTTATGGTGTCACTTTATTTACTCTAAAATTAAAAACATGCTACCATCTAATGTTTACAAGACAAATTTAGCGCATCCCACAGTTCAGAAGCAGTCCACGGAAGTATAATATTCAAACCAAATCTTCACATGCTCTCACAAGTAAAATTCCTGTAAAATACTTACAATTTACAAAAACTCCAATTAACCTATTAATCGAATTATAAAATAAAATAAAAAAAATCTTACTTGAGATAGAGTAGTACTTTATAACAATATTAAGGTTGATTCTCTGTTGAAATATTCTAGATGTAGACTTTTGAGTCTTCTTTTTAGGATTTAATTATTGGGCCAGCAGGATGGTTTAATTTGTCATACTAGGCCTGAGTCTTCTTGAGAGGGGTCTATAATACCCACTAATATAAAGGTAGGGAATAGCAAAATTTAACTTTGTTATAAGATGATTTATTCTTATTTTTATTTAATTCTGGAGGAATAAATTTGAAAAGTATTGGAGTTCAAAAAAGTTAATTTGTCTTTGAGAATTATATATTAAAAATGAGTTTAATTTAAAATTTAGGAGGAAAGCATTTTAAAATTCGTTCGTTTACATTTTATAGTTTTGCAATAGTCAAATTTTGCGTAATGGAGGAAAGGAAGGTGCAGCTCAATTAACAAAACTTATCACTATTAGAATACAGTTGATGGTGCCACTTGATTAACATTAAAATTAATGCAAGCAACCTTCTAATGTTTACAAGAGACATTTAATGTATCTCCACGAAGCAAAACTTAAATCAACGCTTTGCTTGTAGTTAGAGGCAAGGAATTGCTTAATTCAACTTTGATAAAAGCACAATTTTTTTATAACTTAGTCAGCATTAATTTTAAATAATTCAATTTTAAAGGTTAGTTTGTGTTTAAAAGTGATATTCTAAAAATGAGTGTAAAAATCACACACACAAAAAGAAAATATGAATAATTAAAACTCATTAAATAAGAATTGAGACTTACAAATTTTAGTATTTTTTAAATAGATTTGAGCTAAGAACAAAGAATATGTTAAAAATATGATGCTAATATTTCTCTTCTATATAATGACTAAAGCATATTTCTTACAATTAAGATTTGCAATCCTAATAGCTATAGGTCCAAAAAGATCATATGTAAAATTCAAGCAAATTAGAAGTCGAAATAATAATTTTAGATTGAAAAGAAACTTTAGTTTGTTTCCCTTTTTGGATTTTTCAATCATCACCCACGATTTCATGGTTCATTTTGCAGGAGACTTACATTAGTTATTACGAAGATAATGGTAGAATTTATATGCACAAGACATTATTTTGAACCCCAAGATCTTAACTTTATAATGGCTTCGGCCTGGGCTCAAAATTCCTCCTAGGGCAAAGACATGGCCCAATAACTACACAAAGGTTATGTCATCAGTGTGGTGGCTAATTTTAGGCTCTTGCTATTTCAACTTAATATTCTCTAAGTACACCCAGTACCCCCTCCTGTTTCTATCTTTCAATTATCCATTATACCCCTTTTCTTAAAGAAGTACACTTCTTTTGCTTTTTCATGACCCTTCCATTTCACTAACATTGTCCGGCCCTCTTTTTCATTCACTCATGACTCAACAATCAGATTTCACACATTGATTTTTTTTTTTTTTAAAAAAAAGTAAACACTACAAAATATAAAAAATGATATTCTAAAATTGTCATAAAGGAATTATTTATAGGCTTTCAAATATGCAATTATGTCTTATGACTACAAAGAAACTTCTACTAACCTTTTACACTAGTTTGATATCCCATCAAATAACATCAAATTCGCAGACATAGCTAAGTCTTAACTCTTAAGCATTTCAAACATTGCTATCTATATAAAAAGGAGAAAACAAATTATGTCAATATGATTTTGACCAACCATTATACAATTTAATAACTTTTATGTGGATAATATTTTCTTAAAATTATCATTGAATTGAAAGTTTCTTTCACATAAATCATATATACAAAAATTTTCGCATCCATACAAAATTATTTGATATCTCATTCATATAAATTAAAATAAACATAACACAAACTCTTAAAATATACTAAAATATGGATCATTTGGTTACTTTTTTATTGTTGTTAAATTTTGACAAATAATCTTGATAATATATAAAAATAATTCAACGGTACTCCCTTGATTGAATATAAGAAAAAAAAACTAATTCATG
>PYAF01004546.1:669413-680038 GCA_007407185.1 Glycine tomentella | reverse complement strand
CTAGCACGTTTGAGGCTAACGTTGCTGAGAACAGAGGAAAGACCGACTCCCGGGGTCGTGGCAAGAGCCGAGATCGAGGTGGACGAGATAAGTCCAGAGGCCGGTCAAGGCCAAAGCATGACTTGAAGTGCTTCTACTGCGGGAAGGTAGGACACAAGAAGACGGACTGCAGGACTCTGCAGAATGATGAACAGAACGGCTGTGTGAAGCCGGATCAAATTGTTCCCAGAAGAAGAAGTGACCAGAGCACCACGGCGGTGGCTGCCAACCCGAATGCCGAGATATTCCTCCTCAGTGAGAAAATGTTGAACATAGCCCATGATGACTGCACCTGGATTGTTGACTCAGGTGCCTCGTTCCACGTCACCCCACATGAGGGATTCTTCTCTGTCTACAGGAAGGGAGATTATGGTGTCGTGAAGATGGGAAATCAGGTGATCAGCAAGATTGTTGGTGTTGGTGATGTAACCTTGACCACAGACACAGGGTCTCGGGTTACGCTGAAGGATGTGAGGCATGTACCTGACATGCGTTTGAATTTGATCTCGGTTGGAAAATTAGATGATGCCGGGTCAGTAAATTACTTTGGAGAAAGCAGATGGAAGCTGACCAAGGGAAGCTTAGTCGTGGCCCGAGGAAAGAAAGAAGGTTCCTTGTATGTCATGCAAGGAAAGACCAGTGATGGAGAAACCAATTCTGTCCGAGATGAATCAAGCTTGGAGCTGTGGCACAAGCGCCTCGGCCACATGAGCGAGAAAGGACTCCAGATTTTGGAGAAGAAAGAGCTATTGACAGGGTTAAAGGGTCAAGTGTTGGATAGTTGTTCGCACTGCCTAGCTGGAAAGCAGCACCGAGTTTCGTTTGTGAGACCGGATCAACCCAGACGACGAAGGAAGATTCTAGACCTCGTCCATACTGACGTTTGCTCCATGTCGGAGAGATCGCTTGGAGGAGCTCAGTATTTGTCTCTTTCATTGATGACCACTCCCACAAAGTATGGGTTTATCTTTTGAAGACAAAAGACCAGGTTCTCCAATCATTCAAGGAATTCCACCCTATGGTGGAAAGGGAGACTGGCAAGAAGTTGAAGGTGGTCAGATCTGATAACGTTGGTGAGTATCGTGGTCCTTTTGAAGCTTATTGTAGAGAAGCCGGGATCCGACTTGAGAAGACGCCCCCAAAGACACCCCAGCTGAACGGGCTTGCTGAGAGAATGAACCGGACTATTGAAGAGAATGTCCGAAGTATGCTATCCAACGTCAGGTTGTCGAAATCATATTGGGGAGAGGCAGTGAGAACAACAGTGGATTTGATAAATCTTTCACCATCGAGACCGCTAGAAGGAGAGATTCCAGAGGAAGTCTGGACAGGTCAGAGAGCGACCTATGATCACCTGAGGGTGTTTTGATGCCGAGTCTTCGTGCACGTCCTTAAAGATGAAAGAGCGAAGCTGGATGCGAAGACAAAGGAGTGCATATACCTCGGTTCGCCGAAAACCAAGTTTGGTTTCAGATTGTGGGATCCAATCAACAAGAAGATTGTAAGAAGCCAAGATGTAGTCTTCCATGAGGATGAGACCATTCATGACATCTCGAAGCCCCAAGTCCGGGTTACTGTCCGAAGTGAAGAACCCATCCCTCGTGAAAGTGCTGAAGCAGGGGGAGAAACCAGAGAAAAAATCGCTAAAGGCGATGATGACCAGCAAGAAGCTAATGATGCCGGGATCCGAGTTGAAGATGAAGAACCGGGTTCTGAAGAGGCTGAGGAACAACAGCCTAGATACCCCACTAGAGAAAGAAGACCTTCTACAAGGTACCCTGATGATGAATACACCATCACTGCTGAAGATGGTGAGCCTCAGAGTTATGATGAGGTTGGACAACTCGCAGTTGGAAAGGTGCACACCGATTTGAATTGGTCCGATATGATGACCAAGCCGGTACCAGCATGGAAATTTGAAGATTGCTGTGAAGGAGTCGGGTTGAAGAACTCGACATGATGAAGCCGAAGTGAGAAGGCCGGGTTGTTGAAGTTGAAGACCTCGGTCTCTTTGAAAAACGGAAGGGGGAGATTTGTTGAATAATTTCCGTTTTTATCAGATAGATATCTTCTGATTTTTATCTGATAGATATCTTTTGTTTTTTATTTGATAAGATATATTATGTTTTATTTGATTAGCCAAATCAAATAATATCTTGATGTCAATCAAATAATATCTTGATGGCATAGGCCCAGCCCAATTCATACTATAAATAGATGAGTAGGGATACATAGAAAACACACAGAAATTGAGAGCCTCAAGTAACAGTCTTGAGTGACATATTTGAGCGAGCCTGCGTGCTTTGTATTTGAGAGATTCTTAGAGAGTTTGAGTGAAACACTCTAGGTTTCATTTGAGTGACCACCATTGTTGAAGAGGTTGAGTGTACCACCACATTGGTGTGTTTTTTATTCATTGTAACCGTTCTCTGTTATAGTGGATTTTGATACTGGACTAGGTCCTGTGAGTTTTTCCTTTTCTCACATTGAGTAAGGTTTTCTCACGTAAAACAAATTCTGATTGTCTCTCTCGCTCTTCTTTTGATTTCCACTTCGGCATTTGATTTTATTTGAGGGTCCGAAATACCCAACAATATAGAACATCGTCCTGGCAAGAGTGCTTAACAATTTGTAGAAGACACCAATTATACACAATGTTTGAATAGTAAAGCCAGGGACCGGGGAACCCTCAAACTCCAATCCTTTTTTCCTCTCTACTCTAGGTTTGGAAATAATAAAAGTGTGTGTTTATTTTAAATTAGATAAGGGAAAGCAACTTTTGTACACTTTACTATCTAAAACTCTCAAATGAGGGGTAGTGAGTTCCCTGGTTCTTCTCCTTTCATTCGAGCAACAGGAAATAACGACCCCAACATCTCCTTCTTTTCCCTCTTTTTA
This sequence comes from Glycine tomentella, assembly GCA_007407185.1. Lineage (NCBI taxonomy): Eukaryota > Viridiplantae > Streptophyta > Magnoliopsida > Fabales > Fabaceae > Glycine > Glycine tomentella. The sequence goes on along the minus strand of PYAF01004546.1, from coordinate 677,101 downwards.
ATTAAAAATTTTCCAAAAGTAGCAATATAAGATTTTAATTAGGGGAAATTAATTTTTCACATTGAAAATAAAGTTCCAAGTATTGCTTCCGGCCGGATTTCCACAAATTTACGTGGATTTTATTTGCCCACCGCGCAACTAAACATGCACTATATCCACATCAATTTTGTATGGCATAGTAATTGGTTACCACTGTTACTTCTAGAAGTCAATTTATGAAACGCAGCAGGCCGTTGAGAAAAATGTGCATCCAAAGTGTAAGCCACGAGGAGATATTCACGTGGCGTTATGCTGAGTGAGAAGGATTCCCTGCGGATTTTGTTGCAGATTTTAAATCCACAAGAAGTTTCCTGCAAATTTTCTGGTGTTTTTTTCGCGTGAAATTCCTGTAGATTTTTTTCTCAAGAAAATCCGCAAGAAATTTCATGCACATTTTATAATCAGCAAGGGGCATTATCCATGAAGGTTTTACATGCAGATTTAAATCTGCAGGAAACGCTGTTTCTGTGAATTTTTTGCAAAATCCGCTGAAAATTCCCCATGTAATAGGCACTTTTCTAGAAGTGCCAATTTATGAAATTGCAGCAGGCTGTTGAGAAATTCTGCATCCAAAGTAAGAAGCCCCGTGAAATATTCAGTGAAAGCCACGATGAGATGGTGAAAGCTGGTGAGAAACGGGCAAAAGACACAGCTAGTTCTTTCACTCTTGTGGCCGTTGTGGGTACTCACATCGCTACTATCATGTTTGCCGCGACTTTTACAGTTCCCGGTGGAAACCATCAAGATACTGGAGTACCCATCTTCGTGCACGATCAGATGTTCACTTTGTTTATCATAGCAGATGCATTATCTCTCTTTACTTCTTCCACTCCAGTCCTGATCTTCATTGGGATCCTCCCGTCGCGTTATGCTGAGAAGGATTTCATCAATACATTGCCGTTGAAGTTACTTTGCGGCCTTGTGACACTTTTCTTGTCTGTGGTGGCAATGATGATAGCATTTTGCGCTTCACTTGCTATGATGCTGAAGGGATATCAGCGACTCATAATAGCAGCCATGCCACTTGGGAATATTCCAGTTATTGTATTAGTGCCGTCACAACTTCGCCTCTTCCTTGAGATTTTCAATTCTACAATATATGCAAGATATATCAAGTGAAAGGAACCGATAGCAAGTGGTAATTAAGTAACTGATCTTTTCCTTTGGAGTTAAGCACTTTAGTGTCTTAGTAGATATATTGGGACTAGTGACTGAGGCAAGTGAATTCTGCGAGCAGGAAATAATTATACATTGTCGTAACAGCAGTTATTAGATTAATTAGAGATACACTAGCACATCATAAATCTGATTAAGCCTGCTGTGTGGCAGTGTTTGTTTGCACTTGGTTGCATCTTTTGATATTTTGCACGTCAATAGGATCCGTTAGTGTTAAACATTGAACTAATCATGAACTAAGCCAAGCTAACGCATATATCTCCTTCTTCAAAAGGTTAACTGTGAAAATATCACTGCCTTTCAAAAATATTAATTTGATGTTTCCTATTTTAGGTTTGGTATGGCTTATTCTATTTATATTAAAAGACTAAAAATAAAATATCAATTTTTAAAGGCATTTTTTTTTACATCTTTTTCTGTACCTCTTTCTATCTCTTTAAACTTTGCTGCTCTCGTTCTCTCTGCCTTCCACTTCTCATGTGTGCAACACATTTTTAGAATGTACGTGAATATAATCATTGAAAAGACTCTTTTTTATTATTAAAAATCCTAGTTTAATTTAATAAGGTTAATTTGGCTTGAAACCTTTGAGATGATGTTATTTTTCAAAGACCTAACTTCATGACCTATATTAACAGGCTTCATTCGTCACCATATGTCATTTTCTTATTTGACATAGAGAAAATGAAAATATATATAATAATATAAAACTATCATCCTAGGCTTTGCAAAAGTATAGGGAAACAATATTGTACAGTCTTCCTGCACAAGCAAATAAACCTTCTAAATTTGAATCTATGACTAACCGATCGATCACCAATTAATTTGCAATTTTATAATACACCAATGCTCGCCCTAAAAAAGTCCTAAAAAAGTACATAAAAGGAATATAAGATTACAATTCATAAATATATAAGATACAATATTTTACAAATATATAGGATAGATACGCTTAGGACATATATCTAGAAATATATAAAAATTTATAAAACATAATAATAAATCTATAATTACAATTTTACAAATCCAAATTAAAACTATACTTCTTAGATATCACTAAAAGCAAAATAACTGTAAATCATGTCATCATAAATTACTTTCTATTATTGACATATAACAGTAGTACTATATTCCTTTCTTAAAATCATTCATAAACAGAACAAATTTAATTTTTGGTTCATTATCAGACAATGGTTCTGTGTATCGATGAACATTCAAAGAATATCGGTATTATCGGTGCTTCATATGTTTTGGTGATGGTGAAATATTCAAGAGTATGGGTATTGGATACATATCAGATACAACTCATACAAGTATGTGAAACAAATTAAAGTATCCGAGGCTTTATTTTTTTATCGATCAATATTAATTAATTTGTTAGTGGGAGGGATTAGAATCCACGATCTCTCCCTCCCCACTAGTCTCTTTAGCCACTGAGTTAAGTTTATAATTCATGTAACATGTTTCATGGATGATGATCACGTACACAAATCCAATGATCTACTCTTGAAATATGCATTTGACAATATTGAACGTTGTGAGGTTCAATCAAATCAGGGACTCTCAATGGAAGGAGCAGCTGGACTTAAATCCTAAGGATGATTATGCGGAGAGAAACTGGCGATAAAATGTAAAATAATAAAGAACATTTGGACCATTTAACCGGCAAATGTCATTGTTCAGGCTTAACGCCTACACACTAACAGTACTACATTCACACATGACGCTAGCTTTGATACAAACATTATTTCAAATTTTTTACTAATACGAACAGGATTTGATATTGTAGATCGGAAAATCTCATACATGAGTGTCAGCTGGGATGGTACGAGTACCAAAACTGGTATGCTCCCCGCTATGGCGCATCCTATAAAGATTCGCTTATACGCCCAATAGTTCTTTAGTAGTATACTAAGTGCAGCACAAAAGGCAACTATCATGGACACCACAGACAGAAACAGGAAGAAAAGGCCTAACAGTAACTTCCACGGCTATCTTCTTAGGAAGTCTCTTTCGGCATAACGCGATGTGAGGATCCAAATGAATATCAAGACTGAAGTGGCAGAAGGGAAGAGAGATATTGCATCTGCGACCACAAATGAGTAAATACCTTCTCCTTAAAGAAAATGGGCACTCCTGTATTTTGATCGTTTCCCACTGGGACAGTGAAGGCTGCAGCGAACATGATAGTAGTGATGAGAATACCCACAAGTGTAAAAGAACCAGCTGTATCTTTTGCCCATTTCTCTCCAGCTTTCACCAGCTCCTTGTGCGTTTCAGTGAATAGCTCATGAGGCTTCTTATCGTCATCATTTCTGGCTTCCTTACACTTGGGATCCACAACTTCCTCCACCGCCTGCACTCATTTCATCAATGCAGGTATAACGAATTGATCGATTACTACTACTAGTAGTGTCGTAAAATAATGGGCATGGGTTATATACAATCGCTCAACTTAGACCATGTGTTATCAGATGCTAAGAAGTTAGAGTAGCTAATACATTTTTAATTTGTAGACTGTAATTAAATTTTATGAAACAAGATAAGAGCCAATGAAGAGGAATGTAAAATTGTCGTCTACAGTATCAAATATGATTTAAAAAGGCTTTTTTTGTTGGTAATTCTATTTATAATAGTTTTATTTTATCAGCAAATAAACAACTCATTAAGAAGATAATGATACAAGGGGCGGGTACCCAACCCTTACACAACTAAACCATATTTATTATTAAGTAAGATTGACCATTTCTTTAACATTGGCTTTACACTCCCAAAAAACATAATCATATTTGTAGTAATTATAACATTCAACATTAAATTTATCATATATACCTCATTTCATTTATTCTACCAAATTGTGTCTACGTCTATCATAACCTCTAGTGGGTTAATGGTAACTTCCATTACTATCAAAAGTGTTATGATCACCTCTTTCTTAGCCACATCCAAGTCGTCTTCCATATCACCATGTCTTTTTTGACTTTTTTTTTTCTCTTTCATTTTCTTTTAAAGAAGTTATGGCTTTGAGATCATGCTCCAAAGGCTCATCATGTTTTCTCTTGCAACCTGTTTTCCTATTCTTAAATTGAACTCATTAATCAGTCCATGATCATCAAATCTAAATTCTTTGACTCCTAAATTCAATAAACTATACAAAATCAACTTTTGTAGTTAAAGAACAAAGGATTTCCTTCTCTGCACACAAACTAGCTTCTTCTACTTTTTGTTCATATCGCTTTTTTTTGGTTCATAATCGTCATCACCTTATTGCCAAAATTTGAAATTAACTTTATATCCTTGATATGCAAGGATTCAAACTCTTAATGTAGAGTATGTGGGTTCACTTGCTTCATCTTGTCTAAACAGTCAACATGCACCTTCAAGGAAAATCTTCAAAATCTCCTTAGCTTCTTTGAAGATGGATGAATTTTACACAATCTAAAACATGACTCTATCTAAACCTTGATAAATGAAGGTACTTACTTGTTAATCCTTCTTCATCTTCAACAAAGTCTGTTTCTCATTTAATTTTCATGACCAAGTTGCCTCATTTTCATTTTCATGGGTATAATGTTTCTCCACAACCTCTTATGATCTTGGGAACCTAGTAAGGTCTTCGTCCAATGACATCAATGACCATAATTCTGATTGGTAAGAGGAAATTGAATAAAAAAAAACTCAAGCTATTACTTGTCATCCCTTAACTAATTAAGTGTTTTTTAAATCTAAATTCACTAAGTATTTCTCTTAATTCCAAAAACCTAAGCTATGGTACCAAAAATTGAGGAGTAGGCCAGTCTTGTGAATTTTCTAAAATTGGAGACTAAAATTGCATAAAAAATAGAATGATCAAAATTATGGATAAAAAAAATTAAAAGGATACCAAATTATAATTTAGTCTAGTAATCATTATTATTATATATTAAAATAAAGATATAAATATTAAAATAAAGTGTGGTGAGCTGAAAATAATAAATGTACACTTGAATAAAACATAAAAGTACCTAATGAGTTGAAAAAAAAGAGAAAATTTGTCTATAGAAGACAAAATTTGACAAAGATTGAAAAATTGAGAAGGAGAGGTCAAATTATAAAATTAACCGGGGAATAATAACTATAACTACATATATTTGTATTTCCTTCAAGTCAAGGACTCGGGTGCAAATGCATTCCTTCAATTGTATGTAGGTTCGTCACTGCCAGTAATGACTATGTCGTCACTCATTGTTATTGGTCACTTTGGGCCAACATAAATAAATGGGTAATAATATATAAATATTTTATTATTTTAAACACTTCACCAATATTTTTTTTATTTTTCTCCATTTCCCTCTTTTTAGTATATCAAAATCTCTATCATATTTATATTTTCACTCTCTTTCTAGGTATTGCATAGGAGTTTAGGGATATCTAGTATACCCTTTTCTAAATAAATTTGCATGAAGTTCATAAGCAACTATACTAGGTCATCACTTGTTTATTATTTTCTTATCAATTTATTTTCTAATTGTTATTTCTAATCAATATATATCCAACATATTGATCTCCTAGGAATCATATTCCCGGGAATATGATAACTATGAATAATTTCTAAGTATATTTAAAATTTTGATTATATTTTAATATTCCAAGAATTATTTTCAAAATTCAATATAATTCAAACAAAATAGCAAAACATAAAAAAAGAATAACTTTTCATATTTCATGAAAATATTATATTCTTATCTTTTTTTTCAATGAGAATAAAAGTATGAAATAATAATAATAATAATAATAATAATAATAATAATAATAATAATAATAATAATAAAGTCACAACATTTCCAGAAATCAAAATAATATCCAAAAACAAATTTTCCAAAGTTGTAACAAATGCTTTTTTTTGGAAAAAGAAAAAACTTGTAACAAACCTAGTAATATAACATTCTAATTCAAAAGTTGTAACTAATAAAATTGTAATATGTGAAATGAAATAAATGTATTCTATATGATTCTCGATATCTATGTAGAGAGAGAAAATTAAAAAGAATAATCTTAAATCATTGGAGTTCTCTTTGCATTTGTAGAGCAGCACCTGTGTGTCATTAATATCAGAGGAAGGCCCTAAATGTGCTACCAGGTGCAACATATTATTTCCAAACACGTCTTTGTGATGTTTAAGTATATCCTTCCTGCCACTAAGATTATTTATGAGTTGCAACACATTTTGTTTGCGATGAAGAACTGCATACGAAAATATGTTTCTCTTACGGCTGTCCACGGTCCATAAGAGGTCAGGGTTAACCTTCCTCATAGCATCTATGAACTCAACAATTCCATGCTTGGCTGCTTCCAACATGTCGTACACGAAAGCTTTATCGAGCTGTAAATTATTAAACTCCGCAACACTACTTTGCAAGCAACTCAGTATTTGATTAACTTGATAATGAGTACGTTTCTGTTCATATATTTTTCTAATTCCTGAGACTTGGAGGAATTTACTGCTGGAGTCATTACAGAAAATTAAATCGAATTAAGCATACATATTGGCTCAGTAACTAAAAGGATTAGAGAGAAAAGAGAGAAACGAGACGAACTTGTTGTTCTTGTATTCAATTCAATTGTGGTGTGTCTTACAATGCTGATGATACTCCTATTTATAGTAGTAGTTCTAGAATTAAATAAAGAAAGTGGTACAATTAAATAAGGAAAAGAAAACTTGAATTATGGAGGTGAGTTGGAGGTGAGTTGGAAAAGTATGATGGTGGGAGCCTTATGATGATGGTGGGAGTCTTGGTGGGAGAGGTTGTTGGAGGATGTTGGATTCCAGATCATTCTCCCTAGGTTGGAAAAGACTCGTCCTCGAGTCTAAGAATTCTTCTTCCTCGAAGTATGGTGAGAGATCGGCAACATTAAATGTAGCTGACACTCCGTAAGAATCGGGTAGCTCAATCCTGTAAGCGTTATCGTTGATCTTTTGAACAACCCGAAATGGACCATCCGCTCTTGGAGATAATTTGGTATTTGGCTGATTTGGAAATCGTTCTTTTCGTAATTGGATCCAGACTAAGTCTCCTTCCTTGAAAGTTTGTAACCTTCGATGCTTATCTCGTTGAGCCTTGTACTTAGAGTTCTGCTTCTGGATCTGACCACGAACGTGCTCATGTAATTTCTTGATTTCCTTTGCTCTTTCTCCAGCTTCTGCACTGTAGTATTGAGTGTCAGGCGAGATGGCTAAATCCAATGGACTGAGCGGACGAGTTCCATAAACTACTTCGAATGGACATTTTCCAATAGCTTGATTGGCAGAGTTATTGTAGGCAAACTCGACCTGTGCAAGAAGAAGATCCCACTGCTTTAAATTCTTCCCAATGAAACTTCGAAGAAGATTTCCCAATACTCTGTTGATTGCCTCAGTTTGCCCATCTGTTTGGGGATGACTAGCACTACTGAATTGTAGTTTAGTACCCATCTTCTTCCAAAGGGTTCTCCAG
>PYAF01004546.1:647946-669313 GCA_007407185.1 Glycine tomentella | reverse complement strand
GCAAACTCGACCTGTGCAAGAAGAAGATCCCACTGCTTTAAATTCTTCCCAATGAAACTTCGAAGAAGATTTCCCAATACTCTGTTGATTGCCTCAGTTTGCCCATCTGTTTGGGGATGACTAGCACTACTGAATTGTAGTTTAGTACCCATCTTCTTCCAAAGGGTTCTCCAGAAATGACTCAGAAATTTAACATCTCAATCAGAAGTAATGGTTTTTGGAATACCATGAAGGCGGACAATTTCCTTGAAGTACAACTCGGCAACTTGAACAGCATCATTGGTTTTCTTACATGGAACAAAGTGGGCCATCTTAGAAAATCTGTCTACTACCACCATTATGGAATCCTTCTGCCGCTGTGTTCTAGGAAGGCCAAGGATAAAATCCATGCTGACGTCTTCCCAGGGTGCTAATGGAACTGGAAGAGGCATATACAGTCCCGTGTTCTGACTCTTGGTTTTGGCTATGTGACACATCTTGCACCTTTGAATGTGCTTGTTGACATCCTTCTCTAGTCTTGGCCAATAAAATTTCTCTTTTACCAAGCTTACGGTTTTGTCTCGTCCAAAGTGACCAGCTAGACTTCCGTCATGGGCTTCCCAGATGATTGCTCCCCGTAATGAGCATTGAGGGATGCACAGGGTTTTATCTCTGAACAGAAACCCTTCATGCTGGTAGTACGTTTGGAAGGGTTGTGATTCTGTCACATTCCAGATTTTGCTAAAGTCAGGATCATCTTGGTATAATTCCTTGATAGCCTCAAATCCGATGACCTTTGCTTGGAGAGTGGAGAGTAATGCATGTCGCCTGCTGAAAGCATCGGCTACAACATTTTGAACTCCTGCCTTATGCTTCAGTAGAAATGGGTATGGTTGCAAGAATTCACTCCAGGCAGCATGCCTTCGATTAATCTTCTGTTGGAAATTCAAGTGCTTGAGAGCTTCATGGTCTGAATAAAGAATAAATTCTTTATTCAACAGATAGTGGCTCCAGTGTTGCAAGGCACGAACTACAGCATAAAATTCCTTGTCGTAGGTGGAATACTTGAGCCGACCATTGGTGAGCTTCTCACTGAAGAAGGCTATAGGATGACCTTCTTGGCTCAAAACAGCACTGATTCCTGTATTGGAAGCGTCACAGCTAACCTCGAACACTTGGTCAAAGTTTGGAAGGGCTAGTACTGGTGCTTCGGTAAGACACTTCTTTAGCATTTCAAAGCTTTTCTGGGCCTGTTCTGTCCATTGGAATTTATCTCCCTTTATGCAATCCGTCAGAGGGGCAGCAATGGAGCTAAAATTCTTGATAAATCTTCTGTAAAAAGAAGCTAAGCCATGAAAACTTCTTACATCATGAACAGACTTTGGAATAGGCCAACTGTTGATGGCTTCGATTTTGCTGGTATCCACTCGTATGCCTTCAGCAGTGATTACATATCCCAGGAAGTTTACTTCATTAGTAAGAAAGGCGCACTTCTTCAGATTGGCATAGAGTTTTTGCTCTCGTAGTGTTTGTAGGACTTGACGAATGTGTTCCAAATGATCTTCCTTTCTTTTGCTATAGACCAAAATATCATCAAAGTAAACAACTACGAATTTACCAATAAAAGGTCTAAGTACCTGGTTCATCAGACGCATGAAAGTGCTGGGAGCATTGGATAAACCAAAAGGCATTACTGTATACTCGTAGAGACCATCTCTGCTTTTGAATGCAGTTTTCCATTCGTCTCCTGGACGAATTCTAATTTGATGATAGCCACTACGAAGATCAATTTTGGAAAACAGGGCAGCTCCATGCAGTTGGTCGAACAAATCATCAAGTCGCGGTATAGGAAACCGATACTTGATGGTAATTTTGTTGACAGCTCGGCTATCAACGCACATTCTCCAACTACCATCCTTTTTCGGTACTAAGAGGACTGGTACCGCACAAGGACTAACACTTTCTCGAATCAATCCTTTTTTAAGCAAATCCTCAACCTGGCATTGAATCTCGTCGTGTTCTTTGGGACTCATCCTGTACGCCGGTCTATTTGGAATGACAGCTCCAGGGATGAAGTCAATAGCATGCTGGATATCTCGCTCTGGAGGTAACCCATAAGGAATCTCATCAGGTACAACATCCTTAAAGTCAGCGAGTATTTCCTTAATCTCCTGTGGAAGAACTGTTTCCTTGTTGACTTCACACACGAGGATAAGGCTCGTGTTATGAGCTTCTTCTGTGGACAATCTGAGTTGCTTCCTGGAAATGAGAACCTCGAGAGGCTTTGATTCCTTCTTCCCCTTGTTTAGTTCACTTGGGGATAGAGGTGTTAACTTGATTCTTACTCCATTTTTGATGAAGGAGTAAGTGTTGGTATAACCGTTGAATAGAGCACGACGGTCATACTGCCATGGTCTTCCTAGTAAAAGGTGGCAAGCATCCATGGGAATTACGTCACACCAAGTTTCATCTTGGTACTTCTACCCAATGGAAAAATTCACAAGACATCGTCTAGAAACTTTCACCTCATTTCCTTTATTAAGCCACTGCAATTTGTAGGGGTGAGGATGTTCTTGTGTTGGCAGTTTCAATTTCTCCACCATGTAAGTGGATATGACGTTTTCACAACTTCCACTATCAATGATAACGTCACAAATTTTACCTTGCGTAGTGCAGCGGGTGTGGAAGATGTTGTGCCTTAGCCACGACTCTTCTTTAACTGCCGTTGTATGCAGACTACGCCTAACCACCAGTAGTTCGCCTTGATCAGCAGGGGTGGTTTCTTCATCATATACGGGTTCCTCATCAAAGATGTGTCCTTCATCAAAGATTGGTTCCTCATCTTTTTCAGAAACTTCATGGGCTTCTCCGTCGATGATGGTAATGACTCTACGGTTTGGACAATTAGAAGCAATGTGTCCAAATCCTTGGCATCGGAAACATTTGGTCACTCTCGAGTTGACCTCTGCATTGGATTTTGGGGGGTTGTTGTTGGAGGTGTTGGGTTGTTGGTTGTTGGTTGCACGAGGGTTTCGGACTGGTTGTTGGCTACTCGATGTGCTAGGTTGTTGGGTTTGTGGTCTGCGAGTATTTGCAGTATTCCTGTAGGGAAAAGAGGAGGAAGGTTGATATGAAGACCTTTTGGGCTGATGCTTCTCGATTCGGATGGACAGCCGAATAACATCATCTACGGTTTCATATTGCTGAAGTTGGACTTGTTGAGCAATATCAGCATTTAAACCTCCAAGGTAGCGGGCAATGGTTTGCTCCTCTCTCTCTTGAATGTCACACTTCATCATTAATTGCTCAAACTCCCTAGTGTATTCTTCTACAGACATGTTCTTTTGGCGAAGATTCTGTAGTTGAATAAAATTATCTTGAACAAAATGAATGGGTAAAAACTTACGATTCAATTCCTTTCTCATTTTTTCCCATGTCCGGATTTTGCTTTTTCCTTCCCTTGCTCGCTTCTTCTTTAAGTTTTCCCACCAGATGGAAGCATGCTTTTTCAACTTGAGAGCGATAATTTTGACCTTTTTGTCTTCGGGTATATCTTTATACTCGAATATCCACTCTACGGTTTGTAGTCAGTCTACAAAATCATCTGGCTGTAGCTTCCCTTCAAATTCTGGGATTTCCACTCTGATATCATCTGATCGGAAGGCTTGTCTTTGCGTTCGACGATTGCTGGTTGATGAGGAATCACTACTATCAGAATCGTAGCTTTGGGATGCTCTTTACTCCTCTAGCTGTATTTGTTGAGCATTTACAGTTGCTTGCAACTGTTCAATTTGTTGCCTCAATTCTTCAATTATAATTTCGTGAGCTGGTCTGCGTCTAGGTGCCATTGTGTGGGTTTTAGGAAGTATGAGGGTAAATTGGTAAATTTAGAGGTGTAAGGGTAAAATGGTAATTTTGGAGGTATGAGGGGAAAAATGGTAATTCTGTGGAGTGTAGGGGTAAATTGGTAATTTTATAAAGTTAAGGGTAAAATGGTAATTTTAGGAAGTGTAGGGGTAAAATGGTAATTTTAGGAAGTGTAGGGGTAAAATGGTAATTTAATGAAGTATAGGGGCTAAAAATTGGAATTCCGGAATTTATAGGGGCTTTTTTGCAAATTTTAAAAACTTACACGATCAGTACATGTGGCAGTACATGAGTGGATGAACTAGCGTTGACTGACACGTGGCAGTTTTGGATTGGAGGAGTGATTACGTGGCAGGTGACGTGGGACACTGACTAGGCAGGGGAGACGTATGCTGACGTGGCGTTGACCGGACACGTGGCACAGTCTGATTGGCTGACGTGGCGCTCTTCAACTTCTGGTAGGCGCGTGGCGGCGCGTGGCTATATTGCGGTGGCACGTGGCGGCGCGTGGTGGCGTTTCACGGCGAGGGGCTTCTCCTGTCCTAGGTTTTTGGACCTTCTGAACACGATGGTGATGTCAGTTTTCCTAAAAAACGATCAGAGATGGGACTTTCGATGTCTGGCAGAATTGAAATTTGTCGGAAAACTCGAAAGTGAACCTCTGGCTCGAATTCAGGCTTTCCCTTGACTCTGGAACCTTGCTCTGATGCCAAATATGGCTCAGTAACTAAAAGGATTAGAGAGAAAAGAGAGAAACGAGAAGAACTTGTTGTTCTTGTATTCAATTCAATTGTGGTGTGTCTTACAATGTTGATGATACTCCTATTTATAGTAGTAGTTCTAAAATTAAATAAAGAAAGTGGTACAATTAAATAAGGAAAAGAAAACTTGAATTATGGAGGTGAGTTGGAGGTGAGTTGGAAAAGCATGATGGTGGGAGTCTTATGATGATGGTGGGAGTCTTGGTGGGAGAGGTTGTTGGAGGATGTTGGATTCCAGATCACATATAGTTTGGTTTCATACGTACCGAAGATATTTAGAAATTTAGAAATTTGATGATAGCGCACAAAGCATACACAAAGATCTGTCAAAGAGATTGAGCACCACATGCACTTACCGAAGTAATCGACCTGCACAAAAAAAAATACGTATCGATCAATGCATATCTATTATCTATATATATCTGATGATAGCGCACAAGATGTGTCAAAGAGATTGAGCACTACTTTCCCAAAAGCTTCACAGGCAGAAGCGGAAAATACATCTCTTATTATTGGAGCCTTAATATTTCACTAAAATTTTTTATTCATTTTTTTATAATTATAAGCGTAACTGGTTCCGGTTGCTTTGAATCTAGTTTAATTTTCAACTCAACTCCATTAAATTTAATTGGAATGTGTTGAGTTTATCTTTGATTTTTTAGAAACCAAACTCAAATCAATCCAACCTTAATTGAGTTGGATTATCGTACCGAGTGATTAAAAGAAAAATGTCTCTTCTTTAACTCTTTTTTATAACAAAAACCTCAAAATCAAGAATTCATTATTATTTTACTGTTTCTTAATTCTTATTAAGTAATATTCTTGCTTTTAACAAAAATATGTCTATAAATTTTTATTAATTTTTTTATAATTCAAAGTTAATAATTAATAATTAGAAGCCTAAGTGGTTCGAGTTACTTTGAATTTAGTTTAATTTTTAATTCAACACAATTAAACTCAATTAGATTGTGTTGAGTTTATCTTTTATTTTTATTACTCAAATCCAAATTAATCCGACCTTAATTGAGTTGAATGATTGTACCGAGTAATTAAAAGAAAAATATGTCTTTCTTTTTAACTTTTAACAAAAAATATACCTTAAAATCAACAATTCAATATTGTTTTATTGTTTCTTAATTCTTATAAGTAATATTCTTGATTGAAGAGATTATGAAAAATAAAAAGTTTTATTAATTGAATGGGTAATTCAATAGAAAAGACGTTGGGTAAGAAAAGTGCGAAAACTTACTAATGTAAATGAGTCGCTGTGGAAGTCCAAATTGGCAGCCACTAAAGAATGCAGAAGGCATTTGAGCCAATTCACGCAAGGCGAGAAAGCGGTGGCCGTAGGATAATGATTCAGAGGGCAGTTCCTGGTAAGATTCAAGTATTCCCATAGCCACATCTACCAGATCAAATCACACCGAACATTTGACTATTAACTTTTTTTTTATCTCTCAATTAAATACTATGTTACAACCCATATAATTAAATTCAAATTTAAATTTGTAACTGTTATGGATAAAAGTATCAGATCTTTCCCTAAATAAACCATATATTCAGCACATTAATTTAAATATTCGGAGTATCAACGGGGATATTATGACCAAGTAAAGACAGAAAGATTGCAATTATACCGGTAAGGAATCCCGAGATATCGTCATGGACCTGGAAGAACTCACTCTGAAGGCCCAGGTCAGTCTCCTATAAATACTATATCCCCATGGTAAAAGGTACACAGATTCTTGGACCCTTTCTTCCCTTTCACACGGCACACACAGCACCCCAATTGCTTCACCGTGTCCGCTGTGATCTTCTTCTTCCTCAAGTAGCTTCATCCTTGTTGGCTTCTTGAGAGAGAGAGAGAGTTTGATCCTATATCAATCATTCCAACTTCATTGTTGGACATCTCTGTTCTCATCGGACATAACATTGGCGCCGTCTGTGGGGACCGCAAATTTCGAATCCCACCAACTCACGATGGTTGACACCAGAAGACACCAGATGGCCAGACATGAAGAGCCGCCCAAAAACGAGGTTCCAGAGAACGTCGTTGTAGAAGACGCACTCTCCCACACAGCTTCATCGAGACCGGCGACGCAGGTACCGGCCGACCCACTACAAGAGGAGGACCCAGGAAATTCCCAACGGTTTATCCAGAATGCCCTCCAGTCACTACTAAACCGGATGGAGAACCTGGAGAAGCGTTACGAGCTTCAGCGCTAGGAGGACATTCAGAGGCTGATCACGCAGTTGGAAGAGCAAAGCAACAGGCGAAGAGAGGAGGGACGAAGACAGAACTCCGAATACAGAGAACCCGACAACAGGAGATCATGCCAGTCCGACCCACCGAACCGATCCTCGGAAATCAGCAATAGGGGCCATACGCTCCGGTCCGAGCAAGAAAGGATGCCCCGCCCTCAACAAGAAGCAGAACGAGTACCGGCAGGAGTCATTCGCAGGTCCGACTAGACCGAAGGAATTTATCGGCGAAAATACCGCCGGGGTCACCAGAACAATAGCCCGTTTGTCGACCAGATAGTAGACGCTCAGTTCGTGGAAGTCTTTGACGGGTCATTCCTGTCCAAGTATGATGGAAGCCAGGACCCACAGGTCCACATTGATGAGTTCGATATGCAGATGTGTGTCAGGGGCATCGACGAGCCCATTATCTCACGCGTTTTCGCGACCACTCTAACCGGAGCCGCCCAGACATGGTTCCATTCATTACCACCGAGGTCCATCCACAGCTTTGAGGACTTCGGCCAGAAGTTTTTGCTGAACTTTGCAACAAGCAAAAAACAGCCGAAGTCAGAATTCGCCCTGGGAAAAGTGCGACAGCAGGCCGGAGAAACACTGCAGAGCTATTTGGATCGGTTTAAAGAAGCAGCTTTACAAGTTCAGGGGTTAGAGGAGAAGGTCCATGTTTACCTCATTTCGGCCTGACTCAACGGGTCATCTCGGCTAGCCAAGTCAATCTATAAGGACCCTGTGAGATCCCTGAACGAATTCAGGGTCAGGGCCAAGAAATACCTGGAATTGGAGCAAATGGAGATCGCTAACTCGGCTCCTAGGGAAGGCAAAAAACCCGTGTCCCCGAAAAGCCGACCGCAGAAGAATATGCATCCGGGACAGAGCAGTCGACAGCCCATGAATACGGCTACCAGCTGACCTCCACGTAACTTCCCCGACTCTCACCCGAGACCGGGAAGATACGAACCGAGGTACAAAAAGTACACCCCGCTGACGGTTCCCCGAGGGCAGATATGGAAGGAGGTCGTCTTCAACGAGATGAGGAAGGTCAACCGACCTCCCCCTATGGTGAAAAGAGAAGGAGTAGATTACTCCAAATACTGCGACTTCCATAATAGCCCGGGCCACACAAACAACCAGTGCTGAGAGCTCAGAGATGCGATAGAAAAATTTGTGCGAGAAGGCAAGTTGCGACAGTACGTCATTCAAACCAGGGAAAAAGAAAGGGCCCGCAGGAGAATAAACCACTAGAAGGAAAGAAGAACAAGAGGGAGGAAGAATTTCCCGAGCCCGAATTTGAATGCAACGTTATCTTCGGCGGCCTGGGAGGAGGAGGAGACACTGCAGGGCAAAGGAAGAAGTACCTCAAGGAAGTAATGTCGGTTCGGGACCGACCTCGGTGTAAGAAGAGCGGCAACAGCAGTAAACAGGCCGAGCCACCCCTGCTTTACTTTACACAACGAGACTTGGAGGGGGTCATCCCAGGTCATGAGGACGGCCTAGTGATTACGGGAATAGTAGCCAATTTCCGAGTCAGGAGGATGTTTGTTGACAATGGCAGTTCGATCGACATCATAAACATGACGGCCTTTAAAAAAATGAATCTAAGAGAGGAAGACTTGAGACCCTGTCAGACAATGCTACACGGATTTAATGCGGAAGCCACCGGACTGAAGGGCGTCATTGATCTGCAGCTCACACTAGGAACAAAGGAAGGATTAAGATCGAAAAGAGTCACATTCACAGTGGCTGATTTCCCGTCACCATACAACATTATCATAGGAAGACCGACCCTCCACAAATGGGACATTTTGATGTCCACGAAACACCAAAAGATGAAGATGATTGGACACCTTGGGGAAGTCATCACCATCTGCGGTGATCAAAGGGAGTCAAGACAGTGTTACTACAACACCGTCCGGGAGGCCGGGGTTGGCCCGTTGTCCCCACCTCGGGTCTCTAAGGGGGAAACAATAAATCCAGACCGTGTCAGGAAACCAATCAATCTAGCAGAACTGGATCTGAGAGAGGCTGTGTAACACCCCGTAGGCCTCCGACGTGTTATCATTAATCATATCAGATTAGCGTATAAAATAGCAAGTATACAGTTCAGCGGAAACATAGGATCGTTTTCTTGATACATTATGTATGGAATCACACAACAGAACCATAAAATCATGCCCCTACTGATCTAGTTTATCAATCATAACATAATAAGACAGATAACAAGGCTTTAGGCAGAGTAACACAGAATAAACATGCACAGGTACTCAGGGAAAGTCTAATATACATACTATCAAAGTTCTGTACATAACATATACATCAGTGCTCACCACACCAAGGTGATACAAAATACATCATCCCTCACAGAGGGTATACAGAACTATACATCATATAGGGTCCACACACCCCGTCCCAACCGAGGGAAAAACCAACATAATCACACAAAAGTGAGCTCTAAGCTCTCTCAGTTGCTCCTCCAACAGCAACTGTCATAGCTAGGGCCTCCTGCCCTGGGTCTGTTCTTCTCTTCCAGAAGAATCACCTGAAATCATATAAGCCCCACACGGGGTGAGATAACATATCTCAGTAAGCTCAGGGTCCCTGGGAACTCACTCCCACCCTGGCTCACAGATTCACAACACACACATATCAGTCAAATATATCATATATGGCCCACTGGCCTGGCCATCTGGCCTCATCATATCAAATCAACATCATACAATCGTCACATGACAGGTGGCAGAGCTCCTCAATGCTTGGCGGAGCTCCTCAACGCCCGGAATACACAGCAGAGCTCCTCCATGCTGGTATTCATCTATTGGCCAACAGATATCTCAAATACAACATGCGTATATCAAATGCAGATGCATATCCATCAACATACACAATGTCATAGCCAATGCATGCAGTATGAATCATGACCACCACTCCCCATGAGTGTGGTGTGCAACCAAAACGGGAATTCATCCCCAGAGAACACTGAACTTACCTGGTAAGGTCTCTGACTGAATCTCCTTCCCAGGTCTGTGGCTCTGGCCACCAACAGTCTTAAGCTCACGGCCTAACCAAGGCACATGAAATCTCAGATCAAAACCAGCCCACAGGCTTACAATCACAGAACATATCACAATATAAATTGTTGAAAAATAAGGAACACTTACAATTAACCAAGAGGGGGGGTGAATTGGCTAATCTTGGGAAATTAAAAATTTCTTTGTACAAAAACTGAGTTTTTAAATTCAGAGTTTAAAATTCCTTTGAAAATGAATATCTTTAACCAGAAAATAATTCAAGAATGAATATGCCTTAAGATTCAGTTTAGAGTTCACACCCACAGTTAAGATATCTGCAGAATATAAATCAACACAAAAGATTTATACTGGTTCGCCTCAAAACCTATGAGGCTACGTCCAGTTTTCTACTCAAACACCTGAGTAGAATTCCACTATTGTAAATGTTTTCTTACAAGCAATTACAAAACTTCTCTTCTTCAAACCTAGAAGAAGTTCAGCAATCTAATACACCTATTAGATCCTTAGAAGCTACCCAAACTGAGAACCCCTTCTCAGCTTGTACTTAAACTCCTCTTTCTCAAACCTAGAGAAAGTTCAGAGATCCTTAGAAGCCTTACCCACTTCTCTTCTTCAACCCTAGAAGAAGTTCAGAGATCCTTAGGAGCCACCCAGCCTGAGTACACCTACTCAGCTGTACTTACAAAACTCCTCTTTCTCAAACCTAGAGAAAGTTCAGAGATCCTTAGAAGCCAATCCTGCTTCTCTTCCTCAGACCCAGAGGAAGTTCAGAGATCCTTAGGAGCAACCCAGCCTGAGCCACCACTCAGCTGTACTTCAACACTCCTCTTCCTCAAACCTAGAAGAAGTTCAGAGATCCTTAGAAGCCTAACCTGCTTCTCTTTCTCAGACCCAGAGAAAGTTCAGAGATCCTTAGGAGCAACCCAGCATAAGCAAACCACTTAGCTGTACTTTTTGGAGAAAACCTATCTCCGCTTGTAAGATAAACAAACTACAACAGAATCAAGGTACAATACAAGATATCTGCAGAAATTACAACACCCACAGAGAGTTTAGGAAAGAATTCACCTGATGATCCAAGATTGATATGAATATGAATGAATGTTCAGGTTGAATGCAAACCAGTTTGATGCAGAAAAAGCTTTCCTTAAACTTTGTGAGTGAAAGAGCTTGCTTCACTATCACATTAATGATTCATGAACAAAAGAATGGAAGCAAAGCTGTACAGAACTCAGAAAACTGACTAGAATGCACTTTGTATGTGTAAAACGTTTGTGTGTATTCGTGCTTAGCATTCTAGCAAAAATGAGTTCATATTTATAGGCATAAAACTGAGTTACTGTGCTTCAACGGCTAGTGTAATCGATTAATTTACAATGTAATCGATTAAATGGACCGTTAATGAACGTTGGAGCACTTGTAACGTCTCTTGTAATCGATTAATTCTTCTGTGTAATCGATTAAATTGAGCAATGTAATCGATTACATAATCGTGTAATCGATTAAAGCAGAGAGACCATGTTTTCTGAAAATAGCATGTAATCGATTACAGCCTATATGTAATCGATTAAAATAGTGATAACAGCACATTTTCAAAAGGCTTGTAATCGATTACGAAAACCTTGTAATCGATTAAAGCAGAGAGTTGGATTTTTAGAAATTGGTTTTATACTTCATTTAATCGATTACCAACTCTATGTAATCGATTAAAACAGAGAGTTGCATTTTTCTGAAATTGGAAAAAGCCTTATGTAATCGATTAATTCGATGGTGTAATCGATTAAAGTGTTCTTGTTTTGTTTTCCAGAAAGCTTATGAACACTTTAATCGATTACTTACCTATGGTAATCGATTAATTTGTTTAGAAAACTTGTTTTCTCAAAAACTTGGCTTTTACAAGGGATCACCCAGAACATTGGGCAGGGAGCCTACGTACTAGAGACAGTGGATGGGAAGCCGATCAAGAGGACATGGAATGCAGACAAGCTAAAAAGGTACTACAGCTGAAGCGATGGTCCATGTGTTTTCCTTTAGTTGGCTGTAGAGCCCGTCATTGGAATCATGGGCACCCGTGTGTTCCCCTTTAACTAGCTTCCTAGCTCGTCATTGGGATCGCGGATCATCATCTGACCCGGTCTGCCTCACTCGGAGACCCCGGTTTTTCCTTTACCACGTTTCTCTTTATTTGATCATGTAATTCAGGCACATGATACCCGTGTTAATCGGCCATTGAGATCTTGAATTTATGTAATCTCCGAAGGATAATAATAAGAACCTTATTACAAGGAAATTTATCTGTGCACATACTAGTACTTAGTCATTGTTTTGTGTTAATCTTGGCATTAGACGTAAGTCATCGGCTCGGTCAAACGAACTATACTAACGATAAAGCCACGTTAAACACATCACAGTTGCTAAAGTTAAGCCTGACCAAGTGGTCCCGGCTTGTAATAATAGGCCCCTAAAAAGGCCAAGTGTAAAAAAGTCGAGGCGCAAGTCTCGTGAAACCCGACCTATGGTCCCAGCCATTCGTGGTACAGCCATTCTGGATCGCAATATAGCCCGACCCATGGTCCCGGCTACTTCTTAGGAGTCCTAAGGTCAAGTACGACATTGAGTCCCGGCCTCCACCATTTAATAAACAATTCAGAGTAAACGATCGGCCAAAGGAAGTTAAAAAATCAATTACACGCGGCGGTAAAAACAAGTAAACGATCGGCCGTTGGAACCGAGATGTCAAAAGCAAAAGATTCAAAAATGCAAAGACGGTAATATATGCATTCAAGTGCAGAAAATGCGAGTAATGTTCACAAGCCTTAAAATAAATACAAAATAAAACCGGTATCCCTGCCCTTCATTCCGCGGGAGGTCGAACGTCGTCTGCAGCATCACCAGAATTGTCCGAGCCCTCCTCCTCGCTCTCAGAGACCATGAGCAACTGGTTACCACCGACGTAAGCCCTGAAATGCATGCCCTAGGTGTTCAAACTAATGCCGGGGTTCAGGAAACGGATTTGGCTAAGGGCATTTTCAAATGAAGCTTGGGCGGATGCCTTCAGCTGCAAGCGAACTTGCACCAATTCGCCCAAAGTTTCTTTCTCTTCCTTGTGCTTTTTCTTGACCAACTCGTTAAGCTCGTCACAACAAAGCTTCACCTTCTTATACCGATCATGAGCCTGGTCGAGACTTCGCTCCAAGTCAGCCATCTTGGAGCGCGACGAGGAGGCCTCACGACGGAGAGCGGCAAGTTGGGCTCGGAGAGCATCGGCTTCAACAACTAACTTGGCCTTTGACTCTTGGGCAACTCGGAGCTCGGCAGCCCATTCCGTTTCACACACCCGGGAAGCTTCAAGGTCGGCCGTCAGATTGGTAACTGAGCACTGTGCCTCCCACGCCAGAGCCCGCGAAGCCTCCAGCTCAGCAGATAAAGTCTTCACCAAATCTCCGGCTTCCTTAGCCTTTGATCGAGAAACTTCAAGATCCGCAGCAAGATGGGCCGATAACGCTCGTGCCTCCTCCACCTCGGCTACTGAGATCGCTACCCCTGCTTGGGCACGATCCAGCTCCTCTCGCAGCTTCTGGACCTCGGCTGCTCCCCGAGAAGCCTTCTTGTTGAGAGAAACCAAGCTACCAAGCAAGCTCGTCGTCCTCAAGCTAGCTAACTGCATGGAGCTCAGCTCTTCCAGGTCCGCATTCGGATAGAGGGATACGTCGGAGAATCTCTTCGGTGCCCGGACGACTTCAAACACCTCAGGGGTGATGCCATGATCCCAAAGGGCTCGAGGAGGCAGACGAACAAGATCTTGAGGAGACTCAGGTCCAGTGCTCAGAGCCCTTGTGGAAATTCCAGTGGCATGAGTAGTCACCGGGCCTTCCAAATTGACCCCAGTTTCGGTCACTCCAGCTTCGACTCCGCTTGCAACAATAGTTTCCTTTGTCCCTCCAGCCTCAACGGCAGCCCCTCCAACAGCAGCAACGACCTCGACCATATCAACATCCGCGATCTCGGGGGGAGAACCTAGCCGAGGAGTAGGAGGGGAACTCGGCAAAAAAGCTTGAGGAGAGGTCGACCGAGGTGCCGGAGGTGAGGACGACTGAGGAGCATGAGGAGGGTCCAGCTGAGAGCCCTGAGGGGAGCCCGGTCCTGAACCCCTAGGAATGGGGGAGGTCGGTTCAGTCAAGACGGGAACTCGGTCCAGTCCAGCAGCTTGACTCTTCTTAGCAACCTTGCGCCTCTTACGTCCTTTAAGGGCGGCAGGATGAGGAGGAATGGGAGCAGTATTCATGTCAACAGCTACACAACAGAGGCAAACAGTTAGTGAAATAATTATCAAAATTCCCAAATCGGAGGAAAAAATCTTGACTGACCACACTGGATATAGTACGCTATGGGACCTAAGCTCCCGGAATCCCGAAACGACAATATCCGAGCCGCTGAAACAGCATCGGAATCCGAGAGCCGGGCCCTTTCGGTTCGGTAGGAGATGGGGGGAATCATAATGACTGGAGGTCCAATATAAAGGGAACCTCCAGGCTTCGAGGAATCAGAGGAGTCCAGAAAAAGGGACGTCGGCCGGGAACGGCGACGACCTTAATGAACTTGTCCTTGAAACCAATGAAGGAATCGGAGAATAAGCCGAATAGACGATGGTCGGAATCCCTATCAGTATGACCCCGGAAAGAAGCCCATCCCTTCCGTTCAGGAGGCTCCTTCCCGGAATGACCAGTATAGACAGTAAAAAAATAAAAAAATAAAGGATAGGTACAAGGAACCTCAAGTTGTTGACACAAAATTTCAAAAGCCTGAATAAAAGCCCAGCCATTTGGGTGAATCTGTGAAGGGGCCAGATGTAGATGGTCTAACACTCGCATCTGGAAGTCGGAGAAAGGAAAACGAACCCCCACGTTGGTAAGAACATCGGTGTAAAACAAGAAGAATTCAGGGTCGTTCCCCTCCTTGGCGGAACAGATGGGTTCGCCCAGACGGGGAAGACAAATGGTAAACCCATCTTGAACCTCAGTCGGAACAAGGGTAAGGCTCTCAAGGTCTAACACTGAGGTATAACTCAGGACCTCGTGGGTAACCCAAGGAAACCTATTCGACAGAGCTAGGGAAACAGATTGGAGCCCAATAGCAGATTCCTCTACATTCCCCTATTGAGGCAAGTCCATGATCACCTACGACAAATAAAAAAGCAAAAGTTAGTAAGGTACCTGGAGGATGGAGTAATATAGGATCAGGAACCGGTGGAGCCCGGATGGAGACAGAAGTCGACACGTCAGCACTTAAGGAGGATAACGATGTATCAACAGGTATGGAGACGCGGACGGGATTATGACGACACCGGTCTAGCAAGTCGTCAGCCTGCTTGTCCAAGTCCCTACTGACTAGATACATAAATTCATCAACACATTTCGAACAAGGCTCATATCGAATCCTAAAAAGGGGGCCAGGGCGAGGGGCACCCCCAGGCTCGGCCCTGGAAGAGATGGAGATGTTGAGAGACTCCGTAGACTCTGAGGGCAATGGGGACCCTTGCCGAGAAGAGGCTCCTAACCTAAGAGACCCTAGTTGGGAAGGCTTACGCAACTGGTCGGGAGAAGATACAGAGGCACCAGGGGCACCAGGGATTTGGAGTAGGGATTTCCTCTTCTCCTCCTCAGGTAAGGGAAGACCCCACAACCAAAAGGCGGTACGAGGGCGAACCCTTCTGTGGATTGCGGCCTCTTGCTCGGGGGTATATCTCATGGCAGAATAAATGAGAAACAGAAGGGACAACCAAAGGAAATGAGAAAACCTCTTTTCTCAAAAATGGTAAAGAAACAAAGGAAAGCTAGGGGAAAGGCAATGCAGAAAAGGGAAAATAGAAGATTAAACAGCCCGTACCTGGGAAAGATGACAACAGAAGGCACAGAGGTTGAAGAAGGCGAGTAGCGAAAACAAAAGCACAGAGAACAGCGAGGAAGCCCTGAAGAAAAGTGAGGTACTGCAAAGACAAGAAGATTATAAAAAGGACAATAAATAAAGGAAAAGTAATCGTCGGGTAATTCAAAAAGAAAATGTGGGGGAGCAACCAATGGGCCATCAAAGACGTGGGGGAGGCGGTTACACAATTAATGTGAAACCGTCAGATGATTAAAACGTGAAATAAGAGACAATAACATCGCAACACGTGGCGAGGGAGTCTCGTCACTTACTGAAAAGCAGAATCAGACCAAAGATATTCGAAAAGACAAGACCCAACTCGAAAATCGATTATTCACCTCGGTTTCTATGAGCCGCCTAAGGTCTATTCCGGTTGAGACCGATTCACACGAGGTCGGCCCTATTCAAGGTCGGCCTCATTCGTACAAGACCGGTCTTATTCGAGGTCAGCATCATTCGTGTAAGCTCGGTCCTACACGAGGTCGGCATCATTCATGTGAGGTCGGTCCTACATAAGGACGACGCCACTCGTATGAGATCGCTTCGAAGTAGGACGGACCAATATACATCCCGGCCATCCAGAATCCTAGATAACCGGGCTGAGGGGAATCTGTTACGGATAAAAGTATCAGATCCTTCCCTAAATAAACCATATATTCAGCACATCAATTTAAATATTCGGAGTATCAGCGGGGATATTATGACCAAGTAAAGACGGAAAGATATTGCAGTTATACCGGTAAGGAATCCCGAGATATCGTCATGGACCTGGAAGAACTCACTCTGAAGGCCTAGGTCAGTCTTCTATAAATACTATATCCCCATGGTGAAAGGTACACAGATTCTTGGACCCTCTCTTTCCTTTCACACGGCACACACAACACCCCAATTGTTTCACCGTGTCCGCTGTGATCTTCTTCTTTGAGAGAGAGAGAGAGCTTGATCCTATATCAATCATTCCAACTTCATTGTTGGACATCTCTGTTCTCATCGGACAGAACAGTAACAAAAAAAATCAATTATAAATCAATAAAATTTAAAACATAATTTCAATTCTATTTATCTAATGAAATGTGAATGATAATGAATTCAAAAAGTATATTAATTATTTGTATATAAATAAAATGAAGGTTATATTAATTATTTATATTTAATTAATTTTTTATTAAAAACTTGTTAGAGTATTTTTTTATTCCTTCTTAAAATAGCTTATTAAAAAATAATTATTTTAAATAAAATTACTCTAATACATGCTCTAATTTATTATTTAAGTAAATTTAATAACAATATTTTTTATAAAATTATGGATGCGCGGCTGATAAATATATTTTAGAGAATCATGTGCTCATGGTTATCGATCTGTTTAATAAATATATTTCTTTTATCTGTTTGAAAATTCAACAGTTAAGTTTTGTGCTTTTGGTTGTTTCACTTTGCAGTGGTATCCTTGAGGAGATGAAAGAGACAAAGAAGGTTTTAGAGGAGGACCATCTAATTTTGGATTGGCTAGAATAGAAACAAATGAGGAGAACAAACACATATCAAAACATGTCATGGGAACTTTGGTGGAGTCTACGGTATGCAAGTATAAGTCATGCGTACCGTCTGTGAGGACTTTTTACCGTTGGATCTTTTTCAATTTTAAATCAATGGTTTAAAATAAATTTTTTTCTTTTCAATTTTTTCTCCCCTTTTCCAATTTTTTCCCTGAAACCTCCCTCACCTTTCTCTCTCCGTCATCCCTTCTTTCCTCCCTTCACTATCCATCTCCAGCTCCGGCGACACAAACCTCCATCTCCTCAAGAAAACCTCCAAACTCCGGCTTAACAAAGTCCATCCACATCATGAAATGCAGAATTACATAGCTGAATCCCACCTTTTCAGCTGCTTGCATACTGTTAGCCAGTGTGTAGAGCATGTCATTTGGTATACCCACCATCACCTGAATCCCAGGCTTCTTAAGAGCATTTAGAATATCAGGGTCAGCATCAAAAAGCCTAACTTTCTGAATACCATTGTCCTTCAGCATTTTCACTACAGTGGATGCGGGCAAAGGGTGTGTTAATTGTATGCCCCAATTAATACCAATTTCACTCACTAAACCCACCAACAGTGCACCAAATAACATAAGAACAACGCACCTCCTAAGCTTTCCACACCCCATCAGATCCATAAAAAACTGAACCAACATAAACACCAATAGAAAAAAAAAACAAATCTATGCTCTTTTGTTAAAGTATATCAAATTTGAACCTCAAAGGTGGTTTTTTTATTCCTGCATTTCAACAAGTTTGTCGTTTTATTCTGCAACCAGTCATGCATAATGAAAATAACAGAAGAGAGAAGAATAGAGGCGCCGGAGAAGAAGAAGAGAGAAGGGAGGAGAGAAGGGAGGAGAGAAGGGATGATGGACAGAGAAAGGTGAGGGAAAGTTAGAGGGACAAAATTGGGAAAGGGGAGAAAAAATAGAAAAGAAAAAAAAGAAAGAAATTTGTTTTAAGCCGTGGATTTAAAATTGAAAAAGATCCAACGATAAAAAATTCCTCACGGACGATACGCATGACTTATACTTGCGTACCATAGACTCCACCTGGGAACTTTAAAGTATGAAGATTCTTCCTTTTGTTTTTGTGTTTTGGAAATTTTAATCTCTTCAGATTCCTGTCCTGTCAGTTGCCCTTCTTATCATCCATTTTTGAATTCTCATGATATCATTGTTTTTGTTTTATTTGTGAAACCACAGTTAAAAAAAAGATTGTTTTTAGTAAACTAAAAGAGAGGTTAAATAATGTTTCCATGGTATGCTAATAATAGAGAATGCTGAAGAATTATTATCTTCTTAAAAGCAAAAGCAAAAGAAAATAGAAAGGTAAC
Source organism: Glycine tomentella (assembly GCA_007407185.1). Classification (NCBI taxonomy): domain Eukaryota; kingdom Viridiplantae; phylum Streptophyta; class Magnoliopsida; order Fabales; family Fabaceae; genus Glycine; species Glycine tomentella. Next base: position 650,619 of record PYAF01004546.1, on the reverse strand, counting down.
CAAGGGGAGCAACCATGGCATACTAAAATCAGAAGACAATTTAGAGTGGAGATTATTAGTGAGTGATTCATTGTAAAGTTGCTGATAACATTTTAAAAAGCACTCTCAATTACACATTTTTTTAATAAAAAACTATACATAATGATAAGGTTAAAATATACTTTTAGTCTTTTAATTTATTTTTTGGTTTTAATTTTTTTTTTATATTTTAAAAATATAATTCGCTTTGATCCGTTTATGCATTTTTATTAGATCTATTTATCAAATGACATTGTGAAGTTGATGGTCTAAAATCACATGCAGTTCTTCAATATTTCTGTTATGAATGCATTTTAATTTTAATATGTTAACAATTTCAATTTGTTACTTCATAGTTTAACCTTTTGTAAATAATATACTAGCAACATAAATAACAACAATGACATGGATAAATTAATTACTTTTAAAACGTGTGTAACCATGGGTGTCACCAGTGCTAAAACACGGGTAACTTACTAGTTCCATATAAAACTACAAAAAAAAGTGGCAAATTGTATTTTTTTTCCCAATAATTTCCAGTGACAACAATTATAAAAATTAATAAAAAATAAATTTTGGACACTAATTTTCAATTTCCGTTTGTTTTGGCCGGCGTACTAAAAAGTCTAACCTCATTTAAAACTTAATCAAGATTATTGATAGTTTATAAACATTTTCTTCTCTTCATTCAGTGAACACTTAAAACTTAATCAAGACGATTGATAGTTTATAAACGCTTTCTTCTCTTTATTCCGTTAAACATCTTTTAAAGCCAGAAACATGACAAAATATTGATTGACACGTTGCTTTTTATTTTGAAATTACAAAATATATGTAACCAACCTGATAGTGATAAATAATAATTCAGGAAACTAACGACTACTCACATCCCTTGTTTTTTTGCAACGTTAACGTCCCTTCCTTTAGCACATTGTAACGGATCCTTTGATGGCAAGAGATATATAAATAAGTGTGTTTCCAACCTTCTTTGGGTCCCTGAACTCATTCTATATACATCAGCATATACATCATCTAGTGCTTTAGAATTAGAGTTTAGAAGACTCAAGAGAGATCTTCAGTGCAATTCAAAGACTCAAAATCGTGAGCAATGGCAGGAGGTATTTATGATCTTAATTTTTCCGCACTTAATCTAATTGTTTATGTTGTTTATATATAAGCATGATTAGATTATTCAGTTTTCTTACATTTGGTATCAGAGCCCGTTTATTGCCTCTGCCTTGCTTTTGTTTGACACTCATATATGTGAAATATTATTTATTAAAATATGAGTATTTTATGTGAACATTTTAATTATTAAGAAGTTTTGGAATCATATGGAAATTGATTTTCTAAGCTTTATGTAAATTAAAACATGGATTTCGGTGTTGAAAAAGGTTGAAAAACCATTGGATTATTAATTCGGGTCCATGGGTCGCAATTGAGTGAAAGTGACCCAGCTCAAGGTTGAAGATGATGAACAGTAATAATAAAAAAAACATTTTTGTACTCAGCTATTTCTGCATTTTATACATTTCATGCATTCCTGTTTAATTTGGAAATTTGTAGAATTTTGATTTATTTTATGCATGAATATACTATGGAAGAGTTTATTCTATGCATATATATTAAATCAAGTGCATAATATTATGTTTCAATTATGCAATTGTATATGAGAATTATATTCATCGTTATATTATATCTTGATCTTGAAGTACATAATATGATTTATTCTCATATAATTAAATTTTATGTCTAAGTGATCTTTATAATTTTAATTAATTATAGATTAGTCACAATATCTATAATTTAATTAAAATTATATATTAAGTTGTTTAAAGATCATATAAGGAATTAGGCATAATATTGTTACTATTTTGAATTGAAACGGTAAGCAAATAAATGGCTATAAAGCATTTTGCCAATTGAACTAATAACAATTTTGTGATATTTGTTCACATGACCTATTGTTATTCTATCATTACATGTATTAATTTATGTTTTCATATACATGTAATATTAAGTTGATTAATCTAAATAATTGATTATTTAATTTTATTATTTATGATTAATTACAATAAAATTAATTTTGGAAATTAAAGAATATTTTGTGATCTTTATAATTTAATTGATTAAAGTTTAGGCACAGCAACTTCAATTCTGTCCTCCCGAGGCTCAAGGGAGAGGTCTGACTATCTTTTCTATAGAGTTGGAGTAGTAGTTGGACAAATTATATATTAAGAGTCTCTAGATCACATAAGGTAAATAATATTAATTGTAATTAGTCATATATAATATAATAGATATTATCCTACAGGAATTTCTATTATAGTTTCATATGATTAATTAGGATAAAATATTAAATTATATTTCTTGACTTGCCCACAGGAATCAGGAAACATAACTAAATAGTTTCATCATGATTTTATATGAATTTAATTGAATTAAAATTTTAGCCTACAGGCAAATTTTATGTCGCTAAATTCATAATTAATTTTGAGCATGACTTACATTGGTAAATCATGATACATTATTATTTTATTTTGTCTCAAATCTTAATTATAAGCATATAATTTTGGAGTCATTCAGCCTATTAACTCTATTGAAGTTCCTGAACTGAAAGGGGACAATTACCCAATTTGGAAGGAGAGAATTCTC
>PYAF01004546.1:634285-647846 GCA_007407185.1 Glycine tomentella | reverse complement strand
GCTAAATTCATAATTAATTTTGAGCATGACTTACATTGGTAAATCATGATACATTATTATTTTATTTTGTCTCAAATCTTAATTATAAGCATATAATTTTGGAGTCATTCAGCCTATTAACTCTATTGAAGTTCCTGAACTGAAAGGGGACAATTACCCAATTTGGAAGGAGAGAATTCTCCTGAATTTAGGATATATGAACATTGTTGAAGCTATCAGAAAACCTGGACCACCAGCTATTACTAAGAACAGTGAACCAGATGAGATGGATCGCTTTGAATGGGAAAGATCCAACCGTCTGTGTGTCATGTTCATTAAGACAAAGATCTCTGCTGGTATTAGGGGCTCAACGGAAAAGCATAACAATGCCAAAGTGCTCATGAAGTCTATTGATGAGCAAATTGAGACTTCAGGAAAAGCATTGGCTAGTACTCTAATCATGAGATTTTCATCAATGAAATTCACTGCTTTAAGGAGTGTGCGTGAGCACATTATGCAGATGAGGGACATTGCGGCCGAATTGAAAACTTTGGAGGTGGATATGTCTGACACTTTTCTTGTCCATTTTATATTGAACACTCTCCCAGCACCATATGGTCCCTTCAAAATATCCTATAACACACATAAGGACAAATGGTCTATTAAAAAGCTCATGACCATGTGTGTTCAGGAGGAAGGAAGGTTGCAATTAGAACAAGGAGAGAGTTCTCTGCTGACAATTGAGAAAAATGACAAGAAGATAAAATATAAGAACAAGGGAACTGGTAAAATACTACCCCAGACTGGAATTAAGAAAGAATCATCTAGGTGTTTTTTCTTTAAAAAGAAAGGGCACATGAAGAAAGAATATTCTAAGTTCAAACTATGGTTTGAAAAGAAAGGTATACCTACCTATTTAGTTTGTTATGAATCTAATATGATTAATCATAACACATGATGGATTGATTTGCAATATGGTCTTTTCTATATTAATTTGCAAAATGATACCACTTATGATGCTATGCATGTTAATGTTGGCATGAATCAATGTGTTATGAATGAGGATTCCTCTATGTTGTGACACCTAACATTAGGACACATCTCTATTGAGATAATTAAGAGATTGGTAAATGAAGGGGGTACTTAGTGCTTCGGATGTTGCTGATTTTGAGACTTGTATAAATTACATTAAGGGAAAGCAAACAAACAAGTCTAAAAAGGGTGCCAAGAGGAGTACTAAATTATTAGAAATTATACATACAGATATATGTTGTCCTGATATGAACATATATGTTCAAAAATACTTCATCTCTTTTATAAATGATTATTCACGATACATGTATCTCTACATGCTTAATAATAACTATGGAGCCTTAGATGTCTTTAAGGTATTTAAGTATGAGGTAGAGAATCAATGTGGTAAGCAAATTAAGATAGTGAGATCAGATAGAGATAGAGAATACTATGATAGATACACTGAAGATGGACAAGCACCTGATCTATTTGTGAAGTTTCTTCAAGAACATGAGATTGTTGCCCAGTACACTATGCCTGGTTCTCTGGATCAGAAAGGTGTGGCAAAAAGAAGAAACCAAACCTTAATGGATATGGTGCAAAGTATGCTTAGTATTTTCAAGCTTCCTAAGTTCTTGTAGAAAGAGGCACTTAAGACGACAGTGTACATATTAAACCGAGTTCCAACTAAAGCTGTTCCAAAAACACCATTTGAATTATTTAAAGGTTGGAATTCGAGTTTGAGACATGTACACATTTGTGGATGCCCGTCTGAGCTTAGAATTTATAACCCACAAGAAAAGAAGCTTGACCCAAGGACCATTAGTGGGTGTTTCATTGGATATGCTGAAAGGTCTAAGGAATACAGATTTTATTGTCCATCTCATACCACAAGAATTGTGGAATCAAGAAATGTCAAATTTCTTGAAAATGACTTAATTAGTGGGAGCGATCAATCTGGAAACCTTGTTCCTGAGAAAGATCATAGGGATGCTCAACCATCCACTTCAAGCATGAGATTGGTTGTTGTTCACAACACCCCTTCAGTTCCAATAGGTGTTATGCAACCAATCATTGAGAATCCACAATCTGTTGCTGATATTAATCCAGTAGATCAAGTTGTTAACGGGGAACAAGAAATTGTTGATCAACCAATTGAGCAACAAATTCATCAAGATAATCGTGATATAACATTAAGAAAATCTACTAGAATAAGGAAATTAGCGATACCTAGTGATTATGTTGTGTATCTTCAAGATTCTGACTATAACATAGGAGCCGCAAATGACCCTGAAACGTTTTCACAAGCCATGAGTTCTAAGGAATCAAACTTGTGGTATGATGCTATGAAATATGAGATGAATTTTATGGCATCTAATGGAGTCTGGGATCTTGTTCAGTTGCCTGATGGTGCAACGGCCATTAGTTGTAAATGGATCTTTAAAACTAAGAAAGACTCGTCAGGTAACATTGAGAGATATAAAGCAAGACTTGTAGCCAAAGGATTTAATCAAAACGAAAGTATCGATTATAAGGAGACATTTTCTCCTGTGTCAAAGAAAGATTCCCTCTTTATCATCCTAGCATTGGTTGCACATTTTGACTTAAAGTTGCAGCAAATGGATGTGAAAACAACATTTCTCAATGGAGATCTAGAGGAAGAGGTTTACATGAACAACCAAAAGGATTTTCCTCTAACAATAGTGAGCAATTGGTGTGTAAGCTTAAGAAATCTATACATAGGTTGAAACAGGCCTCCCGTCAATGGTATTTGAAGTTTTATGATGTTATTTTCTCATTTTGTGTTGTGGAAAATATTATGGATCAATGTATATATACTAGAAGGTTAGTGGGAGCAAAATCTGTTTTCTTATTCTCTATGTGGATGACATTTTGTGATCTTTATAATTTAATTGATTAAAGTCTAGCCACAGCAACTTTAATTATTTAAATTATATATTAAGACTCTTTAGATCACATAAGAAAGTGATGAGATACTTTCAAGGGACTAAAGATTATATGCTTAGGTATAAACGGACTGACAATTTGGAAGTAATTGACTACTCTGATTCAGACTACGCTGGTTGCATTGATTCGAGAAAATCGACTTTGGGATATATTTTATGCTAGCCAGTGGAGCTATATCTTGGAGAAGTGTCAGGCAAACCTTAATCGACTGCTACTTCCACTATAAAGGTTCAGTTCGTTTATTGTTTTGAGACTACCTTACATGGTGTATGGATAATGAGTTTCATTTCTGGACTTAGAGTTATGGATTCTATTTCTAAGTCATTGAAGATATACTATGATAATTCAGATGTTTTTTATATGGCTAAAAATAACAAAAGTTGTAGTCGAAGCAAGGACATCGACATTAAGTATCTAGCCATACGAGAACGTGCTAAAGATAATACAGTGATTATTGAGCACATTAGCACTGAATTAATGATTGTCGATCCTTTAGGGCATGCCACGATTCAAATTTAAGGATCATGTGGAAAATATAGGACTAGGTTCCCATATGTGATTTTCATTGTAAGAATGATATTAAGAAACTCTATTGTGATGTTTTTCATTAAGTTTATGCACATCTACAGTTATTTATTCTAAGAAACATCAATTAAGTTTGGACCTAGAATAAACATTGGGTTTATTCATTAAGTTGTATGGGCTAAGGGATATAATGCATTGTAATACATGGAAGATAATACTTATTATTAAGAGGACTTATCGTCATGATTCATGCATTTTATTTCTTGTTATGTAAATTAAGGAACATGTTGACCAAGTGGGAGAATGTTGATTTTTATTTTGAAATTACAAAATATTTGTAACCAACCTGATAATGGTCAACAATAATTCAGGAAACTAACCACTACCCACATCCCCTATTTTTTTGCAACGTTAACGTCCCTTCCTTTATCATACCGTAACTGACCCATTGATGACAAGGGATCTATAAATAAGTGTGTCTACAGCCTTCTTGGGTCCCTGAACTCATTCTATATACATCAGCATATACATCATCTGGTGCTTTTGAATTAGAGTTTAGAAGACTCAAGAGAGATCTTCAGTACAATTCAAAGACTCAAAATCGTGAACAATGACGGAGGGTATTTATGATCTTAATTTTTTCGCACTTAATCTAATTGTTTATGTTGTTTATATATAAGCATGATTAGATTATTCAGTTTTTCTTACATGACAAAGCAGAAAAATATTTTGGTTGGAGTGATTCTAGTTATGCCAACGGACTTGAGATTAAAAAATTAGTTCTAGAATAAGGGCCTAACAAGGTCCTTTGGTCCCTTTGGCCTCCACTGAAAGATTATAGTTTTGGAATATACCAATAAAGTTGAACATTGATTAAAAATCATGCCTAAAAATCGAGGTTAAAGCAGTTTATAAACACTATTATTTGTTAATCTACCAAGGTCTCAACAAAACCGTAACAATCCACTAATAACAAACATATTTTGAAAGTTTATAAACCGTACATTAGGAGTAAACGTAAATCAACAAGGCTTACAAATTTTGATAACTTATCATTCCTAACTTCCTCTAAACAAACACAAAATGATTAAAATCCTTTCTAAATTTATTCGGTAAGACATTGTAGTTAATTTTTAATTAGTTAAAAAACTTGATTATTTTTTGGTAAAGAATTTTTTTTAGTATTTTTTCAGTAATCTCTGGTATTTTTTTAACTTTACTTGAAGTAGCATCTAAATGTTTTGTATCTTTAATATATTTATCAATTTTTTATTATTCTTTTTAAATAAATCATGATTTTACTTTTTTTTTTAATTTATATTTTTCAACTAATTTAACAACTAATTTTATCAAACATTTTTAATTAATAAGATAATTTTTCAACTTTCAGCTCTCTCATTTTAATTTTTGGCTTTCCACTAGTTTTGATGAACACAGATTAATGTTATGTTCGACAAGACATTTCAACTAGTTTTTGACTTTTTTTACTAAGTGAAAAAATTGTTTGACTGTTTGATAAACAAGCTTTTTTCAATAGTTTCTTAGTAGCTTCTAGAATTTTTTAAATGTTATTTGAAGTAATGTTTTTCAAGATACTAGCTTCTAATTTTTATATTTTCTTTCATTTCTATCTTTCATATATTTATCCAATTTCTTAGTTATCTTTTTGAATAAATCATAATTTTATTATTTTTCTATCATTTTATACTTTTCAATCATTATATTGTAATGATCAATTATATATATCACATCGCATTTCATGCATATGATTGTAAATAATAGATTATGAGGATGATAATTGATTATCTAATCCAACTCTCCTTTTTTTTTCATTAGGAGAGAAAAATAAAAAATGAAAATCTCACACATTTTTTACTTTTCCGCATTCATTTTTTTTACTTTCCAAACACATTCACTTTTCTATTTATCACAATTTTCTTCCTTTTCCATCCTATTAATTTCTTTATCATTTCTCTTTCACCAAACTAAAATTTATATACACTTTAATTTCCTTCCTTAACAGAGTTGACTATATGTTACTCTACTCTAAATTGGAAATTTTTTAAAATATATGAACTAAAAAAGAGAGTTGCTACAATACTATGATTTTTATTATTGCTTTATTAAGTGATTTTAATTAAATGACCAAATAAAATAATTTTATGCTTTTAAAAATTTAATTAAGATAAATGTTCAATTTATATATATCGCTCCATCAATTACCCACACCATGATAAAGTCATTTTTATCAAATATTAAGATCTCGAAAACATCTAGTGTGTACGAATCAATTGATATCATATTGCTAAAACTTAATTAGTAATTTTGAGTTGAAATATTAGATATATAGTTGAGATAAAAATATATTAAAATCTTAATTATTCTAAAAATATTGTTAGTGATGCATTCTATTATATACATTCAAATAACATTCTCTTTTATTGATTAAAATTTATTAAGAATTACAAAATTTTATAAGTCTTATATCCTATTTAATAAACTTTTATCATAATTTTATAATTTTTAATCTATAATAATAATAGTGTTAGACACTAAATTGTCAATAAGTTAAGAACTATCACATGTCTATGGTCTACATCAATGCTTACCTGATAAATTCTGAAATTCTACAATTTATGAGAAATAATTAATATAACTTAATTATGTGCCATGTAGAGATTAATAGGGATCAACTTAATATTAGACTACCTAATAATTTCTCATGATAGAAAATATATTTTTAACACTCTTGTATTATTTTAAATTTCACGCAGGGTTTCAAATTTTAACAGGTTAGACTTCCATTTATCTTATGCGTGAAATTGTTAGATTTGATAAAAATTCTTTTAAATTATAATAGAAATAAATCTATTACATCCATTATTAATCGAATAAACACATCAAATCTATTGTTTAATAATTTAAAAAATATATCTCTGATTAATTTAATAAAATAATCCAATCAATTCATAAAATTATTTTTAAAATTTAATAATTTTTATGACTATACTCCCATTTATCCTACAAAAATATTTATAAAAGTTGAATAATTTTTCAACATTTTAAAAATCGTTCTTAAACTTCATCACATGTTTAAAGCATTTTCTTATTTGGCAGAGAGAAAATAAAAATAAAAAACATAAAAAGAATATAAAAAAAAAAATCATAGCTGTTTTCAGTTAATTAAAACTTTCTCTCCTATCTCTTATACTAAAAAAAAGTTATAAATGCATGACTTTCAACAGTGTATCTCTCTAATCAGACCTGAGAATAATCAGTACTGATATCTTTTCAAATTTAATAGAATTACTCATATAAGTACCTTCCCTTTTTTTGTCCCGCATAAACCTCTATCAATTTATATAATAACAAAGTAACTGTATTTTTATTGTTAATGCCAATCTCTCGTAATTTCTTATATGGTTACAAGAAATAGAGGGAGATGTGTTACGAAGAAATGAAAAATATATCATAATTTTGTTAAATATTAAGACACTGATGAGTATAATTTGTCGTTATAACTTGTAATTCAAAAGATTCGTGACTTTTCATGTGCACAACTACAATGAACTACTGCTTTTGACAATATTGAACATTGCCAAGTTCAATAAAAAATCGGTGAATGTCCGTGGAAGGAGCAGCTGGACGAAAATCCTAATAACTAATAAGGATGATCATGCAAGATAGAAACTGGCGATGGACAAAAGGGCAAAACAAAGAACATGCATTTGGATCATTTAACCAATGTCATGTCATTATTCAGGGGTTAACGTACGCCTAAACACTCCAAATGAAATTAATGTTACTAAACCACATAAGATTCTCAAATAAATCACTCACAGTGGAAACGTTGATACATACATATATTTCCACCATGCATCTATTTTTTTTTTTTAACGACGGATGGGATTTGATATTGTAGATCGGAAAATCTCGTAAATAAGTCTCAGCTGTGATGGTACGAGTACAGTAACTGGAACGCAGGCCAATATGGCGCCTCCAATGAAGAGCTGCTTATAAGCCGAATATTTTTTTATTACGATGGCAAGTGCAGCACCAAAGGCAAACACCATAGACGCGACTGACAGAACAAGGAAGAAGAGGCCGAACAGTAACTTGCACGGGAAGCGTTTTAGAAAGTCTTTTTCAGAAAAACGCGACGTGAGAATCCAAATGAATATCAAGACTGAAGTGGCAGAAGTGAAGAGAGATATTGCATCTGCTACCACAAACACAGTAAATATATCTTCATTTAATAAAATAGGCACTCCTGTGTCTTGACCGTTTCCCCCTGGGACGGTGAAGGCCGCAGCGAACATGATAGTAGTGATCAGAGTACCCACAATTGAAAATGACTGAGCAGATTCTTTTGCCCATTTCTCTCCATCTTTCACCAACTGCTCGTGCGTTTCACTAAATACCTCACTAGGCTTCTTGTTGTCATCATTTCTGGCTTCCTTACACTTGGGATGCACAATTTCCTCCACTGCCTGCCGTCATCTCATCAATTTAGGTATATCGAATTATTTAGTATGGTAAACAATTGGCATGGAGAATGCAGACTAATTAAAAATCTTCTGTAAGCTCAAATTAAGTTTTATGAGAATAATTATACATGAATTCTTGTTTTAAACATTTACAAACACCTTTCAATTTTTAAAATTATAGAATTTATGCATCATTACTCTTTTATTAAAGAAGAACATGAAAAAATCTATATTAGCATTATCAAATATGGTTCTATTTAGATAAGTTTGTTCATAGCACATTTAAGAAAAGAAAATAAAATGAATTTTTTCATAATAAGTTAAAAATAACTTTCTCTTAATTAATTATTAGTTAATTTATAACAATTCTCTAATATAAATTTTTTAAAAATGAGAGTAATTATAAATTAACTAATTTTAGTTCATAGAAAAACTAGTTTCATTCTTTTTTTTTTCTAAAAGATTTTTTAGAGATATTTATTAATACATAATAAAAAAGGATGTTCCTATGTAATGTGTTTTTTTTTGTAAAAAAATGACCAACTAAACGATTGTGAATATGTTGTACCTCTTAAATCATGTTATGATAGATATCTAACTAGAGAAAGAAAATTAAGATAAATCACCTTAAACCATTGAAGTTCTAGTTGCATTTGTAGAGCAGCACCTTGTCTGTGAATATGTTGAGAGGAATGCCCTTTATGTCCTGCGAGGTGCAACAGATTATTGCCAAAGACGTCTTTGCTATTTTTAACTATATCCTTCCTTCCATTGAGAGTTTGTATGAGTTGAAACACATTTAGTTTGCGATATAGAACCGCATACGAAAATATGCCTCTCTTACGGTTGTCCGTTGCACATACGAGGTTATAGTTAGCCCAAGCCATAACGTTTATGAACTCAACAATTCCATACTTGGCTGCATCCAACATAGCATCGCGAACAGAAGCTTGTTCGAGTTCTGAATTTGTCAACATCAATTTGAAGTACAGCAATATTTGTAGAACTTCGTAATGGATAAGTTCCTGTTCATATATTTCCCTACCTATTCCTGAGAGAATTGGAGTAGGACTTAGTGCTGGAGTCGATCGTTACACAAAATTAAATCAAATTAAGCAGAGAGGAGCAACTAAATAACATATCATTTGGCATAACGTACCGAAATTTTTCAGAAATTTGAAAACTGGAAAGAAGAACGCACAACAAATTTTGGTAAGTGCTCGACCTGAACAAATCATCCAAAAAGAAAAGTACCGATCAAAGCATATTTTTATGAAGAAAAATAGAGATGAGGAAGATACAATTAAAACATTAATTTTTTATTAATTATTTGAGGGAAATATTAGAACAAGATTTTTTTTACCGACACCAGAAAAAAAATAAAAAACCTCACCTCAATTGGACGAAAGCAGGGAGGAGAGCTTGTTTTAGGCTAAAAAATATTTGTATAACACAATAAATAATAAACCATCTTATGTAATAAATAATAACAATAATAATAATATAGTAAACAAATATTTTTGTTAATTTTTAATTAGTATATTTCTATATAATTTCTTTCTATTTTTTTTCTTTTACTAATTTCAACAAGAACAAAAATTCCTCCAACTTTTTTTCCTTTCCTTTTATTTAATTAAACAAAACATACTTTTACAAATTTAAAAATCTTAAAAAAATGAATAAGTTTTGAACATATTCACTATACGCTTTAAAACTTGATTACAAATTTAAATTTTTTTCACTACAAGTCTACAAAGCTAATAATATAGTTGAAGATTCATTTTTCTTGAATAACTTTTTCTCCTACTTAACGCAGGCAGGTAAGACGCTTATTTATCTGGAACTATATGGCGTAGTGTATTTACTTATATTTTGTCTGGTTTATGAATGAAAGCTGGAAAATAAGTGAGAACGAAAAAAAATTAAAATGTGAGATGATTTTTTTAATTAATTGGTAGGAGAGAAAAGAATACACGATAGTGAGAGGTCAGAAAGAATATCCTAAGTAAACATATAACCTAAGTTAATTAAGATCAATGATAAATAAATCGAATAATAAATCATAAATGAGATAAAGAAAGAGAAAAAAAGAAGGGAAGAAAAAAATGAAAATAAAATAAAAGAGAGAAAAAAATAAGCTAAATAAATAAATAAAAAGGTGAAAGGAAGAAGGGAGAAAAGAAAAGGAAAAAAAACTAAAACAAGGGATTTACTCCAAGTCAAGCACGCTTAATTGTGGAATTCTTAAGTTATGGGCTACCGAAAAGTAGATGCACCTTATTGGTATAGATAGTACCTATTATTTCCTTTAAGTTATCATCAACTGTACAGTCTCATACCTGCATAGCCTCTGGATCCCTTGGGTGTGTATTTGATTCATTCGTATACCCCTCCCGCTGGAAGCCTGCCAGGAGTCGCTCCTTGTCCGTGCCTCATTGCACCGACAATCGCTCCCGGCCTTCGTCAGCGCCTGAGATGTTACAATCACTATCTCTTACTAGCGAAAACTCATACTTCATATACTCTGTCTTACTCTTACTTATCGTGAATCCTTTAGACTCCAAAGTGCTTCTACACAATTCCAATTTCCTATTAACACCATCTTTAGTCTCATCAACAAGCACGATATCATCTGTAAAAAGCATACACCACAACACTTCCTCTTGAATATCTTTCGTTAGTTCATCCATCACTAAGGTAAAGAGATAAGGACTAAAAGTGAAACCTTGGTGAACACCTACCATGATAGGAAAATACCTTGATTCTCCATTACAAGCTTTCACACATGTGGTAACCCCATCATACATATCCTTGATTCCATTAACATACTTTAATGTTACCTTTTTCTTCTCAAGTGTCCACCATAATACTTCTTTTGGGACTCTATCATATGTTTTCTCAAGATCTATGAACACCATATGTAAGTCTTTATTCTTTTCCCTATACCTTTCCAATAATTGTCTCATCAAGAAAAGAGCTCCATGGTACATCTTTCTGGCATAAATCCAAATTGATTTACAGAAACATTGGTCTTCCTCCTTAGGCAATGTTCGATAACACCCTCCCATAACTTCATAGTATGGCTCATGAGTTTGATGCCTCTATAGTTTGAACAATTATGGATATATCCCTTGTTTTGGTAAATAGGCACAAGCATACTTTTCCTCCAAGCATCAAGCATCTTATTTGTTTGAAGAATCCTATTAAAAGAATTGGTCAACCATTTTGCTGCCACATCTCCCAAGCCTCTCCACACTTCAATAGGGACATCATCAGGTCTCAAAGCTTTATTATTCTTCATCATCTTTAAAGTCTTCTTAACTTCATGTGTATTAATTCTGCACACAAATCTTCTATTTAGATCATCAAAAACGTCCTCCAAATCCACCTCACTCTTGTCACCATTCTCATTAAAAAGCTTGTTAAAGTAGTTTATCCATTCTTCACTTACATCTTCATCCCATACCAAAAGTTTTTTATTTTCATCATTGATACATCTAACTTAAGTGAGATCTTTACTCTTCTTATACCTCATTTTTGCAAGTTTGTAAATACCTTTTTCCCCATCCTTGCTCCCAATATTTTTGTACAAATCGTCAAAAACTTTGCCTCTAACTTATCGCACTACTTTCTTCGCATTTTTCCTTGCTACTCTAAACTTTAGCAAATTCTCATCATTGGGACATTTATGCAAAGATCTAAAGCATTCCTTCTTCTGTTTAATAGCCTCTTGCACCTCTCCATTCCACCACCATGTTTCTTTTGTAAGAACTTTGTTTCCTTTGCATTCACCTAAGACCCTCCTTCCCACATTTTGGAAACACTTGGCCATCTTATTCCATATTTCGTTAGATTCTCCAATAAACTCTCACGGTCCTTCACGCAACATGTTTTCTTTCAACTCTATTTGTTTCTCCTCCTTTAGCTTCCACCATCTTATCCTTGGGTTTTGAGCCTTCTTCCTCAAATTAAGAACTTTGTTGAACCTAACCTCTAGAACTAACAACTTATGTTGTGTCGTCACACATTCTCGGTGGTAGACCTTGCAATCAATACAAGAATTTATATTTTTTCGTCTAGTCATAAAGAAATCAATTTGATTACAATTTTTGCCACTATGATATGTGATAAGATGAGACTCCCGTTTCCGAAAAAAAGTGTTCGCTAGCATCAAATCATAGGCTAATGCAATGTTCAAGATATTTTCTCCAGTCTCATCATTTCTTGTCTCATAGCCAAAATCACCATGAATTCTATCAAAATCTTCATTGTTTTTACCAACATGTCCATTTAGATTTCCTCCTAAGAAAATCTTCTCCTCTCGTGGGATCCCTCTCAGAATCTCCTTCAAGTCTTTCCAAAATTGGTTATTTTCATTTGATAGTAGTTCAACTTGGAGTGCATACACATTAAGGATATTTAAAATTAGATCCACTACAAGCTTAATCATCATAATCCTGTCGTCTTTTCTTTTGACATCAACGACTTTATCTCTGAAACTTTTATCGATAACAATTCCAATCCCATTGTGACTCTTGGTTGTACCAATATATCACAACTTGAAACCGGTGCCCTCCACTTCCTTGGTCTTTTCTCCAATCCATTTAGTTTCTTGCAAGCAAACGATATTCACTTTCCTTCTGGCAAAAACATCTGCTAACTCCCTCAGTTTACTTGTTAATGTTCCTATGTTCCAGCTTCCTAATTTTATCCTAAACCCCTGGGTGGTGTTTGCCCGCCACGCTCTGCCATCTGCGTGTTGGGACCCTTCCCCTTTTGTCACCAAATCCGATTGAAGACCTGGCGCCTTGCCTTTCGGCATGGACCCTAGCTCACCTATCACTACATCCCAGAATTGATGTAGCACCTCGCCTTATGGCAAGGATCCTCGCTCATTTTTTGATACACCATGAGTCGCTATGAAGGGTACGCTCCAACGGTATATCATAAAGGTTCATTACATAAAAATAGTTGATTTTTTATGATCGATTTTCAACTCTTGACGCCAACCCTCCTCCTTTGTCCTAGCTTGGGACAGACCATACATGCAAACACACATAGGTGGAGTTGAAAAGTAATAAATAACAATATGAAAAAAATAAATATGGCATTAAAATTTAAGATAAACTTAAAATATTTATTCTATCTATATTGAATAAAAAAGAAAATATGTGAAAAAATAATAATTTTTTATTTATTTGTAGTGAATGTCTATGTTGCATAATAAAAACAAAATATATTATTTAAGGAAAAATTAAAACTCAAGATAAATTTAATGATAAATTTAAAAAAAATCAAAATTTTAAATATTATTTATTGTATGCTTTTAAATAAAATAATAATTTTATTTATTTTTTTATAATTAATTATAACGTTATAATAGTATTTTTATTAACTTTATAGTCTTCACTATTAGTTTCTTCCCAAATTCAACAAAAAATAAATAAAGAATTTTGGAGTGAGATTCACAGCATTCTTTCTCTCCCTTTATACCAAAAGAAAAAAACCTTTTTTTAATAAAAGTTTAATTATATATTTTACAACCTAATTTTCATTATTGCGTAAATTTTGTCATTTAAGTTTTATCT
>PYAF01004546.1:607308-632250 GCA_007407185.1 Glycine tomentella | reverse complement strand
AATTATATATTAAGACTCTCTAGATCACATAAGGTAGATAATATTAATTGTAATTAATCATAATATAATATAGTAGATATTATCTCACAGGAATTTCTATTATATTTTTGTATGATTAATTTGGATAAAATATTAAATTATATTTTTTTTATTTGCCCACAAGGATCAAGAAATATAACTTGATAGTTTTATCATAATGTTTATGTGAATTTAATTGAATTAAAATTTTAGTCCACGGGCAAATTTTATATCGCTAAATTCATAATTTTATAAGTATGACTTACATTGGTAAATCATAATACATTATTTTGTCTCAAAGTTTAATGATAAGCATATATGTTGAATATTTTGCAACAAATGAATGTGAAAACAGTTTTTCTCAATGGAGACCTAGAGGAAGAGATTTATATGAAACAACCTAAAGGATTCTCCTATAGTGAGAGTGAGAAATTGGTATGCAAGCTTAAGAAATCTATATATGGATTGAAACAAGCCACACTCCTCCCATAAGTGGTACTTGAAATTTCATGACGTTATTTCTTCATTTAGTTTCGTAGAAAATTTTATAAATCATTGTATACACCATAAGGTTAGTGGGAGCAAAACTTGTTTCCTTATATATAGATGATATTTTACTTACAACCAATGACAAGTGTTTGTTGTTTTGAGGCTATCTCATATTGTGTATGGATAAGGAGTTTCATTTTTGGGCTTAGAGTTGTGGATTCCATTTCTAAGCCATTGAATATATAATGTGATAATTCAGATGTCGTTTTTATGACTAAGAATAACAAAAGTTGTAGTTGAAGCAAGCATATCCACATTAAATATTTTGAGAAACATCAATTAAGTTTGGACCTAGCATAAATATTGGGGTTATTCATTAAGTTGTATGGGTTAGAGAAATATAATGGAATGTAATACATAGAAGGTAATACTTATATATATTAGAGGAACTATCGTCATGATTCATGTACTTTATTTTTCACTAAAGTGTATGATAAGATATGTGGACCAAGTGAGAGAATGTTGGTTTATTTTCTTTTGATTGACTAAATAAAAACTACATAAGGTGATTCACTCACCTTATCTTCTTAGGAATAAATTGTTGCTAATCTTATCCCTTATCTTTTTAGGAATAAGTTATTGCTAATCTTATCCCTTATTTTTAGCAACTAAGCTCTCGTTTCATGCATATAAAAAAAAAACATCTTATGCACCATAACCAAGGTCCTTGTGCTTGTTATCTAAAAATCTCAATACACTATCAGTGAGTGATAATGAAAGCATAGAAGATCCTTAAGCCAAAAGTCAAATTAGGTTGGAGATTCATAAATTGTTTACAAATTACTTGACTCACGGACGACTACAATTCATCTTTGGAACAAACAAGAATTGTAATGGCGGAAGATATTTATAATCTTAATTTTTTTGCATTTGATTAATAGCTTCTAATGTATATAAGCGTGATTACATCATTTAGTTTTTTTTTACAATAACATTATTATATATGTTTTTAAATGACATATTTATACCATACATTTATATTGTTTATAGATTTTCTTACACATTTTTTTATCAAACATAACTGCATATTAAAATTTAAGATGATAAAATTATTGTTACTTTCAATTTTTCTTTAATTAATTTTTGTACATGTATTAGATTATGTTTATCGATATAAAAAAAATAGTTTAAATAAATAGATAATAATATAATATTACATGCTTAAAATTCTGACTTAAGTCATGTATAATGCATTTGAAAAAAAAGTAATATTGCTCACAATTTTAAAAAGTTCATAATTATACTTTTAAATATGTTAAATTTTGTTAAATTTTAAATCATAATTAACGTATAAGTTTACAACATATGAAATTATTTATTTATTTTTAATAAATTTACACCAATTGATTCTCATGTTCAATGGTTCAAAGTTCTAACTAAATAGCTATAACTAAATAGCTAATCAAATATTGATTTTTTCATTATATTCACATCTTAAATTTATATCCCTATAATTTAAAATTAAAATTATTGTTGAAATGTATTTATGCAAGCTTGAAGTAATTAGAAAATGTTTTATCTAACATGTTATTAAAAACAATATTTAAGATTGTTTTAGAATATAAAAATATCTAAGATTGTTTCCCTAGCCAAATTTTAAAATAAAAATATTACACAAACAAATATAGCTGTTATAATTAAAATCTAATTGTTGAAAATGATATATAATAATAATAATAATAATAATAATAATTTAATTTTATAACATGATGAAAATGTCAAATACTATTAACATATGATATTACATGTAAATTATGTTTAATTAATTTCATAATTTATACATAAATTTTCTTCCGACTAAAATGTAGATATTGATTTTGAAGAATTGTTATTGTAAACATATCCCTCGTCTGGCCATTATTACTAGCTTAATAATTAGTCTTGTAATTGTGCTTATAGAGATACTATATCAAATACCAAAAAATATTATTGAAATGGCTTTTATCAAAAACATAAATCACTTGTAACGTAAAAATAAAAAATATTGTTAAAGTATACTTATGCACTATACAATATAATTATATATAACATTTGATGTATGAAAAATATTGAGGTATATTTATAAATGAATAAAGAATTTATAAAATATTCTCTAATTTAAATATACAACCGTATTAAATACATGAAGAGACAACTTTTAACTTGTGTAGGATTGTGTCTGACCAATAGTCTCTACCATTAAAAATATATGATTTATGATATTATTATAGAAGTAATTTAAAAGTATATTAAAAAAAATTGATTTTTTTATACCCATATATTATGTAAACTTTTTAACATCATTCAAAAAATTTGAACCAAAATAAAATATATGTCAAATTGAGAATGAGACTGAAATTGCATATTTATAAAATATAGGACTAAAATTGCATAAAAAAAATAAGGGATTAAAAAGGTGGATTTGGAATTAGAGAAAAATCAAAATTGTATTTCAATTATTTAAGAATGTAAAAATGGTACGGTTTAATTGATAATAGATTATTTTGATAGTATTTTTCATATATTTCATATATTTCATTCTAACTTATATTGATTAAAAATATTTTATCATTGATTAAATAGGTTATGAAAAGTATAAAAAAAATTGGATTGTTAAATCAAGAGAAAAACGGAAAAATGAAAAATGAAAAAAATCGTATAAGAAAAGTGCCAAAACTTACCATGGTAAATAAATCTCTGTAGAGGTCCAAGCTGGCAAGCACTTGAGAATGCAGTAGGCGTTTGAGCCAATTCTTTCAAGCCGAGAAAGCCGTTGGAGGCGTCGGATTTGGATATGGATTCAATGGGAAGATCCGGGAAATCTTGAAGCAATCTCAGGGCCACATCTACCGCATCAAACCATGCATGTGAAACCAAACCAAAAAAACCCATGCAAGTGAGTAACTTTCTTCTTGTCAAATGCTAATTAGTGTTTTTAGATATTTCTTTCATTCAAGAACATACGAACTTTTAAGTTTTTTTTTTATAAATATTAAGAAATGTAACTAATTTATTAAAATTTAAATAAAATATTAGATGATTTTTAATATGTTATTTATTTTTTAATTAATGATTCATTTACATTTTTATGTATTATTCACACTAAATATTTATTAAGGATGATTTTAGAAAAAATATTATATTAATTTTGTTAAATGACATATATTTTGAAATATTTTTTTCTAGAATATCATATAATCTGAAAAAAAAATTGGTTAAAAAGTAAAAAAAATAATATTAAAATGTACAAAAATTACGGTATATGTAACATTTTTTATGTTATTTTATAATTTTCACAATAAATATATTTTCCCTTAAGTTCTTTAATTTAACTAATATCATAAAAATAATGATCAGCAAGATCCAACAGTACTAGCAAGAAAGAAAAAAAAAAAAAACTGTATGGTAGTTGACTTACTATATATTTGCTCTTTGATACATCGTTCAAGCAGATAAACTCGTTTGCTGGAATCTTGTCCCTTAAGCACATCCCGGGGAGTATTTTCGTAAAGATAGCCAGTCATTTTATTGTGTCCGTTATCAGCAGCCAGAAGAAGAGGGATGTCACCGGATTCGTTCTTTATAGCAAGCAGGTCCTTGCGAACTCCGGCACCGTCTTTATTCTCTACCATGCACTTTGCTACATCGGTGTTTCCAGTATAACGAGCAGCAAGTGCAAGAGCTGTATAACCCTGATTGTCCTGCATTTGTACTAATTTGTCTCCTCCCATTCTCATTCTCACTAACCCCTCAACAATGTTCACATGCCCTGCCAGTGTTGCAAAGTGAAGAACCGTCCTGCCTGAAGAACCGGCCCAAAATAACGCATTGCTTGTATTCCTGATGAATGACTCTACTTTTGTCCAATTACCTTCTTCCACGTGGTCGTACAGCTCTTTAAACTGATGAAAATCATCCTCTACTACGCCTGCATGTCATTGACGTAATTAAACAAGCAAGTGCTTCTGTATAATGTATCTTTACATCTTTTTCTATTAGAAAAGTCCTAAGCCATTCTAATACGAATTGCAAGTATTACATTAATTTGCAATTAAATACGTCGTACCTTGCTCAATATCTAATTCGGCTTTTGACTCGGAGCCGTAATGCGCGGCCAATTTATTCCAAGCTTCTTGGGCGGTTTCACAACGAATAATCTTATCGAGAATCTTTGGTCCACATGATTGTTGAATGATATACAGAGCCTTTGCATTCATCGCCTTTGCATTCATCCGCCGATTTACATCTGACGAATCACTAGACGAATCACTAGCCTCGACAGCATCCCAAAGATTTCCCCCCTGCAGATAGTTTTTCATTAGAGTTTTCCATATTTCGTAGTTGTCTTTTGTGAGTACTTCTTGAAATGTTGCCCAGGATGCGACATTTGTGGCTTCCATTACACTGCAGCTGGCTCACAATCTCAAATTATGGATCAAACCCAAACGGATCTGAAATATTTTTCCCTTGCAATTTGTGGACTCGTAACTCAACTTTTTGGAGGACAGTTCGAGTGTGGGTATTCAGTTTGGTTGATTCAAAAGAGACTTAGGGAGAATTATATGCATGCCCCTCAAGAAAACCTGTTTATATAGACACATAATAAACTTCAAATAAAATAATTTCGGAAAATAGTCAACGTACAGCTCATTTTCTTGGGGGTATGAATGTAACCATAAGAGAGATAGAAAGAATAATAAACAAAAAAAGAGAGAGAGAGAGAGAAAGACAAAATGATAAATATGATTACTATTGTGATAGAAAATAGAGAGACATGCACAAACAGAAATTAAAATAAGGAGGCAATCACATATAAAATAGAAAAAAAATTAAAAATCCTAAACCCCTTTTCAAAGAAAGTATTGTTTAAATGTGCGCATGGCAAGACACCCTAGGGGTGGGATAGTGTCTTTTTGTTTTTGGACTGTTGCTTATTGCACCTCCAAATTTTGCTTTCTACATCCCAGGACATTTTAAAATGACATTACAGATTGTGTTTTTCTTAATACAATGCATGTATGAAACAAAATGTAGATGTGCATGCAGAAGTCTCACTTTGCTTTCTGTTTCCTTTAGTTTTCAGCCTTGTACCAAAAACAGAGTTGTAGATATATTCATATCTCTTTTAAGTTTAACATTAATCAAACTTACATTCTTTTAATTGAAAAAAAATCACTTTCTCATTATTGTTTATATTAGAATAAATAAATATGCATACCGACAATGTAAAGATTTTTTAAAACTTTATTATTCAATAAAAAATGATTATATATAATAAATTAGTTGATTTTTATAATAACTATCTTAAGTAAATTTTAACTAATTTTATTTTATTAATGAAATTATTTTAAAAATATTCTTCGTTTAATTATTTTTTTTTCAATGACTTTCTTTCCTAGCCTTCTTAATATCAAGTTATATATATATATATATATGTATATATATATATATATATTAGAGTTTGTTCATTCTTAGTTTCTTTCATTCATTTCTCTAACATTTTTTATAGTTTAATTTCTTAGTTTGTTCATTATGCATTTTTATTTTTTCATTATTGTAACATACTCACATTTTTATCATAAAAAGGCTAATAAAATATTTAAATATGGACATTTTCCTTTTTTTTAAAAAAAAAAAAACAAGAATCAGTAGTGTTCTCTTTTTTTAAGAGTTTGTATTAGACAGGAGTACCGTATTGTTATCTTCCAAGTTTACTTTTTTCATTTAATAATAACTCTTCAAATCTTAAAACAAATTACGCACATAATTAAACATCATGTGAACTGAAGGGCTCTTTTTTTTTTTTTTTTTTGACAGAAAGGCACATGAGTGACATGACATGCTCTTTGGTGTTTTCATATTCAATAATAGAGGATCTCATTATAAAATGTGAAATGCGGGTTTCGAGATGTGCGAACTGGATTTTCAAATGTGAAATGCGCGTTACAATTTGGGATTTGAAATATGTACACTAGATTTTTAAACTGAAACATGTTATGCATTACGAAATATTTTTGTGTAACTAACACTACGAATGTTTCATTTCTATTTAATCAGATTTTATATAACTTTTAATCAATATTTGTTTTAAAAAATTGTAATTAGTCCACGTTAACATTTCCTCCGCTTCATGCAAATGTGTATACTAATTTTTTTATGAACATGTTCAAACTAGCAATATGCTATTTCTTCCTTAAAAAAAAAAGAAGGAAAGGCTATTTCAAGTTAATTAAAAATACAACACTGAAATAAGAACACTCTAATCATATAAGGAAGGGTTTATTTGGTGGTTGCCATAAAATATGAATATAGGATAAAAACAAGATAAAATAAGAACAAATATTAAATTCAGAACCGGAGCCAGAGTTAACAAATTCCAAAGGCAAAATTTGTTATAAGCAATTATCAATAGAAGATTATGTTTTGTAACAGATCTTTGAACAAGATTAATTTTTAGTGTTTTGCGATTATGTTTATGTTTTTCGAATGAGATTTTAATTTAATAACTATCTTTTTTTAGTTAATGTTATTTATTTATCAATTTTATTTTAATTAAATTGCTGTCCATCCTCTGATACACTTTTATTTATTGTCTGTTTTACCCCGTAAGTGTAACTAAGAAAAAGTGCATCAATTAGGTATGACAATAATAAAGGGTGAATAAATTTTGAATTTATACGCTGCAGCATGTATAGTACCACCTACATCAGTTGGGTGTAATGTTATCCTGACTCGGAATGATTATTAACTTTGGGTAGGAATATTTGGTTATTGGATTAAAGATTTATCCAATAAATTATGAGTTGATCTGTATGATCTAGTTTACATTAAAAAAAATTAAATAGTTTTACAACATATAAAACCTTATATATTTAAGATTTAAAGTTTAATAAAATTTGATATATTTAAAAATATAATTATAAATTTATTTAAAATTTTAAATATATAACATATTTTTTCAGAATTCAATACCTTCGTTATTATCATATTGTACAATGTGTGAATAGAAAACTATGTATAAGTTATTATTATATATTTTCTGATGCTGTCCATCCTTTCGACTGATCCGTTCCATCGATATACTTTTATTTACTGCCTGTTTTTTCCTATAATAATAAGTGTAAGTGTGTAACCAAGAAAAAGTACATGAATTAGGTATGATGATAATAAGGGCAAATAATTTTTGAATTTATATGGTGCAGCATGGACAGTACCACGTACATCAGTTAGGTGTGATAATAAGTCGATCGAAGGTATAACAATGAGGGTGAAGCGGGAGAGCTTTTATACTTATTGTTCTAACTGCATCAATTGAAGTGACTGTATTGTATCTGGATACTCATCTAAAGATAGATCATCAGCTAGGCTTATGACTCAATGTCAACAGAATAATAGATGGCTTCGAGCTCCAGCAAGTGTATTTGGATTGAAATTATATATATATATATATATATATATATATATATATATATATAATATGTGTGTGTGTAAATCCAATAAATAAAAATAAAACAAAAATAAAATTTTAATATTTTGACAAATTACTGGTATTTTTATATCTGATTTTCAAACATGCAGTTGTTAGAGGCAACAAAAATAAATAACAGACGACAACTTAAAGTGAAAGGACGTTTATTCATGTAATCTATACAAATCCTGTTCTCTGATCCGTGCATATTCACATGTGAGTAAAATAGAGGAAAAAAAATTAATATAATATTTTTTAATAAAAAATTATGAATTTAGGGTTGTTTTAAAATTATTTATGATTATGGGGATTATGGGACAGTTATACATGCTTAAATTGGAGGTGACACATGGAGTTGGTCCACTTTATTTAAATCATATCTCTAAACTCATTTCTTCACACCTTTTCTAAATCTCGTATTATTTTATTGTTTATTGAAATTAAAATTTTTTGTTTTTTTTACGACAAGAAATGAATTCAGGTGGTGAGTATGCTCGTGTTGTGTTATTTTTTAATGGAAGGAAAGTTGAAGGCGATAGGGTGTTGTTTTTGAAGAGGAGAAAAGGTGACACGTATTAAGCGAAACTCAACACGGGGTGAATTGCATGAGAAGATACGAACAAAATTAGCTTTGAAAGACAACCAATATATCACTTTGCTAACGACAATATTATGACAACATGAACACTACATGGGATTTAAAGTACTGGATGATGAAGACATAGAAATGGTAATGGAAGAATTTTTCAACCATTTAAGGAAAGATTTTTTTAGAGTTGTACGTTGGTTTTACCGAAGCAAAGGATGTCATTTTACCCATGAGGTTAGTTGCTTCAAATTTTGCACATAATACATCATATGTGTGGCCATGACGGGACGACGATGAAAAAAGAAGATAATAAAGAGTCTTCCTAAAAAGGAAACCATGAGGGAGTCGTCACCAACATTTATTTAAAGAAAACGTCGGAAAAACCAAAGAGATAAAGCATGGTCTACTATTTGAGAGAAAAAAGAGTTCGGGAGTCATTTACGCATGGGGAAGGTGTTAGCAACCCATGCGTTTGTCATAAAAACGACAATCTTTAATCGAGTGTGCTAAAAAAAATGACTTTTTAATTATTTGTCTTCCATTAAGAACATGACTTATGCTTGTTTTATTTTGTTTGTTCAAAAGAAGAAATCAAATTTTTACTTTTAGAAAAAAGAGAAGATTTTTTATTTTATTTTAGATTTTTAGGTCGACAAGGGATTTGCCCTCGCTCCTACGTATCCCCAAATGCAATTAATGAGATAATCAGACTTACATAGTTCTTTCGTAGAAAATAACTTGTGTATTAGATTGATTTTATTTATTTTTTTATTTTTTTATTTTGAAAGATTTATTTTAATTGCGCAAAAAGAAGAGATTCGTTAAGGCATTGGACCTTGAAATGACGTTTAATTTTTAAGAAAACAAGCGAAGAGAATCGCTTAAGACATTGGACCTCGAAGTGATCTCGAGTAGTGTATAATTTTTATTGAGGAAAAAAAAGTGTCTGAGCAAAATAAAAGGTGTAAATAGTAGTTTTTTTATTTTTTTGCCTCCCACTTAACAAAAACGAGCTAGGCCCAAAATGGTAGAGGGTGTATGTGTAGAAAAACGAGACGTAAACAATAGTTTATGTTTTTTTTATTTCGTTTCAGATTTAACAAAAACGAGCTAGGCCTAACATGGTAGAAGGTGCATGTGTAAAAACCAAGGGCGCAAATAACAATTTGTTTTATTTTATAAAAATACCAACAACTAGAAAAGGGAGAAGAAAAGGACAAATAGGGAAGAAGAAAAGAATGAAGGGATAAAAAACTCCTCCTCTTTCACTAGTTGTAATACCAAATGACACAATTTTGTTGACTCATTTTATTTTCTTGGGATTTGAGTCTCATTTTTCTCTTCTGTGTGTTCTTGTGTGTCTAGACCTCTCCCTTTTTATACTATTTTTTATGTCTATGTCCTCTTTATTCTTTTCCTTTTTATTGTTATTGTTCTTTCTTTCCTTTTTTTTTTCTTTTTCTATTATCTTTCTTTCCTTTTATCTTCTTTCTTCCGTTTATAATTTTTTATTTCCGATTTTATATTTTTATTTCCCTTTTTTTCTATTCTCAATTTCCCTTTTTTATTATTTTTCTTTTTCATTTTTTATTTTTATTTATCTTTTTTTATTACGTTTCCTTTTTCTCTTTATTCTTTCCCTTTTATTGGTATTGTTCTTTCTTTCCATTTTTTTTATTTTTCTATTATCTTTCTTTTCTTTTTTCTTCTTTCTTCGGTTTATAATTTTTTTATTTCCCATTTTATATTTTTATTTTCCCTTTTTTCTATTCTCAATTTCCCTTTTTTATTATTTTTTCTTTTTTCTTTTTTAATTTTTAATTTTTATTTACCTTTTTTTTTAATA
Source organism: Glycine tomentella (assembly GCA_007407185.1). Taxonomy (NCBI): domain Eukaryota; kingdom Viridiplantae; phylum Streptophyta; class Magnoliopsida; order Fabales; family Fabaceae; genus Glycine; species Glycine tomentella. Next base: position 621,801 of record PYAF01004546.1, on the reverse strand, counting down.
TTTTTCTTTCTCTTTATTCTTTTTACTACTTTATATTATTAAAAAAAACTGTTCTCTCTTTTCTTCTTCTTTTCGTTTTTTTTGTTATATTTTATTTTCTTTTTTTTCATATTGTTCTTTTTTTTGGGTTGGGGGGGGGGGGATACCCGAACAAAATTAGGATATGACAATATGTTGCTCTAGTTGTAAACGTGTCTGAGAAAGATGAACATGACTCAACTTGGGTTATGGATGAGGATGACGATGATGAAAATATTGCAATGGAAAATCGTTTTCTTGGGGAGGATGCTAGTGCATCGGATAATGATGAGGATTGTGGTGTGCATGCGACTGAATTCCAAGAAGATAATGATGTGGGATCATCTCAAATCCTTCATCATCCTGACATTGGATCTACTCAACCAGAACAACCTATAGAAGGTATGTTAGATGACTGAAATAAATGAAAATCTAGTCATATATGTATATTTGTATGTTATTGTATTTTATTTGCTTGATATGTTTATTAAATTGATTTTTGTGTGCAGGTGCTGAGGTCACTCCTTTTTGGGATGAAATTTCACATTACACATATATTGATTTCAGTCATCCAAGCGAAGAAGAATGTTTTACTGATTCTGGTTCGGGTTCAGTGCAGAGTCTATGGAAATTAGGGAATGAGTTGCTTGTTAAACATGAATTTGCATCTAAAAAGGACACAATTTACAATTAAGCGGAACCTCATGAATTAGCATCAAGAAACAATTATGGTTGAGAGCAAGTCTAACAAGTTTAGCATGAGGTGTATTGCTCATAATGAGGTTGCCCCTGGAGGATTAGGATAATTAAACCAACGTACGGTGAGAAGTGGTTTGTTTCAAAATGGGGTGGAAAACACAATTACCTAAATGACCATATTACACAGGGTCACAGACAGCTTGATGCTGATGTTATTGTTACACTTTAAGTAGGTATGTATTTTTTCAATTTCCTCTATAAGTCTTTAATAATGATTTTTAAGGTATGCTCTTAATGTGAATGTTACAATTTCATTGTTAGGAATGATTAAGGAGGAATCGTCTATGTCGATTGCATTGGTTCAGGAGAGGATCACCCATTCGTATGATTTTAAAGTTTCATATTGAAAGGCCTGGTATGCAAAGAAGAAAGCAATGACAATGATTTATGCGAATTGGGTAGAATCTTATGCATTTTTGCCCAGATGTTGTGACTACATGCTTTATTTTTCACCAGGTTCTTTTTATAATACTCAAACAAATGAGTATTTTGTGGGACATCGATTGGTACAGGCAAAGTGTGTGTTTCATCACATTTTAATCAAAGGTTCAGGAATGAAAAATTGAAGAAGACCCAGATGAATTTAGGTATGCTAAACAACTATTTTGAATATATTAAATGGATATATATGTAAACGGAATAGTGTCCATGGTATGATTATTTTGCAGGTTATACTTTTTTTATGATTGATTTTGATATAGCGTTTGCACGATTTTCGTGATACCAGTCCTCAGGTTGGATAATAGATTGATAACATCCTTAAGAAAAAGTGGACATGTGCATATGATGTAGATGGGAGAAGATTTGACCATATGACAACAAACTTGTCTGAATCAGTAAACATGGTGTTGAAGGAAGCAAGAAATATGCCTATCACTGCTTTGCTGAAGTACACACACATCAGATTGGTTCAATATTTTGTATGCAGGGGTCAGGCGGTTGCTTCACAAGTTGACAATTCACAACGACATTGCAAAACTGTGGTTGATGCTATGAGGCATAATCAGTCCCTTGCTACAAGCCACCATGTACGCACATATAATGTTGATCAAATATTATTTGAGGTGGACGAGAGCTGGGAGAGGTCATATTCAGTCAACCTTACAGAGTGTTTTTGTCAGTGTGGCAAGTTTAAGGCCTTCAAATAACCATATAGTCACGTCGTAGCTGCTGCTTTACATGTTCGTCAGAATCCTTTTCAGTATGTGGATGATGTTTTCCTGGTAAGTAATTTGGTTCAGGCCTACTCATTGCCATGGCAGCCAATTGGTAATGAAGGTGTTATTCCACGAGTGAAGATCTAGTTGTTATACCTGACAAGCGCATGTTGCGTACAAATGGTCGTCCAAGGTTCACTAAAATTTGTAACGAGATGGACGAAGTCGAAATAAGTCAAAGACACGTTAAATGCGGTATTTGCAAGCAAGTTGGACATAATTGGAGAGCTTGTCCTAATCGTGGTGCTATTTCATGATTTTGTAATGATGTTTCTTAAAATAGTAGTATGCTAATGTATTTCATTTAAAAAAAATCACAAATTTGTTGAAAATATTCATATATGTGTTTGTTTGTTTTTAAAATAGGGTTTTTTTTTTAAAATAAAATTTCACCCAAAAATATATAAAAAAATTTAGCCAACCCCAATTAAGTATTCGGTTCTCCCATCCCAAATTGTAAACTAGTATTTTTTGTTTAAAGATAATAATAAATAAATAAAGAATTTAGGACATTGAAATTGGTCTGGTATTTTTTCAAATGGATCAATCAAATTGATGTTTCTTTTCAATGTCCTACTCCAATACCAGCGGGAGTTCCTCATGAGTGTTCTTTTCAATCACTAAAACCCGTTGTGTCGTCAAGCCCAATTTGAACGTGTCTGACTATCTGTAAATAGTTTTAAAACAGTCCCAAATTTATAATTTTTTATTAAAATTATATTAAATTTTTTACCATAAAATAGACTAAAGAAATAAAAAATACCATTTATCCTATTATTCAGAGACTTCACACTAAAAAGAATAAAAAATGAATAAATATATGATTTAATTATTAATTTGATTTTTAAATTATTTTAAATAATTTAATTTAGTTTTAAATTTTTTTAAAATAAATTTAATCTAAAATATTCTTATTTAATAATTTGATTTTTGATGTTTACACTACTATAATAATAGGAAAGGACAAAGGGAGGACAGAAATGCCAAAAAATTGAATCATCTAACTAATATTTATAACAAAATTAATAAATTAATATTTATTGATATAAAAACTACTACAATAATAGATATTAAATAAGGACATATTTAAAAAAATATATTAATTAAACTTTGAAATTTTAAAACATCAATTATTTTGAAAAAAAATATAAGCCTAAAACATAAAAAGAAATGAGAAGGAGGGAGTAATTTTGTTTTACATGTTACTCCCTCAGTCTAATAAAAAGGGTCATGTAAAAAAAATAAAAATACTTGTTATTTTAATTTTTTAATGTAATATTAACTATTTTTTATTTATATCTCTAAAATATTTTTTAAGATTTTATTGTGTTGAATCATTTTTAGCAAAGAATATTAAAATAAGATTAAATTTGTAAACTTTTTGTACAATTATTATTTTTTATTTATTTATTAGTTTTTGTTGTAAAAATTTTAGGATGCTAATTATTATGAGACAGAAGGAGTATTAAATATATTAATGAGATATTCATTTTTTTATGAAAGTGATATATTTGGTGAGTGATTAACAATTTAAGTTATGTTTATTGGTAAATAAATTGTCTTTTTTAATTATGAGTAGTGTCATTAAATTTGATCTTCACTTTTTAAATCATTTAATTCCTAGATATTTTTAAATTAAAATTTAATTTTATTATATTACTAATCACTCTTATAATTAACTAGTTTAACTATTTTTATTGTTGTTAATGAATGACGCTAGGTATACTTATTAAGAATTTTTTTCCCTTTAATTATATGGAGTAATTTCAATTTCGATATGCATTTTGAACGACACACATTTAAGATTCTTATCATGAATTATAGGATAAATGAAAAAGTAAAACCCGTCATTTTTATAACATGGGAACTGAGCAGAGACCAATTTTTGCCTTAAGTACAAAAACACAATTTATCCTTAGTTCTTTATCTCCAAGTCGTATCTAGCTTCTACTTAATCCTATCCTCTATCTTATCTTTATCCCGTATTAATATTTTTATTTAAATAATTTTTTTTATTTTAATAATATATGGTCATTTTTACTTTAGCTTTCTCCTTTTTTTTATTTTGATCTCCATTAAAAAAATATTTATTTTTACTTTTAACATCAGAATTTTCTAACTATGTGATTACATTGTTTACTTTTATAGAAGCTAATTCTCTTGTCTAATTTCTCCGAAAGCAAGATCAGTTGATTTTAGTTTATGATAGTAAGTTTTCATAAACACCAAAAAAAAGTGTTCATAATTTTTTTTTATCTAAACAAACTTTATTGAATAAATCCTTAATTAAATTATTTACCCAAATATTGTAATAATATTTAAAATAGCTGTCTCTTTGAATTTATTTCAAAGCTGAAAGGTTGTGTGGTGAGCAATTACTTTTACCGCGTATAAAACGAGTAAGGATTTAACCTTATTAAATGATATCCGATTCATTTTACAAGCCGTAGATGTAACTTATAATGTAACTCACGTCACTTGCTGATAAGAATCTTAAATGTGTGTCGTTCAAAATTCATATCGAAATTGAAATTACTCCATATAATTAAAGGGACCGGAGAAAAATTCTTAATAATTATACCTCTAGCGCCATTCATTAACAACAATAAAAATAGTTAAATTATTTAATTATAAGAGTGATTAATAATATCATAAAATTAAATTTTATTTTAAAATATCTAAAAATTAAATGATTTAAAAAGTGAAGATCAAATTTAATGACACTAATCATAATTAAAAAAGACAATTTGTTTACCAATAAACATAACTTAAATTGTTAATCACTCACCAAATATATCACTTTCATAAAAAAAATCTCATTAATAGATTTAATACTCCTTCTATCTCATAATAATTATACAAAAACTTAATTTACAAAATTAATCTTATTGTAATCTTCTTTGCTAAAAATGATTCAACACAATAATAAAATCTTTAAAATATTATGAAAGATATAAATAATAATTAATTAATATTACATTGAAAAATTAAAATAACACATATTTTGGAATATATTTTTTACATGAACCTTGTTATTAGACTGAGGGAGTAACATGTAAAACACAATCACTCCCTCCTTCTCATATCTTTTTACGTTTTAGTCTTGTATTTTTTTTCAAAACAATTAGTGTTTTAAAATTTTAAAGTTTAATTAATAGTTTTTAAATATATCCTAATTTAATTTTCATTATTATAGTAGTTTTATAACTATAAATATTAATTTATTAAATTTGTTATAAATATTAGTTAGATGGTTTAAATCCTGGATTTTCTCCCCTCCCTTGGCCCTTCTTCATTAGTATAGTACTACAAACATAAAAAATTAAATTATTAAATAAGAATATTTTAGATCAAATTCAATCTTTTTAAAATTTAAAAATCAAATTAAATAATTTAAAAATCAAAATATAATTAATCATATATTTACTCATCCTTTTTATTTTTCCCTATCTTATTTTTCTCTTGTCTACCCTACTCTACCAAACAAAATAAAGTTTATTTAAAGTCCAAATTGGCAGCCAAATAAGAATGCTGAATAAGGTAGTAACTCATGCAATACTCACAGTGAATGTGCACGGATCAGAGAACAAGATTTGTATAGATTACATGTGGCTAAACATTCTTTCACTTTCAGTTGTTGTCTGTCATTTATGTTTGTTGACTCTAACAACTGCATGTTTGAAAATCGGGTATAAAAATACTAGTAATTTATCACAATATTAGAATTTTTATTCATTAAATTTACATTATAATATATACTATGCTGGAACCCGAAGCCATCTGTTATTCTGTTGACATATAGCCATACGCCTAGCTGGTGATTTATATATGTTTAGATGAGTATCCAGATACAATACAGCCACTTTAATTGATGCAGTTGGAAGTTGGAACAATAACTAGGACGGTCGACATTATGACAAAAATGCCACCGCGTTGTCAACTACGACGGTTTTGTAATAACCGACGTAGAATGCCCATAGAACCTAGTCCCACTTCACCCTCGTTATACCTTCATTATTATCACACCTAACTGATGTACGTGGTGCTATCCATGTTGCACCGTATAAATTCAAAATTTATTTATTTTTCCTTATTATTATCATACCTAATTGATGTACTTTTTCTTGGTTACACACTGACACTTATTACAGGAAAAAACAGACAATAAATAAAAGTGTATCGATGGGACGGATTGGTCGAAAGGATGGACACCATCAGACAATATATAATAATAACCTAATAAAGTTGATACCTAATTTTCTATTCACATTGTACAATAATTATATATATTTTAAATTTTAATTTAAGGTTATTTATACTGAATTTTTAAAAAATATGTTATATATTTAAAATTTTAAATAAATTTATAACTATTTTTAAATATATTAAATTGTATTAAACTTTAAATCTTCAATCAATCAATTAATAACACATTTAATCTAAGTTAATTAGAGTCGACGATAGATGAGTTCAATGATAAATCGAAAATAAGACAGAGAGAAAAAAGGAGAGAGGAAGAAAAAGAAAAAATAAGACAAATGAAAAGAAAAAAAAATAAGGGTGAAAGGAGGATGAGAGAAATTAAGAGGAAAAGAACTAAAAAATGAACAACTATAACATAGAGATACTAATAGGCTTAACCTTCCGCCAAGTTTATAACTTTTTTTCACTCCAATCTAAGACACATTGTCTGCCAAACTATATCTCACTCTATTAGGCCTTGTTTAATTACATTTTTTCAGGTAAGTTTCGGTCTACTTCTACATCTCTTTGTGTTGAACTTTTGGTAACATAATCTTGTTTTTATGGAAGCATCCAATGGTCATCTCATAACATGCCTAAATCACCACAATATATGTTCCCTCTTTTTTTCGCTCACCAATACTATTGCTACCTTTCATCGAATATCATTATTTATTATCTTATCCATTTTCCTATAAACACACATACACCTTAACGTCCTCATTTATGCTACCCCTATTTTATGTTCATGTTACCTATGTGCTGGTCAGCATTCTGCTCTATATAACATTGTCAGTCTTTTAATTGTTCTATAGAATTTGCCTTTTAGCTTTAGGGGAATTTTGCGATCACACAAAAATCCAGATGCACTCTATCATTTCATTCACCCTGCTCTGATTCTATGATTTACATCCTCATCAATCTCACCACCTTTTTGCAAAATTGATCCCAAATATCTAAAAACATCTTTCTTGGGTACCTCTTGACCAAGTAGATGCACTGTGTCTTGATCACCATCTCTTACCCTCGAAAACTCACATTTCATATACTCTGTTTTGCTCTGGCGTATCGTGAATCCTTTAGACTCTAAAGTGTTTCTCTACAATTTCAGTTTTCTATTAACATCATCTTCGATCTCATCAATAAATACGATATCATCTGCAAAATGCATACACTACGACACTTGCTCTTGAATATCTTTCGTTAGTTCATCAATCACTAAGACAAAAAAGATAAGGACTAAGAGTCGAACCTTGGTGAACACCTACCGTGATAGGGAAATACCTTAATGTTCCATTACAAGCTTTCACACATGTGGTAGCCCATCATACATATCTTTGATTGCATTAACATACTTAAGTGATATTTGTTTCTTCTCAAGAATCCACCATAAGACTTTTCTTGGAACCCTATTATATGTTTTTTCAAGATTTATGAACACCATATGTAAGTCTTTCTTCTTTTCCCGATACCTTTCCATCAATTGTCGCATCAAGAAAATAACTTCAATGGTACATCTTTCTAGAATAAATCCAAATTGATTTACGAAAACTTTGGTCTCCCTCTTTAGGCGATATTCAATAACTCTCTCCCACAACTTCATAGTATGACTCATGAGCTTGATACCTTTATAGTTAAAACAATTCTGAATATCTCCCTTGTTTTTGTAAATAGGCATAAACATATTATTCCTCCAAACATCAGACATTTTATTTGTTTGAAGAATATTATTGAAAAGATTGGTCAACCATTTTATTACTACATCTCTCATGTCTCTCTACACTTCATTTTATTAAACTTTAAATCTTAAGTGTATAAATTTATATGTTATAAAATGATTTTGATTTTTTAATATAGATGAAATCATACAAATCAATTGATGATTCATTGGATTAATTGTTAATCCAATAACCAAATGTTCCTAACCAAGTTAATAATCATTTGAGTCAGATAACATTACACCCAACTGATGTACGCGGTATTATAGATGTTGCAGCGTATAAATTCAAAATTTGTTAACCCTTATTATTGTCATACCTAATTGATGTACTTTCTTAGTACACATACAGGGGTAAAACAAACAATAATAAAAGTGTATGAGAGGATGGGTAGCATCAGCCCAAAGGAGACTATGCAATCCTACACGTTACTATTTTTATAACAATCGTGCATCAGTGAAAACCTTATATATGCACTAAGGCAAAAGAATCCAAATAATACAATTTTAATAAAAAAAATTACCAATTTAGGGCTGTTTGCAAACTATTTACGAATCTAGGGCAGTGGGTCTCACCCAAAATTGGGCGTAACCAGTCCCGCCTGCATCTGGACGTGATTGATCACGCCCAATTTTCGACGCGACCCACCAGATGGCAACACGTGTCATGACAGATGGAGCGATGCATATATAAACTTCGGACGGTCATAACTTTTGACTGAAATGTCCAATTGAGGCGAAACCGTGGTCACATGCTCGAAATTGAGAGGAGAAGCCATTGGCAAGCTTTCGAAGGGGACTTGCCCAAAATTTTTTCCCAAAAGAAGCCTCTAAGTGCCTCAAAATTACGATTTAATCTTCGAACCTCCAAAAAATTTCTTGTTTTCTAATTTTTTATTCATTCAATTAGTGAATTGCATGCTATTTTTTATTTGTCTAATTATCTCTCTTAATTTCAAGCATTTTGACATAAAATACGTCTCCATCGGACATTGCTACAAAAAATTATGACTGTTCATAGTTATATGCATCGTCAATTTTACTGTATAATTTTGTTCAAGTTTTGAAATTAGTTTTGCGACCACAAGATTTTCATTTTTAAATTTGTTAAACCGAAATAGTTTAAAAATGTACGGCAAGAACCTTGACGTACATTGTTTCCACTTGTGCCAAGTTCATCATCATATACACAGAGAAGAAGAAAAACAGAACAAGAAAGAAAATGTGTGATCATGTCTTTCTCCCATTCACCTTCTTCATCAGCTCATGCTCGTAGTCCTCAGAGTAACCCTTTAATCCCGGCAAACTGCTCTCAAAAACTTGGCAAACGAATGCAGAAAAGCACTTGTTACAATTGTGATCAGTGAGGACATTGGTCTTATTGCTTGTGGTCGCAAAACTAATTTCAAAAATTGAACAAAATTATACTGTAAAATTGACGATGCATATAACTTTGAACAATCATAATTTTTCATAACAATGTCCGATGGAGACATATTTTATGTCAAAATGTTCAAAATTAAGAGAGGTAATTAGACAAATAAATCGTAATTTTTTGGAGGTTCGAAGATTAAACTGCAATTTTGAGGCACTTAGAGGTCTCTTTTGGAAAAAAAATTTGGGCAAGTCCCCTTTGGGAAATTGGCAACGGCTTCTTCTCTCAATTTTGAGTGTGTGACCACCGATTTCGTTTCAATCAGACATTCCAGTCAAAAGTTATGATTGTCCGAAGTTTATATACGTATCGTTTCATCTGTCATGACACGTGTCGCCATCTGGTGAATCGCACCCAAAATTGAGCGTGACCGGTCACGCCCAATTTTGGACACGACCCACTGCCTCAGATTCGTAAATAGTTTGTAAAAAACCCCAAATTGATAAATAGTTTATAAACAATCCCAAATTGATAATATTTTTTATTAAAATTATATTATTATGATTCTTTTGCCTATGTACTGAACATGCGGTAGAGTATAATTCAATTTTTATTGAAATATTCATGATATTACATAAGTGAATTATGTTTTTAGATTTAAAAATTGAGATAAATTTGCTTTGAGTCTCTCAAATTGAAAAAAACAGATCATCGAATGTGATCTATGGTTACTGTTCCAGGTGAAACTGTAAATAAATTTGTGCGGGAGAGGATCACAACACTATGGTATTTATAAAAAGCGAACTCCAACTGAACCTGCCTTGTGTTCACTGTTAAATCTCTGTGTATTCACCTAAAAAGAAAAAAAAAAATCTGAGTTTCTGCCTTGTGTATTGCATCAATAATGAACATGAGCACCAAACTCTCCCACGATGTTACCCCTTTGAGCAGAGGCAACTCTTCCCGGAGAGACTCCAAGGTGACTCAAGAATCGGTGGGTGAATCTGAGAAAGCATTGAAAGTGGTTGGGAGAGAAAAGGAAAAGGAAGATATTGTAGATCAACTCATCTATTTCAGCAGGAGCAGAAGTTCCGTGACTCCTGTCCCTGTGATTACCATTGTTGGCCTTGCAGGAATAGGAAAGACAACACTTGCCCAACTCGTCTGCGAGGATAAGAAAGTCAAAAATCAGGTTGGCTTGCCGGTTTGGGTCTGTGGGGATACCGAAGACAACACCTTTGTCGCAGACTCCATTGCCAAACAAGCCATTAGGTTAGTGGAACAAGCAGCTGCTACAAAATCTCCGACGACAAAAAGTCTCGACATAATTGTAATTCTGGATGATTGGAGACTTGATATTGAAGACAAAGATGTGAAGGCGTTGCAGGACAAGTTAAAGGAGAACTGGAGAGTGGAGATTGAAAGCAAGGATCTGAAGGCGTTGCAAGACAAGTTAAAGGAGCATCGGAGAGTTGAGATTGAAAAAGGCATGGATGAGAAGGCGTTGAAGGACAAGTTAAAGGAGGAATATTTTGGAGTTGAGATTGAATTAGAAGGCATGGATCTGAAGGCGTTGCAGGACAAGCTAATGGAGGCTCATCCACGTGTTACGGCTATAATGATAACTACACGTAGTTATCTTGTGGCCAAGGCCAAGAAAATTATTGGTAGCCCGGTTAAGTCATATGCTTTGGCAGGGCTTAATGAAGAAGAAAGTCTTTCTTTGTTTAAAGCCATTCGCGGACGAGGTGCAGGTGATGATTCGTGCATCACAGAAGATGAAGGAATCTTTCTGGGGCAGTGTAGAGGCGTCCCTCTGGCGATAGAAAAAATGACAGAGGTGCTCAACTCTCCTAGTAGTTCCACTGAATTGACCAAGCATTTGCCAACCAAATTACTAGAGTGGTTCTTCTCTGTCGATAAGGGACATTCCAACAAATGTTTCGCTTACTGTGCCTTGTTTCCGCAAGATTACTTGTTTGATGCCGAGAGATTAATTCATCTCTGGAAGGCGGAAGGATTTCTCAAATCTTCAAAAGCAAAACCAGAAGAAGACATACCAGAAGAATCTTCAAAAGCAAAACCAAAATCAGAAGAAGACATACCAGAAGAAGACATAGAATTTCTCAAATCTTCAAAAGCAAAACCAGAAGAAGACAAAGCAAAACCAGAAGAAGACATTTATCGTAATTATTTGATGGACTTGGTTGGGAGATCTATATTCCAAGACGTGAAGGAGGACGAGCTTGGCCTAGTGAGAAGCTGCAGAATGCACCCCCTAATGCATGACCTAGCAACATTCCTCGCCGCCAATATGAAGGAGAAGATCAGCGTTGATTCAGATGGGAAAGTCTTGCCAGCTTCACTTGATTTGAGCTTAGACTTTTCGAGTGGACTTCCAGCGATCTTGTCTGATAAGGAAAACAATCTGAAAAGCTTGATTTTCTCAGCCAAGACACAGTCGCGACTTCCACTGCAGGTAGAGATGAGCACGCCAATGCTTGAAAATATATTCAAGAGCTGTAAATTATTGGGCGTGTTAGATCTCCGTGGCTTGAAGATCACGGCAGTGCCGAACTCCATTGGGGAGCTGAAGTACTTAGAGTATCTGGATCTGTCCCAGAATGATATGGATAAGCTCCCTAGTTCCATCGCCAAGCTTTCCAAGTTACAGACGTTGAAACTGTCTCGTTGTTACTCGTTGAAAGAATTGCCAAAGGACTTTTGGAAACTGAAGAAACTCGAGCATCTTGATATCGAAGGATGCCTGGGTCTCACTGGCATGCCTCCCCAAATGAGCACGCTGAGTACCCTACAGACGTTGACCGCATTTGTGGTGGCTAGCAAGAAGACGTTGACCGCATTTGTGGCTAGCAAGAAGGAACCCATGGGAGGTCTTGAGGAACTCGCAAAGCTCAACCAATTGAGAGGATACATGGAAATTATGTATCTGGACAGGGTGGCCAAACCCTCTGGGAAAACGAACGACAAGTACTTGAAGGAGAAAGAACACCTTCAGAGCCTGAAACTAAAATGGGATCTCGGGTATGAGAACCGCTCTGACCATCCACAAATACTGAATTGTCTTGAGCCCCATTCTCACCTGAAAGGTTTAATCCTTGAGGGCTACGGAGGTGAATATCTTTCCACTTGGCTTACTTCCTTGCAAAGCCTTGTTAAGTTAAGCTTGCAGGACTGTCTCGGATGCAAATATCTCTCACAGCATGATCAACTCCCCAAACTCGAGATTCTCGATCTTGTGAGGTTGGACAATTTGGAATACATTGTAGAAAATCTGTGTTCCGTTGTACAAGAATGTGACAAAAAGCAGGGTTTCTATGAAAACTTGAAGGAACTTACAATCGAGGATTGCCCTAAACTCAAAAGTTGGTGGCGGACGGAGATAGTGGTAAACGAGAGGCCTGTCTTTGCCAGCATTTCAAAACTACATGTCCGTTACTGCCCTAAACTAACGTGCCTGCCTCTGTATCCTCGTCTGGGTATGGTTCCTAAGGGTTCCAGCAGTACTTTTGGTAAAGAGCTGGTCCTTGTTGATTCCAAATTAGAACTGCTGCTGGCTACAAAAAGTTGTGGAGATGATGCAGAAGGCATTATTTCCAACAACTCCATTCCCCTTGAGAACCTTCACATTCTAAATTGCAACCTTCATTTAGAGAAACTGTCCGAGGTTCTTTTCAAGAATCTGAGCTCACTGCAGCGTCTTACAATTGAGAACTGTAATCTTGACGGCCAAAGCAATCAATATTGGGAGGGTCTGAAAGGCCTGCGTTTTCTCACGTTAAGGAAAATTCCAAATCTCAGGTCCCTTTCATTTGGCGACAGCTTTGCCACTCTGAGAGAACTCACCCTCCATAGCTGTCATGGTTTAACTTCCATTTCGGATAACATAGGCGAACTCACCTCACTTCGAGAACTCAGCCTTCATAACTGTCATGGATTAACTTCCATTTCGGATAGCATAGGTAATGTCACCTCACTTCGTAGACTGGTGATTTCTAAATGCAACCAGTTGAAGTCGCTGCCCAAAACAATGAAAAAAGTCGAGTCTCTAAAAACCTTGATCATTTTGGACTGCGCCTTGTTACTGCCAAGGTGTCAGCGGGAAACCGGCGACGATTGGCAACAAATTAGTCATATAGCGGATATCCAACTGAAGTAAATTTCTCAAGACTTGTCTGGGTAAGTGAACGTACGTACGTGTACAAGCTGGTTGGATTGTAAAAATAATGCACAAAATTCTCTACTTAATTACTTTACATCTATGTAACACCATGCATCTCCAGCTCGTTTAATTTGCACGGCAATTGGCACTAGTCAACTAGTAATTAATAATGAATACATTGTTCGCGTTTTCATTCTCTTAAACTAATCTAATTATCTAACTAGTATTACATTGTCTGATGTTCAGGTTTCTCGAGGCAGGCCGAAGATATGATGATGCACGCTGAACTATGGCTACATCTGCAGATGATAATCCTGATCTAAGAAGGTGAAGTGCATCCTCCAAGAGAAACCAATAATTTTCTTTTAGCATTGAGCCTAGCTAGTTTTACTCCCGCGTGAATTTTGTTTTCTTTTAACTGGTCGACCCTATTTTAGCATGTGTGGATGTTTTTGTTTCTTCTATCTTTACTTTTACTATTGCTGTTTTGCTTAAAGAATTAATTAATGCAATAATGCGTATAATTCAATTTCTATAGCAATGCAATAATTATTACACAATATAATATTATATAAATGATAATGTTTTCGTACAATACTTTTTTTTGGGTAAAATACATTTTAGGTCTTATAATTTCTGGTTAAAAATGATGTTAATTAGGCTCTATATTTAAAAAAAAAAAAAAACGATAACTTTGGTACTTGTATCAGTTGTATGTTCTATAAAGTGAATTTTTCCCTCACAAAAATAACTTAAGTTTTATAAAAAAAAGGGGGGCAAAAATCATCAATTATAGGATAAATGAAAAAATAAAACCCGTCATTTTTATATCATGAGAATTGAGCTGAGACCAATTTTGCCTTAAGTACATAAAATACAATTTACCTTTAGTTCTTCATATATCTCCAAATCGTATCTTCTACTTAATCCTATGTCTATCTTATCTTTATCAAATATTAATATTTTTTTTTGTATAATATAT
>PYAF01004546.1:594623-607208 GCA_007407185.1 Glycine tomentella | reverse complement strand
ATAGCATCACTATGAATAGTATATTATTTTAAAAAATGAATGAATTTGATCTTTAAATTATTTTTTTATCAATTTTGTTTTTAAGTTCTTAAAATTTTGATAATCAAATTGATTAATTTTTAAGTATTTGGGGATCAAATTGATTAATTACTTTTAATAATTTGATGACCAAATTAAACTTTTTAAAAATTTGATAACCAAATTGAATTATTTTTAAAATTTTGAGAATCAAATTAAATCTTTTTAAAATTTAAAAATCATATTAAATCATTTAGAATAATTTAAGATCAAATTGATAATTAAATCATATATTTACTTTTCTTGTTATGTTTACCTATCTTATTTCTCTCTAGTCTACCTACTCTACCAAACAAATTAAAGTTTATTTAAGTCCAAATTGGCAGCCAAATAAGAATGCAGAATAAGGTAGTAACTCATGCAATATTAACATGTGAATGTGCAGGGATCAGAGAAGAATTGAATGGATTACATGGATAAACGTTATTTCACTTTCAGTTGCTGTCTGTCATTCATGTTTGTTGATTCTAATTAACAACTGCATGTTTGAAAATTAAGTATAAAATTACTTTTAAAACAAAAGTAATTTATCACATTATCAGAACTTTTACTTTTGTTCCTATTTTATTTTTATTCATTGAATTTACATATTATATATATAACATTTCTAACTCAATTCAAATACACTATGCTGGAGCCCGAAGCCATATGTTATTCTATTCACATTGAGCTATAGGCCTAGCTGATGATCTCTATCTTTACATGAGTATACAGATCCAATACAACCACTTCAATTGATGCAGTTAGATCAATAAGTATAAAAGTTACTCCGGCTTCACCCTCGTTATTATACCTTCGTTATTATCACACCTAACTAATGTACGTGATACTATCCATGCTGCACCATATAATTCAAAATTTATTGACCCTTATTATTATCATACCTAAGTCATGTACTTTTTCTTGGTTACCCGCTTGCACTTATTATTACAGAAAAAAACAGACAATAAATAAAAGTGTATCAATGGATGGACCGCAATAACATTGTTGCACACGCTTCTTACGCCATGAATGCTTACTATCAGATGCATGGGAGGAACTACCGGAACTGCGACTTCAAGTCCAGTGGCCTTGTTACTTTTACGGATCCAAGTAAGCTTGTTTATTACTACTAATGTTGTTTATTTATTGTTTTAACTGAATGCATGTTGAATGACATTATGATTACTGAACAGGCTTCGCAGCATGCCGGTATCCTCGCCAGTAATGTCATGATAATGAAGAAAGAGAGAGGATCCAAATTCGCTACCTAGCTACAGCTATGCTGTTTTTTAGTTTGTTAAACTGTTAGTCTGTTATGATGATTGAGGCTTCATTTGTTCACGAGCCAAATTTTTCTACGTTCCTCACTGTTCGCTTCTGTAGAATTTTGAATATTTGGTCGTTCTGGACTTCTGGCTCTTGGAAAATCCTTAATTATGGCACTCTGTTCATACGACAAAAGATGCACATTCTCAGCCACGTGAAAAAAATTGAAAAAAAAGTTTCCTTTTTCCTCGATCTCAGGCTTTTTGTGGAATAAAGTTATATTTCATTGACTATTTTCTCTGCCTCTGGAGTTACGAACACAGCTATACGGGCATGGCATCTACGAATATTGTATTTATTAATGTCTACAACTAATATAAATATTAATGCTAACTAATGAGTTACTTTTTGTATATTATTTGAGAATAATAATACTTTAAAGGTTTAATTCTATGATTTTTTTACGAGTTTTGCTTCTAAGTTTTTCACATATTTTGCTCTCAATTTCTAAAATTCGATGAATTTTATTTTTCCCTTAATTGATAATCCATTATCGTTAGTTGATTTTGAAGTGATACTCTCTTGTTAATGTTACAATGCATGTACGTCGAAAAAAAAAGGTTACAATACATGTGACATTGATATAAAGTTAATGTTATATTAACAGGCTAACGTAACACGCACGTACAATTAGGAATAAAACTCACCAAGTTTTTAAATCAATAGGAAAATAAATATAATTAAGTCTTTAATAAATTTGTAAAATTATTGGAGATAAATTTTGGATCCCTAACTCCCTTTTTACACAATACTACTAAGGTCAACAATCCATTTACCTTATCAAATTTAAAGATAATTTATATATATATATATACTATTATTGTATTTATTAATTACACTTTTATTACTAAATTATATAAAATTTATTAGTTAAATTAAGATGATAACTTAATTATACTTATCATCTTTAATAATAAAGTTTATTTCTATATATATTTCATTAAAAGTTTATTGAGTTTATCTAAATAAAATAAAAATTTAATAAATATCTTAATTGGACTAGGATTGGAACAACCCAAACTATAACTCAAACATATCCTCAAATCTATTGAATCTAATTTCTTCAAGTGAAATTCGTCAAAAGCCTTTCAGATTGAATCATGATCACTAGTTGGGTAGGAGAAAAGGAAAATGAGATACACCATTTGTTTGAGATTGAAATAAGGAGAGAAGTAGCAATATATGTGAGACCCCATAAAAATTGATCTCCTGCCATAAGATGTTAGATTGTGCACAATATGAGTGTTCATTGCCTCAACAAATCAGTGTTTTATTTTTACTGGGAAAAAAAAATCAGTGTTGGAAGACATTTGAGACGGGATGTACTATCTCCATTCTTGTATTTTTTTTTTTCTTCTTTTTTGGCTAGAAAGAGGCTTAGGTTGTGTTTGATTTAGAGATCGAATCGATAAATAAAATAGAAAGGAAGTGACATGTTTTATTGTTTGATTTAAGAAAAATAGATGAAAATATTATATAAATAAATTATAAAATTATTTGCTTGGTATAAATGAGATAGGAGGAGAGAGAATTAAATAGAGATACAAAAATATCATTGTGTCTTTATGTGAGTAGCCTAATATAACTATAAATAAATTGAGTTCATTGCAACTAGAGAGACACACATTTTAAGTTGTGGGCCATAAAAATATATGCTGATTCTCTTCAAAATCGATAGCAATGCAACTAAACTTACAGTTCCATTTCTATTTTCTGTTAATTTCGTTGTACGAACTGAACAGTCTTATCTTAGAGTCCATTATGAGGAATTTATTTGTATCTTATTTTTAACTTATTTTATAAAATAAATACTTGTGTATAAGAGTTTGAAAAAAATTATAAAAATAATTTATATATGATACGTGTGTAAATTTTTTTTTAACTTATTTCAACACGTTCTCTAGGATATCTTATGAAAATAGTTTAGTTTATAAAAGAATAGTTTAACCCTATTTCCTCTTTGATTATAAAATAACTTATGCATAAGTACCAACATAACAGGTACTATTAGGTTATGTTGAATAATTTTTGTCATAAATGGTACTTATAAAAGAAAAAAATAAAAATTTGAAATATATTGAGTTTCTTTCATAAATTAAAATTAATTTGTGTACTTAATTTTTATAGAAGTTAATTTTCTTGTAAGTTGATTTTTGTTTATGGTAGTAAGTGTTCATAAACACCAAAAAAAACGTTGTTCATAATTATTTTATCTAAACAAACTTTATTTAATAAATCCTTAATTAAATTATTTACCCAAATATTGTAGTAATATTTAAAATAGATGTCTCTTTAAAATTATTTCAAAAGCTGAACAAGGTTGGTGTGGTGAGCAATTACTTTTGCCGTATAAACGAGTAAGGATTCAAACTTATTAAATGCTATCCGACATTCATTTTAATAAGCCGTAGAGATAATTTATAATGTAACTCACCTAACACGTAACTTGCTGATAAGAATCTTAAATGTGTGTCGTTCAAAATTCATATCAAAATTGAAATTACTCCATATAATTAAAAGGAGAAAAATTCTTAATAATTATACCTCTAGCGCCATTCATTAACAACAATAAAAATAGTTAAATTAGTTAATTATAAGAGTGATTAATAATATCATAAAATTAAATTTTATTTTAAAAATATCTAAAAATTAAATGATTTAAAAAGTGAAGATCAAAGTTAATGACACTATCATAATTAAAAAAGAAAATTTATTTACCAATAAACATAACTTAAACTGTTAATCACTCAACAAATATATCACTTTCATAAAAAAAATATCTCCTCAATAGATTTAATACTCCTTCTATCTCGTAATAATTGAGATCCTAAAATTTTTACAAGAAAAACTAATAAATAAATAATAATTATTATACAAAAACTTTACAGAATTAATCTTATTTTAATCTTCTTTGCTAAAAATATTCAACACAATAATAAAATCTTTAAAATATTATTAAAGATATAAATAATAAATAATTAATATTAAATTAAAAAAATTAAAATAACACATATTTTGAAATATATTTTTTACATGACCGTTGTTATTAAACTGAGGGAGTAACATGTAAAACAAAATCACTCTCTCCTTCTCATTTCTTTTTATGTTTTAGTCTTGTATTTTTTTTTTTCAAAACAATTGGTGTTTTAAAATTTCAAAGTTTAATTAATATTTTTAAAGTATGTTCAAATTTAATTTTCATTATTATAGTAGTTTTTATAATGATAAATATTAATTTATTAAATTTGTTATAAATATTAGTTAGATGATTCAAATCTGGTTTTTTCTCCCCTCCGTTTGCCCTTCTTCATATTATTATAGTAGTACAAACATCAAAGATTAAATTATTAAATAAGAATATTATAGATCAAATTGATAATTAAGTCATATATTTACTCATCCTTTTTAATTATTTTTACCTATCTTATTTCTCTCTAGCTAGTCTATACCCTACTCTAGCAAACAAATTAAAGTTAATTTAAGTCCAAATTGGCAGCCAGATAAGAATGCATAATAATAAGGCAGTACCTCATGCAATACTCACATGTGAATATGCACGTACGGATCAGAGAACAAGATTTGTACAGATTACATGCGGGTAGGGGTGTTTATCAACCGATGCAAACCGCGGTGATCGAACCGAAAAATCGAAAACTGAAATAACCAAAAATCGAAAAAAAATCAAAAATTTTTACCGGATTTGATCGGTTTTTGGATTGGCCGGTGAAAATTGATCCAATCCAAACCGGTCCAATTATAAACCATACCTTACCCTTTATCTACTTGGGCCTATTCCCCATCATAGTCCAAAAATCAAAAATCCAATACATAGTTCCTTATTTTGTCCAATGAACGTGTTTGTCTAATGAAAATTAGAAAATGATGTTTGTTTTTGTCTAATAAATGTGTTTGTTTATGTTAGATACTCCTTATTTTGATAAAAATAAGTCTCATAAGTTTTATTTTTAGACTTTTTAAAAAATCGAAAATCGATCCAATCCAAACCGAAAAAAAATTGGATTGGATTGGATCGGATTTGAAAAAAATTTCAAACCGAATGGATAATCAAATGACCAAACCGAAGGAATTGGATTGGATGATTTTTTGCTTCAAAACCGATTCAATTCAGACCGCGAACACCTCTACATGCGGGTAAACATCCTTTCACTTTCAGTTGTTGTCTGTCATTTATGTTTGTTCACTCTAACAACTGCATGTTTGAAAATCAGGTATAAAAATACTAGTAATTTATCACAATATTAGAATTTTATTTTATTTTTATTCATTAAATTTACATTATAATATATATAATTAATATTACAGCCACTTTAATTGATGCAGTTGGAAGTTGGAACAATAAGTATAAAAGCTACTCCCGCTTCGACCACCCTCGTTATTCTACCTTCCTTATTATCACACGTAACCAAAGTTGTGAAAACCGGTTCGGCCCGGCCGGTTGGACCGGTCCAACCGGGACTCGGTGGCATGGCCGGGCCGAGTTCGTTATCAGACCGTGCGTGCATGTGGCCCAATTTGGCCCGGAGAAAATCGAACGGTTTGGGGAAGAACCGGAAACCCGGCCGATTTTTAGGACCCGGACCGGGTTGTGCACGTCGTCGTCGCCGCCGCTTGACTCAACCACCATCGCACTGTTCGCCACTCCCGCCTCACCTCCGAGGAAAGACAAGAAGAAGAAGAGGAACTGGGAAGCACTAAACAGGAAGAAAAAATGGAGAATATGAAGCGCATTTGCTGATATCGGAGTTTGAGCGTGTGAATCTGGCGTCTTGGGCGAGGCAACGTGCGCGGAGAGGGAAGCTTCTGGAAGTGGTGGATGAGAGCGTTGAAGGGTTGGATACTCAGTGGTGAGAAGGAGCTGCCGCAGTTGCTGCTTGAGTACTCACAGCATTAACAATAGCCCAAGTTCCCGTTCAAGCCGCGGAAAGAAATAGAAATGGAGAAAAGAAGCAAATGGAGAAGAGAAACAAATCTGCAAACGGAGAAGAGAATAAACGGCGCTGCAAGTGCTCAAGTTGGTATTTATATCATTAGGATTTAGGTTTAGATATACTTGGGCCAACATCCAAACAGCACTTTGATTCCTGTACCCCTTTTTTCCTTTTTGCACTCCTTTTTGCTAATTTTTTTATTAAAAATTGAAGTTGTTTTAATTTAAGTAATTTTTATTTACACTCTCTTTTATTATTAATACACTTTAGTTATTTTTTATCAATTTTAATACTTTAATTGTTATTTTAAATTTTTTAGTATATTTTTCTTAATCAAATAATATTAGTTATATACTTATATATAATATAATTTTAAATTTTTAAATATATACCGGGCCAAACCGAGTCAATTACTGACCCACCGGTTGAACCACTGACCCACTGACCCACTACCTCGACCGGGTCAATGACCGAACCGGTTTTCACAACTTTGCACGTAACTGATGTACGAGGTACTATCCATGCTGCAGCATATAAATTCAAAATTTATTTGCCCTTATTATTATCATACCTAATCATGTACTTTTTTGTTACACACTTACACTTATTATTACAGGAAAAAACAGACAATAAATAAATGTGTACCGATGGGACAGATCAGTCGAAAGGCATCAGACAATATATAATAATAACTTAATAAGGTTGATAGTTGATACTTAGTTTTCTATTTATATTGTACTATTATTATATATATTTTAAATTTTAATTTAAATTTATTTATACTGAATTTTAAAAAATATGTTATATATTTCCAAATTTTATAAACATTATTTGGCTTTCGAGTTTAGGAGGTTTGTTTTATGGTTAATTGTTTAGTATTTAGGGTGTTTGGATTAGGATTTTTGGTTTAGGATTGTTAGTGACGTACATTATGTTTAATTTATTTGATAGGATAATTATTTGTAATGTTTTGTGACGGAAGATATTTTTTAATTTTAATTTTCATTTATTTATTTTAAGATACTCATTAGATGGTTGATTCATCTTCGACTGATTCTTCGCATTCTGGATCCGATCATGAGGGTGAGCCCATAGATCCGACGACCCATGTTATCCCTACCATGTATAAGTGGGGTGTTTTGCGTACACGTATTCAACCTACCTGTTGCGTTCACAAAGAGTGTGATTGCGTAACTCACGGCAAGTGTACCGATCGTTCAAGTAATAAATTTAGTAAGTAGAGTATCGTCTCCACGAGGATTGAGACACTAAAATAATTGTAACTCTTATCTTAAAATTGGAAAGAATAAAAATAAAAAGGAATTGATTTTGAGATTAAATCTAAATAATAAAAATAGAATTTAAAACAAAGGAAATTATAAGAATTAATTATGGGAATTTATGCAGTAGTAAAGAATAATTGTGATAAAATCCTAATCACCTTTGATCCCTCCTTATATAAATTGAATTGATATTTAATTGCAATTGTTATAATTACTCAAAGATATCCCTTCATAGATTGGTTAAACCCAGATTTTGTCGGTCTTTTTAACCCTTTAATCCTATTTAAGTGTCCTAATGTCTTAGTAACCCGCTTTTAGATTAAGCATTAAGCTGGAATATAAAAGCTTTGCAATCCTTCATCCCTATGTCTAGGTAATGTCAAACTGTCCTCTCTATCGCTTTCAGAAACTAAAATCCCAATATGTCTATTGCGAATTAAAGCCCTATGTTCCTCTAACAGATTGATCAGATCTATTAATGGAAATTATAAATTCAAGAACAAGATAAAGGGAAAAAATCATAACAATATTCATTAATTATCAATCCAAGCAACACAAGAGTTCACATTGGATTTTGGCTTTCACCACAATCACAGAGAATTAGCTAGACATGGTATGTCTAACTCAACACAATAAGAATGAAAAATAAGAAAGAATACAGAGAAGAAGAGTACTCAAACCCCTCAATCTTGGCTTCTTCCTTTGAACCTTGAATCCCTTGCGTAATGCTTGTTCTCCTCTTGTGAATGCTCTCTGCCTTTTTCTCTCTGCTGCTCATGTGAAAGTTGTGCCTCCCAGGTTCTGTGGCTTCCCTATTTATAAATAGGTTAGCAAAACCCCAAGAGCTTATCTTCTTATCTTATTTTTAAGCTTATTTTTGTAGGTTAGCAATACTCCAAGAGCTTATCTTCTTATCTTATCTTTAAGCTTATTTTTGAATTTCCCGTAGAGTCCGCGCTATTAGCGTCAGTTTCTTCCTTTATTGTTCCTAAAATGCATAAAAATAACAATAATTAATAATATTCAAAAGTACTGAACTTTTGGCTTAATTCTATCATTTATTTAACATTTTCTACTTAATTTTGACTAAAACTATCCTAAATTTCACTATATATTAGCAACCCATCACTACCCACGTTTCACAAGCTGTGTGGAATGAGGACAAAGCTCTACTGTTGAAGACTCAACGTAGTAAAGTGACGGAGGGGCCACATCACGATGATATACCTGACATTGTTGGTGATATATTAATAAATGTTGGTTTTCTTCATGTCGCACGCATGCAACATATTCAAGTATGCAATTAGGAAATGAGTAAACAATTTTTTTTATAATTGTACATATGAATTGATTATTTAAATTATTTTTTTTAGATTGATGATGTGCTTATTAGTGCTCTGGTTGAGCGACGGAGACCAAAGATCCATACCTTCCATATGACGCAAGGAGAGATGACCATCACGTTGGAAGACATGGCTGATATTTTAGGATTGCCCACCGAGGGCAATTTTGTTAAGCCACGTTAAACGAATGATCGACCATCATCGAGGAGGTTTTTGGTCATCAACCTCAACCAGACATCGAGCGGAAAGGTGGATATTTGCGTCTGTCTTTCTTTGATAGACATTTTGTAGACTGGGGTGAGGTACTTCTCGATTTGGTCGTCATGATGCGCTTTACGAAGGTGCACATTGCGCACCTTCTTGGAGCATGGCAGTTGAGCAACAGATCCGGGGGAAGCATGGTCGCTGCGCGTTACGTCCTGTTGCTTGCTGGGAACTTCGAGGACATTGGAAAATATAGTTGGGGCTTTGTGGTCCTTGCACATTTGTTTAGATAGATGTGCGAGTGTACATATCCATAAAAGAAGTGACATTGGTGGGTGTCATATGATGCTCCAGGTGTGGGCGTGGCTGAGATTCCCACCCATTGCTCCAACTATTTCGCAGCCTACTCACCTGGAGTGGCATTACGGACACCGGTATGTGTTAGTATTTTTTGTTTTTTTACAATTCTTGGAATTCGGTCTTATAGTATTTTATGTCAATTATTTTGAAATAAGGTTTAATGTTTTAGGCCGGTTTTGAGCACACGAGCTGCTTTGATATAGGATGATATTGGATTCCCTAAGTAGGGATGAGGTACGTTTAGTAATTTTTTAAGTGTTTTCAACTGTGCATTTGTGGTCCATGTCGTTACATAATTGTGTGTTTATTTGGTCTGTGCAGGTAGTTTGGCAACCATATGGAGAGTACGACTTTCTTGGTGCATCTGAGCAACAACTACTCCTATTATATGCTTCCACATAGTTGGGTATTGACAGCCGAATAGATGCATGCGCTAATTTGGGAGGGATTAGCCAATCTCATGTACTCTCAGGAAACTGAAGGGTGTGCATGACCTTTCCTTGTGCGATAAACGATAAGATAATTGCACCCATAAGCTTAGACCGTTTATTAGGTGCTTGGAGGTTAGGGACCAACACATCGACCTGTCTCCTCTACTGTAGGGGTTGACATCACCAAACCATGAGTACATGGTTTGGTACAGGGAAAATGGAAAGCGGTACATCTCGAAGATTGCTGCCAAGACTGGACGTGGTGTAAGTTTTGCTCATATTATAATTTGTCTATTTATAATCATTATGATAGGAACATGGTTCACACTAATGTTTATATATTTTAATTTATAGATAGATGGGCTGGAGATATTGTACTTTGCGACTGGTCATGAGCAGTGGTCAGGTTACATCGTCAATTAGGTACAAAAGGAGATTGGTCGCATAATTGGTATCTTCAGAGAGACTTTTGCGCCTGGAGGAGGCAGGGTCACATGTACCCCAATCCCAGCTTCAAGAGGAGCCACGAGTGTGTGTTGGTGTTGACCGTCGAAGACAGAAGGGACATGGGCTAAAGGGTCGATGAAAACAGATGCACCATGTTCTTGAGCCTATTGCAGGTCCCAAGCTTCTTACTCAGGGTTGATTTAGGCATCCATTTATAGAATCGACATACGACAGGCAACCCTTGTATTACGAGTCTAGTCAGCAAGGGGACATGGGGTATGAGGCATTCAGTAAACAAAGTCATATGCCTCCACCGCCTGACTCCCAGACCCAGCCTGTATATTTCTGCAATGGCGATGTAATCAGCGGATGTTGGGAGCAGTAGTGAAGTAACTCCTCCAGAGTGGACTACTGTCGACATTGACGATATGTTCTCCCAGATTTATTATTTTGCAGCAAGTTGTGGGGGTTGGTGTTGCGTACTCGGCAAGTGCACCGGTCGCTCAAGTAATAGAGTGAAAGTAAGGGATTTGTCGTTCCCTTGGCACCACTTGAACTCTCTCCTTAGGAACAATTATAATACCACTCCTAGTGGTGATGGCCTTAGCATGTTCCCTAGGGTTAACAACAGTATCACTAGGGAATTGGCCTGGAGCTCGCTCAGCTAATTGTCGTGATATTTGGCCAATTTGTGTCTCCAAATTTCTGATGGATGCGCCTTGGTTCTTCAACTGAGACCTTGTCTCATTCATGAAAGCATCAGTGTTTTGGATATGGTCATTAGTGGTTTTGGCCAGCTGCAACATAGCCTTCTCAAGCTCAGATGGTTCTTTGGGAGGGATGGGAGGTGGTTGTAAATAATTGTTGGATTTGTAATCCAAACCACTCCCATATGGTCTTCTCGGATAGTTACTTCCACTCCCAGAAGCTTGATTGTAATTTCTCTGGTAACCTTGTGGTGGCCTTTGGTCATACCATACCCCATTGACTTGAATTGGATCAGCCCCCACTAAGGTTGGACACACATTAGACTCGTGGTCCCCTTGGCAATATTCACATATAGCTGTGCTTGCCTTGATTGATGAAGCTTGAGCTTTTGACACTTCAAGCTTGTCAATCTTAGCATTGAGGATGGCTCACTACTACAACACCAACATTCTAAGTCGGTTAATTTACCCATTCTAAGTCGGTTTTTGAACCGACTTTGTAACCCAACGTCGTCATATAGGGTGCTCTACCACGTCGGTTATCAGAAGACCGACTTTGTTTGATATATTTTTTTTTTTTTTGTAACTCGTACTTTCTAAGTCGGTCATTTCGAAGAACCGACTTAAAAAGCGTTGATATAAAGTGGGTTTTTTGAAAAAAACGACTTAAAAGAAGAAGAAACAAAGTCGGGTTTTTAAAAAACTGACTTAAAATGGTTAGATACAAAGTCAGTTTTTTTAAAAAAACCGACTTAAAAACTCCACATACAAAGTGGGTTTTTAAAAAAACTGACTTAGAATGCGTACTTACAAAGTCGATTTTTTCAAAAACCGACTTAGAAAATAATGAAACAAAGTCAGTTTTTATAAAAAAACCGACTTAGTAAATGGACATACAAAGTCAGTTTTCTAAAAAACCGACTTAAAATAGCTTAAAACAAAGTCAGTTTTTCTAAAAAAACTGACTTAGAAAGGGTACTTATAAAGTCGGTTTGTTATAATAACCGACTTTAATTTTCCAGCTATTTTTTTTACAATGCTGTTTTTGTCGATTTTCCCATTACAAATTAAAATTTGGAAATGAAACTGCAACTAATAAGGAAATCTGGAAAATAGCAATGAAGCTTCAAAACATCTCATTACAAATTCATAATACTTGTTCAATTACATGTGTTGTAAATGCCAAATACTCTTAATCAGCCTACAATGCTCATTACTAAAGCTCGGGATTCTGCATCAGCTTTGAATCAAATTCAGTCAAAACATTCAGAAACTAAAAATATATCTCTTACAAAGGACTTTTAAATAAAATTCCAGTTCCTGAACTATATACATAACATAAACTACTAGCAAAAGCATAGGGAAAAAGACATTCCTCATCTGTCTCTCCGGTGTTGCAGCTTTTAATACCTTCAGATTTTACTCTCTCATATTCAGCTGTACCACAATTATTATCCGAAACATATTTATGAAGC
>PYAF01004546.1:569915-594523 GCA_007407185.1 Glycine tomentella | reverse complement strand
AAATTTTGCCAATTGAATTAGGAAGCAATCAACCAATGACCTAGTCACAACTCCCACCGAACCAATTTATACTATTCCAATAGCAAAGTGTATTGAACCAAAGCCTCCACGCTGGTCTTCGAGTGAGTTAATTTAAATTTGAATCTAATTTAGTATTTTTAAAAAGCTAATTTAGTTTAAAATGTGAGAGTTGAATTTAGTTTATTGATTTTTTTTATAATTTGATATTTTTACTTTCATTATCTAGTTTCTTCTTCAAATAATAAATTTTATTAACTATTTAATGTCTTTTAACATGAAATGTACCTAATAGTTATTCTCTACATAAAATTATAATTTACTGGATAATAAAATATATAAATTATTGTACGTGCTTAACAGAAATGTTTTGAAAATCAAACAACTTATTAAACTAGTGAAAGAACTACACAATTCAAGTATTAGTATAATTTATTAAGAATATAAATTTAAATATAATTAATTATTAGTATTTTATAAATTGTAAAAATAAACATTATATTGATGATTAACTATTAATATCTACCAATTTGTTTTCAACTCCAATAAGAAAACACAATTTATTTAATTTTAAAATTACATTTATCCAAAGTGAAGCTAGAGAGAACAAGTCCATGTTCAGATTAGGTAGTTCTCTGAGAGAAATGTTATAGTGTTGTTAGTAGGAGACTAAATGTATTGAACTCAAGTGGCAGAAGCGGTGATACTTACAAAAATTTCAATGTTCCAATTAGTAAGAGTTTGAGGTAGTAGTAATATATAGATTAAAGTGCATCAGGCCAGGGTAATTAAGTAGCATCAACACTTAGAATTATATAGGTTGAGGGGAGAATGATTTTGAGATAAATTCCTACTTGGATCAGGTAAGTCCCCTAGACATAAGTTAGACTTCAATGGAAGAATTAGAGAACCTTTGGATATTGTAACCTTTAGGCAAGATCAACGGCCATGGAGTGTGTCAGGTCTTTTTTAGATATATAACACTAAATAATTTACTTCTAAATTTAAATCTACCCATGAGAAATTAACAAGAAAAAGAAGAGGACAAAATAAAAGAAATTAAGTATTATTTGTAGATTGAAGTTTACATGCACCAACACTTAGATAATCATTTTTTTCTTGAGATGTTTAGATTCTATGACCATAAGTGGAGGAATTGAAGTACAAATACCTCTATATATGCAACAATTGCTGCCTTGTCAGAACCCCTTGGCTCCTTCAACTTGATAATGGACTCCAATATAAGATTATCCAACCTGTCATTGTTAACAAGCACATAGCTGCTATCATTGAAAAGCATATTGTCACAATTAACAACAGTTTCAACATTTCAGCAAAATTATCACAAATTTAACAGGATGTTGCCTTCAGAAGTAACAATAGAAGATAACTATTTACCAATTATTTGTCACAGCAATTGGAATATCTACATAGGTCACTGAATAGTGAATCATATTTTCAGTGTATCTTTGCCATGTTTGGTGTAGAGTCATCATTTGTATTAAATAAATAAAATTCAATAAAAAATGAAGAATCAAGATACAAGATTCCCAATGGTACATGGAAAATAGCATTAATGTCGAGCAACTTAGTTTAATTATCTATTCATTAAGACAATGGTATAGTAGTGCATTGCTTTAAGCAATCTTAGAACTAATTACTTGCAAGGGAAGTATAATCTACGATTATACCATGTTTCTTCATTTGCTTTTCCATAACAAGATTAGACCAACTGAGCAGAGTAGACTATTTATTTTCTCAAGAGTAAATGTCAGATATATTTAACTGGAAGTTCTGTAGCTTTGATATTTTTTCCTTTGAATTAGGAGATGTCCCACTAAAAACTGCCAGAGGCTTGGGAACGACAACTTCTTTGTCACGCTGAACTGCAGTACCCAAGGCCATGTGGTTATGGTCAATTTTGAGGGATGGTAATCTGAGAATACAAGTTTCACTTATAAGAACTTTTATTACTGAAACCTCACATACCTTGTACAGAGGAATTTTCTTCACTGCAACACCAGCTTTGCAGACAGCAAGTGTCACTGCCAAAATAGCATTGGCTCCAAGCTGAAAATTTCAAAAGTAAAAACCACCAAGCTGCTGTACCATAAAATAGTCAATTTCAGTCTGCTTCGTTGGATCCTGTAAAGGCAACAAACAAATAACACATGAAATCAATTATCCACTACTAACATGTTTCAAAAATTATGCCATGTTAAACAATTATATTGACTAGATAATATAAACAGTGAAGAAAAAGCACAATTGAGCTGAGAAAACCATACAAAAAATTGTTCTTTGTAATGTCACTGTAGGAATTATAGATAGTGCAGAAATTATTTGATTTATTTTGTTTTAAAAACAAGATATTGATTATTACTTGTTTTATTTTGTTTCTTTTTATTACTGCTTGAATCAAGGAATAGTCTAATCATCTAATGTAATATTTCTATGAAGGATTCACTCAGACCTATGGTAATGACTACCTAGCTAGAAACCTTTTCCCCTGTTGCAAAGTTGAACACTAAGAATTCTCTTATCTTTTGCTGTCAACTTAGATTAGCCTTTGCATCAATTAGATGTAAAAAAAATGCCTTTCCTAGTGGATACAAAGAGTAGTTGACATAGAATCACGTCAATTACATCTATCAGAAAATCACAAAACCATATGAACCCTGTACTATACTTACAAATTCAGATCGGTCAAAAACAGAACAATCAATGCAAAGAAAATATCTGAACCAACAACAGCATTAGTCAGTAGTAGTCAATTGAATTTGACACAAGCCACTGAAACAATTTGGCCTAAAAATTTACCTTTTTGCGCCTTTCTATGTATTTGACCGCAACAAGCTCTCCAGTTTTTTTTTGTCTTTGGCCAACCTTGCCACACCAAAATTCCCAGCACCAAGGTCCTTCAATGGCTCGTACCATTCCTCCATGTCAACCCTCCAAAAACCTGCTACACCAACCTCTCAAGACTCAAGGTGTTAAAGACAGAGAAGAGGGGGCCCCAATAAGGAAACACAAGTTAATTATACTTGCAACAATATATATAAATAGTTAAAGAATAAATTTAAGGGGGCCAAAAATTAATTTAATTTAATATAAAGTGGCATACGCAAGCCAAGAAAAAATCAAAGAAATAAACATAATCAATCATGAGCGAATAAAAAGACATACGTAAGACAAGGAAAACTAGTGTTGTTCTGAGAGCTGCAGAGTTCAAATGCTCACCTTCTTTCTTTCTTTCTTTCTCCTTGAAAATGAATATAATATTTAAAAATAAAAAAAAAACAAGTTATTTGTGGGATGAATTGATATTAATTAAACTATCTGTGTCACAAGAGCATAGAAAGGAAGAGTTACGTAGCTGTAAAGGAATTCATCGCATCCTCTACTCCCATGGAAACAAGATTTTATCCCAAATTAATTGAAGCTGAAAAAAAGGAGGTCCATCATATCATTCATTTTAGATAAGTAATTAAACTCAATAAAAAAAAGCAGTGTCATTCATCAAGGATAAAATAATGCAACTACAAATATAAGGAGATCTCGAGGGAAAAGAGAGAGAGACAGAGAGAGTTAGGGAATTGGTAGATGTCAAAGCAATTCGTGCATTGTAACTACCAAAATCTATAACAAGTATTTATAGAATAAAAAAATTCATACAGTAAAAGTTAATTGATTGCTATTTCCTTTAGTACCTCTTGTTTCTCATGTTGAATAAAGCATTGAAAAGGAACCAAACAAACCAGACATTCGCTCCAAAGTCGCATCGGATGTTGACCTTTTGAAAGACTATGTAAATACAAGCAAATAAGTCACAAAAATATCACTATGAACAAACAATTTCATGATTTCTAGAACATGTCAAGAATGACAGAATGGTGCAGAGTAAACTTACTGGTTCTTTATTGATATGGTTTCTTTAGTTGGACAAAACTTAGATGCAAACTCTTGGATATTTTGAGTATTGTTAGCATACCAGTGAAGGCAAATTCTATGCACAGGTACGACATTTGGTGCATTAAGCTACATCTCCAGTAACTAAGTTCCCATTAGCATAATAATGCAGTATTGGTCCAGTAACCTACAAAAATTCATCACCATGCAGACCAGAAAATAGCTTCAACAATTATCCCAGCAGCATATAAAGCAAAACTATGATCAGTGACAATCATCAAACTCAATTCTAATAACTACACAGCAGGCAGGAATCAAGAAATTACATTCTAAACAAAATAAGTACCATGCAAGTCATGTTCTAAGCGTCATCCTGACACTTACTTGTACACCCAGGTAGCTACCCTCCTCCATTACTATTATCTTTGGCTACCATTCGAAGCTGTCTAAAAGGCCATATAGTGGATTTAAAACAGGTGCTACAAAAACAAGAGGACCAGCACAAGCATGCTAATTACATGTACAGGAAAACCACACCGAATATTCCAGCAAAATGGAGAGCAACTAACACTAGGGATACAACGCAATGCCCTTGTGTATAGCATCTCCATGAACCTAAGGCTGACAATTTTTCTTTCCAAGTAGATGTTGCATAGCATCTCTATCATTAACATATATCTCATTAAATTTTAATTAAATTCAATAAGAAATGAATAAAATTATGAAAAAGAAGTATTTATAGTGGTAACCGAGAGAAGTATCTAACCAACAGGCCAACAGAGAGAAGCGAGAGCAAAGGGCAAAGGGGCATAAGCAGCAAGGGTGGCAATAGTGGTAGCAACATGAAAAGTAGTGTGCTTCCATGTTCCTTTACCACTTTCCTCTATTTCTTCTCTACCCACCTCCATTCTGTTTCTGCTTTTTCCGCTCTCTATCTTGCACCATTATTCTGGTTATTGTTTAGTGTTGTGTTGATAAATAAGCTAAGTTGAATATTACATAGATAATTCTTCTCCACATTTCTTGACATTTCTTTCCATGTAGCCGAAATCATGGATGCACAGAAAGCAACAAACATAATTAAATACAAGTACAAACTTAAATGGCAGGTAAAAAAGCAAGTTAGGAAAGCATTTTGAAACTTTTTAGAAACTCCTCGTCACCTCTATCGACTACCTCCGCCTCTGGAAGCTCCGCGACAACTTCGTGGAGGCCGTTACCCTCTTCAAAGCAAGACTAGCCAGTTTTGCGCCCCCTTAACCTCCTTCGACTGGAACGCCATTGACCCCAACCACATCACCACCTCCAGCATCAACACCTCCTGCACCATTTGGGACATCAAACGCACCCTCATCGAAACCCAACTCATCACTCACAACAAAGAGGTCTACGACGTCGCAGAGGGAGAGGCCATAGTCTTCTTCTCTGTCTCCGCCGACGGCTTCGTTAGAATCTTTGATCTTCGTCACATTGAGGGAGGGAACTCGGATTGGAAACTGAGCAGATTGGTGAGGGCGATGGTGACGAGGGAGAGGAGGGAGAACTAGAGTACAAAGATTTGTAGACTTGCAGTGAAGATGGGGTCAGGAGGTGAGGGATTTCACATGGCAGAGGAGGAGGAAGTAAGAGAGGTGGGGGTCGGTGGCGGCGTCGATGAGGGCAGAGGGAGACGGTCGTTTGAACGGATGGTGTGGAAAGTTCTGGAATGGGAATGTGAGAGGGTGTCTTAAATTAAAAGATTTTCGTGAAGTTTTGAATATTTTAAAAATCATCAAAGTCGGTTATTAATAAAAATCGACTTTGAATAATTGCATACTAAGTCGGTCATTCATAAACCGACATTGTTATTGTATTAGTGTTCAAATAATTACAAAAATGTCACCGGTTCTTCTACAACGTCGGTTATTTTACAACCGTCGTAAATCTGGCGTCGTGAAATGAGACTTTTGTAGTAGTGGCTAGCTGTTGTGATAGGAGTTTCTGCTCGGCCAACATAGCATCCGTGCTACCCAAATGAATGACTTCTCTCTTCGGCTGACTTGCTAAGCTCTCATTTTCAGTTCTAGCCAAAGAGTCAATCAATTCATATGTTTGGGTAGCGATCTTTCACCTGATGGTTCCTCCAGCTGCTCCGTTAATCACCAATTTGGATTCAGGCAACAAACCATTGAAGAAGATTCGCACCTTCTTCCCAACCGGCATGTCATATTGAGGACAAAGTCGGATCAACTCTTGGAACCTCTTCCATGCCGCACACAGAGTCTCTCTTTCTCGCTGTGTAAAGTTGGTGATCTCATTCACCAAACGATTATACTTCTCCATAGAGAAATATTCAGCGAAGAACCTTGCCATCAACTCATCCCAAGTGGTTATGCTATTAGATGGTTGGCGTTGTAACCACCTGAGTGCTTTTCCCTTCAAGGCGAATGGAAAAAGACGGAGTCGAATGGCATCATCTGTAACTCCCTGATGGCGGATGGTGTCGCATATCATCATGAAATGATCAGCAAAGCTGTGAGGATCCTCATCATCCTCACCACCGAATTGATTCTTCTCCACCAAGCTGATAAGAGATGGGTGGATGTCAAAGTGATGAGCTTGAATCGGTGGTCTCACTATGTTGGGAGCTGGACGGACAAATAATGGAGCAAGAATGTTCTCCATTAATTCATCCTCCGGCCGTGGCTGCTCGCGATTGTTGTCAGCCATGTCTAGTTCCTCTTCAGAGATTTCTTCTTCTAGAGGTTGAGAACTAGACCCCTCTGCTTCCCTTCTTAGTCTTGTTAGCCTCCGATTCCTTCTTGCGGTTTTCTCGATTTCGGGGTCAAACTGAAGATGGTCAGGGCTAACAGTACCTCGCATATACTCTGGAAGCAGGTTAGAAACAAAATAAGTCCAATCTTAAGGATAAAAAGTTATAATGAATTTGGCTAAAACAATCCCCGGCAACGGCGCCAAAAACTTGTTGCGTACTCGGCAAGTGCACCGGTCGCTCAAGTAATAGAGTGAAAGTAAGGGATTTGTCGTTCCCAACGAGGATTGTCTGACCAAATAAACTATAATTGATATCGATAAGTTGGACGGTAAATAAAATGAATGAATAAGATTTGGTTGGTTTGTTGTTGTATGCAATTTAAATTAAACACTAAGTGTAAACATAAACTAATATTAAC
Source organism: Glycine tomentella (assembly GCA_007407185.1). NCBI lineage: Eukaryota > Viridiplantae > Streptophyta > Magnoliopsida > Fabales > Fabaceae > Glycine > Glycine tomentella. Next base: position 587,423 of record PYAF01004546.1, on the reverse strand, counting down.
AAGTAAATGAAGGGAGAATGATATGTAAAAATATGTAGCTAGGACAACCCACAAATGATGTTTCTTTCAAAGGAAATGTATCGTTTACTACATTCATTTATCTAAGCTATTTAGCTAAAGTGTTTTCAGAAGTTAACTAAGCTTGGATCCCTCGCCACTTAGTTCTTTAACTCACACTCCAATCCTAATCCCTTAGCAATTTTCGGTTCGTCAAGCATTAAGCAAACACAATTAAGAAGAGCTACAAGCACCCATCCCTATTCCTAGGTGATGTTAGCATGTTACTACACTTAGTTCCAAACCAAAGCCCCAATATTCCTATTGTGAACCCTAGCTCCACACTCTCATAAAGAATGGCCAAGTCCAAGGAAGAGATGAAAGAATTAAAGCAAGTGCAGTAAAATAACCTTTGATAAATGAATAAGAGCATTCAATACATCCCAATGAAATTTACATCAAATGCTAGTGCCCTAACTACAATAAAAGCTTAGCCCAACCTCATATTGAGTGGCTTAAATACAAAAAGAAGCATACCCAGTTGAAGCAAGGAAGAAGAAGATGGAGATGCAACTCCACTTGTGTCTTCAATCTCCCAAACCCTACCTAAGGAAACCCAAGCTCTAAGAACCCTAAATTTGTGTTTTTCTCCCTCCAAAAACGTGCATTGAATGCTGGTGGTTGAAGTATTTAAAGCCCTCCTCGTGAAATCTCTGTTCTGCCCTTAATGTGGCTTCTGTCGACCTGTGGCGCCCTGGGCGCCAGGCTGGCGCTCCAGGCGCCAGTTTCCAGTAGCTACGGCGCCCCAGGCGCGATGAACGGCGCTCCAGGCGCGGGACTCCAGAGACAATGGCGCCTTGGGCGCGGATATCGCGCTTCGGGCGCGGGATGCAGGTGCTTTTGGTGCCTCTGGGCGTGGGAAATTGGTGTTCCAGGCGCCAAGCTCCAGAACTTGTGGCGCCCCAGGCGCGGATACGGCGCTCCAGGCACCGGATAGCAGAGAGAATGGCGCCCTGGGCGCCATTGTGGCGCTCTGAGCGCCTGATTCCAGGGACTGTGGCGCCCTAGGCGCCAACTGCACTTCCAAAATTTCTTCATTTCTTCTGGTTTCAGCCCATTCTTGGTGTCTTTGGTCGATTTCCTGGCAAATTCATCAAGATAGCTTAATTCATACAAACAAGGGCAATAAGGAATGCTTTATGCTCCATTTTTGGTCTAAAAAGCTTGGAAATTCCTTATGTGCTAGGCACATATCAGTTGGCCATCAGATAAACCATATGCCACCCCAGCTGCTGAGCATCCCGGACCCTCATCTGGAGAGCAAGCCACTCCATGTCCACCTCCCTATGTAGACCCTTCTGAGACAAGCCCTTCTAAGGCAGGCCCTTCTCCATGACCACGTAGACGGAGGCTACCTAATCATCAGGCACGTCATTATCAGTGGCCTCCAGAGTCTTAGTTTTTGCACCGTTTGTGTTTTTTTATTTTAGTTTGTAATAGATTTTATTTTTTAAGTTACATTTGTTTCGAACATTTTTTTCATAACAGTTATTTTAATCATGTTCATTCTAAGTGGTATTTAAACACATGTACCCCGGACATAATAAGAATTACAAACACCATGAATAACAGTAATTGATATGAGAGGCAAACATAAAAATGACAAAAATGACAATAAACAATACTTAATAAAAGAAAATAACAGAACGAACATTTTAAATAACAATAACAATTGAAAATAACCAAACTTCATAAACACTACTTAATACAATGAATCATTCTAGTTAGCATCATGTCCAACATTTGCAGTAAACATGTCTTCTTCCATTTGGGTAACGGGTTTGTTGAAAATAGCTAAAATCTCAATTGGAGAAAAACGTTTTCAGTAGTTGGATTGTGCTAACATCTTCAACATGTCTTCATCGCTTATCAACTATTTTATGTGATATTCGATTGTGCAGTCTGAATATTTTGCATGGGGTGGATGTCGAAAAACCAATTTTGTTACCACCTTTGAGTGTTTCAATGTTGCATCCTGAAATAATTTCAAATTTTATTGGATTTGTTCTAGTAAAGGAATAACCCACAATATCAGTTTGTCGTGGTATGTTCCACTTGCCGTTGTAATATAGCATTGCATCATGTGTGGGAACTATGTTGGATTGAAGTAGGTTGAGTATACCATCTAGTATTCTGTTGATGGTACATAATATTTCCATAGGGCCAACACTATACATTTGCTCATTGCACATTAACATTGTGCAAACATCATCATCATTTGTGAGTTGCAGAGAATGAAAAAAATATTGCTGACCTGCATGTAGGGATGATTGTCGGTAGTAGATTTCATCAACAAAATTGTCACTGGCTAGCAGAAAGGTGTCATGCATCCTACATTTGAGTGTCTGAAAAGAACACTTATTAGGAACTCGCATTGGTACTGTAGTAGGATATTAAACAAAAAACTAATTTCATTGTGTTTCATTGGTGCATTTGGAAAAATGAATGCTAATTTGGAGTTACCAATGGTTTGACCGTTTGTTTCTCCTAAGAATATCATAGTATTGAGATTGAATTTCGATTGCAGAGGTATGTTGTCTGGGAGTGTCTGGCTTATATAGGGGTGAATGACACCCAAATTTAGGCATCTTTAGTCACGCCCTATTTGTTAGGCGTGTTCAGTCATGTCCTATTTGTTAAGCGTGTTCAGTTACGACGTAGTTGTTAAGCATGTTCAGTCACGACCTATTTGGGCATGTTCAGTCATGCCCTATTTGTTAGGCATGTTAAGTCACGCACTAATTGTTACGATGTTTGGTTTAGGGATAATATTTTCGTGTTAAAGGTTTAGGGTTTAGGAATTATGTTTTCCATTTTGAAAACGTGATCGTCATATGTGTAATCACATGCAAAACATGATGAATAATATCACCTCTCTCAACCAAATACAGCGGTAAGACAACATATTTACAAATGAAATACATTTAACATACCACTAATTAAACAAACATAACTACAAAATCATGAAGCACCACCACGAGTAGGACAAGTTCTCCGATTATGTTCAACTTGCTTGCAAGTACCGCATTTAACGCGTCTCTGAGTTGTTTCGACTTCGTCCATCTCTTTACATATTCTAGTGGACTTTGGATGACCTTTTACATGCAACATTGACCTATCAGGTATGACAACTGGATATTCACTCGGTGGAATAACACGTTCATTACCAATTGGCTGCCATGACAATGAATAAGCCTGAACCAAATTGCTTATGAGGAAGACATCATCCACATACTTAAAAGGATTTTGACGAACATGTAAAGCAATAGCTGCGGCGTGACTACATGGGTATTTGAAGGCCTTAAACTTGCCACACTAACAAAAACACTCTAGCAGGTTTACTAAATATGACCTATCCCAGCCCTCGTTCACTTCAAATAATGTTTGATCAATGTTATATGTGCGTACATTATGGCCTGTGGCAAGGGATTATGCCTCAAAGCATCAACCACATTTTTGCAATGTACGTGTGCTTCACAAGAGTAATAATAGGCATGTTCCTTGCTCCCTTGAATACCCTGTTCACCGATTCAGACAAGTTTGTTGTCATATGACCATATCTTCTCCCCTCCACATCATATGAACGTGTGCACTTTTCCTTAGGGATGCTGTCAATCCATTCTGTAACCTCAGGACTGGAATCATGAAATTGTGCAAACACTATGTCAAAATCAACCATAGAGGGAGTATAACCTGCAGAATAATAATACCATTAACACTATTTCAGTTACAGATTTGTGTCGGCTTAATATATTACAAATAGTTGTTAACATACCTAAAGTCATGAGTGTCTTCTTCAATCTTGCATTCTTAAACCTTTGATTAAAATTACTGACAATATGACGAAGACAAACACGTGATGTGCAAAAGGTGGTTGCCAACCAGCATGATTCTCTACAGTAGATATTATGCTCCGGTGCCGATCTGAAATGAGACATATATTTTGCATTTGGGGAACGTGGAAGCCAATGTTAGCAAGTAAGTATTCCTAAGAATCCAACATCTCCCCCTCAAAATGGCAAATGCCAGTGGCAGACATTCATTATTTTCATCCTGACTCATGACAATCAACAATTTTCCTTTATACTTGCCATATAAATGAGTCTCATCAATTTGAATGATAGGTTTTCAAAATTTAAAAGCCTGGTAACACTATCTAAAAGTCCAAAAAATGTGATGAAACACATGCTTTGCTTGTACCAGTCGATGTGCCACAAAATAAGCATTTGTTTGAATATCAAAAAAAGAATCTAGTGAAAAACGAAGCATGTAGTTGTACCACCTGGGAAAAAATGCATAAGATTCTTCCCAATCCCCATAAATCATTGTCATTGTTTTCTGCTTCACATACCAGGCCTTTTCATATGAAACTTTAAATTCATAACTATTGGTGATCCTTTCCTGAACCAATGCAATTGACACAGACAGTTCCTCCTTAACCATTCCTAACAATGAAATTGTAAAATTGACATTAACAAAATACCCTAAAAAACAATATTTTTCATATAGAGCAAATTTAATAAAAACATACCTACTACAAGTGAAGCAATAACATCAACATCAAGCTGTTTGTGACCCTGTGTAATATGGTCATTCTGGCAATAGTGCTTTCCACCTCATCTTGAAACAAGTCACTTCTCACCGTACGTTAGTTTAATTACCCTAACCCTCCAAGAGCAACTATCGTTATGAGCAACACACTTCATGCTAAACTTGTTAGGCTTACTCTCAACCACAAATGTTTCTTGATGCTCCTTCATGAGGTTCCGCTTGAATGATTCCAATCAATATATGTATAATGTGGAATTACATTCCAAAAAGGAATGACCTTAGCACCTAAACCTATCAAGCAAATAAAATACTATAACATACAAATATACATATATGACTACATTTTCATTGATTTCAGTCATCTAACATACCTTCAATAGGTTGTTCTCATTGAGAAGATCCAACATCCACAAGATGACGGATTTGAGACGACCTCACATCAGTATCTTCTTCAAATTCAGTCGCATGCACACCAGCATCCTCATCATTATCCGACGCACTAACATCTTCCTCAAGAAGACGATCTTCTAGTGTGATATTTTCATCATCGTCATCCTCTTCATCGTCATCCATAACCCAAGTTGGGTCATGTTCATCTTCCTCAGACATGTTTACAGGTGGAGCAGCATATGATGATGTATTATGTGCAGAATTAAAAGCGACTGATCTCATGGGTAAAACAACATCCTCTGCTATGGTAAAATCCACGTACAACTCTAAAAAATCATTATCTAGTACTTGAAACCCCATGTATTATTCGTGTTGCCATAATCTTGCTGTCAACAAAGTGATACGTTGATTATCTTTTAGACCTAATTTTTGTATATATCTTCTCATGCAATTCACCCAATATTGAGTTTCAATTTATACATGTTGGCATTTTATCTCCTTCAAAAATAACACTCCGTCATCCTTCAACTTTTTTTCCATTAAACAATAGCACAACACGAACACTGTTACTATCTCAACTCATTTCTTGCAGTAAACAAAAACAAAATATTTTAATATCAAGAAACAATATAATAATAGGAGATTTAGAAGATAACATGTGAAGAAATAGATTAGGAGAGGCGATTTAAATAGAATGAGGGTCAAATATGTCCATTTTGAATGTGTTTGACTGTCCAAGATTTCAAATTATTTTCAAAATAACACCAAATTTCAAATTATTTATTTAAAATGTATTATATTTAATTTTTTTCCTAAAATCACAACATAAAGTTAATACAAAAAAAAAAAAGTCTAAACCAGCCAACAACGAAGTCTCATTGAACGAATCAGATGATGGAATTAGTATCAAGCAAAACAAAAGAGGGGAAAAGTTGAGACGAAACAGTGGGTATGAAAATTCCTTAAAAGCTTAGACAAAATAGCAGGTATGAAAAACCTTGTTGTCGCACCAACAATGCTTGCGTTGGCACTACGAAACCACCGTAAGACACCACAAAACCAACGTGACCCACTGCAACTACCATAAAGCCCGATGCAAATCCACCGCAGAATCATCACGACACATACCACAAACCCACCGCGACCAACCGTCTTCTAAATCTTGTTTCTGAACCCTCTGTCCTCTATATATCTTATTTGTTTGAATATTTTCTTTAAAAAAAAGATTTGTGTTAATATTTTCTGTTGAAAAACCATTTTGGCTAAGGAAAATACCTAAGCTTTCATACTATAAGTACTTATTATTATAGAGCATATAGTGTTTTTTCTTCCTCAATTTGAAAACATAATATGGAAAAAAATTTAATCCTCAAAACTAGGGTTTTTTTTCTTCCAAATAACCATTTTTTTAGAAGTACAAATAAACATTTTATTCAAGAGAAAACCTCGTGAAAATTTCACTAGAAATGCAGTTCACTCAAACTAGTTAGACATTCCTCCTTCAAAATAACGTAATAATTATTATTTTAATTATTTTGTGACAGCAGACAAATCAATTGAAAGTCGGTGATTATGTTTTGAAATTCTAGAGAAATATGGAATAGAAAAAGAAACATTAAAAAACTTCCAAGGAAAATGGGTATAGATATTGTCTACTCCAAGTCAACTCATGGGAAAGAACACCTGTTGAACTAGACATAGTCGTTTTTTGCTCAAGGTGTTATATAATTATCCATCAATGGAAGTTCGATTTAATGGAAACGATTAGCTTCTCACAATGTAATGAGTTAAGATTTAATTTTTTGTTAGAGAAAATATTTAATTTCATGTTTGATCGTGTCTTGAACCAGATTCTCTAAAAAAAAGTGAAGAAAAACAGAAATAATGATTCGGTTAATTGATTACATATATTAAGATACAACGATGCACAGCGCAAAGGTTAACACCCTAGCTTAATTCTATACGATCGATCAATATTAAATTTTGAATTATATATATATATATATATATATATATATATATATATATAGGTTGTAGCATTACCTACATCAAAATTTGATTCTACATGATCAATATTAAATTTTAAAATTAGTTCATGTATAGTTTATAGGGATAAGATCGACTTTCCATATAGCTGGAAAATATTTTAAAATTAGTTCGTCGACGTGATCATTAACTAATGGAGGAAAGGACGTTCCATCTTAAACAATAATAATAAAAAGAAAAAATAAAATAACTTATTTTTGTCAATATAAAATATTAAAATATAAATTTTAGTTCTTTCGATATTCTTTTTAGTTCCTCGATCAAGTAACAACATTAAAAGTCTAAATAATACACCGTACAATTTTAATATTTTTTATATTTAAAAAAAGGCAAAGCGAGAACCTTAAGCATTATAATCCCTGAATAAAGCAACACGCTATGCACAAAAAATGAAAACAAGTTAAAAATAATATAAAAGAATAAAAAAAAAAGAAAATTAGATTATGGAACAGCAACGCTAATAATTCATTAATTTGTCATGTTCTTAATAATTTGCTAAAGTTACTGTTATATCTTATGTTGTTATTTAACAGTATAAATTAAAACCAAATATTTTAAATCTTTAAAGGATTAAAAAAATAACTAAAAATAATACTATTGTATAAAAATCAAAATTTATTTAAGAAGAAGAAATAAAAATCTATATTACTTTTTATGGTCCATTCATAAAAAAAAATATTACGATTTATGGTGTCACTTTATTTACAAGACAAATTTAGCGCATCCACAGTTCAGAAGCAGTCCACGGAAATAACGAAATCTTCACATGCTCTCACAATTAAAATTCCTGTAAAATACTTGCAAAATTCAACTTTGTTATAAGATGATTTATTCTTATTTTTATTTAATTCTGGTGGAATAAATTTGAAAAGTATTCGAGTTCAAAAAAGTTAATTCGTGTTTAAGAATTATATATTAAAAATGAGTTTAATTTAAAATTTAGGAGGAAAGCATTTTAAAATTCGTTCGTTTATTATATTTTATAGTTTTGCAATAGTCAAATTTTGCGGGATGGAGGAAAGGACGGTGCAGCTCAATTAACAAAACTTTTCACTGTTAGAATACATTTGATGGTGCCACTTGATTAACATTACAATTAATACAAGCAACCTTCTGATGTTTACAAGACACATTTAGTGTATCTCGAAGCAAAATTTAAATCAACGCTTTGCTTGTAGTCAGAGGCAAGGAATTGCTTAATTCAACCTTGATAAAAGCACAATTTTTTTTATAACTTAGCCAGCATAATTTTAAAATAGTTCAATTTTAAAGGTTAGTTTGTGTTTAAAAGTGATATTCTAAAAATGAGTGTAAAAATCACACACACACACACACAAAAATTAATAAAACACATTAAATAAGAATTCAGACTTAAAAATTTTAGTATTTTTTTAATAGATTTGAGCTAATAACAAAGAATATGTTAAAAATATGCTGCTAATATTTCTCTTCTATATAATGAGTAAAGCATATTTCTTACAATTAAGATTAGCAATCCTAATAGCTATAGGTCCAAAAAGATCATATGTAAAAGTCAAGCAAATTATAAGTGGAAATAATAATTTTAGATTGAAAAGAAATTTTATTTTGTTTCCCTTTTTGGATTTTTCAATCATCACCCACGATTTCATGGTTCATTTTGCAGCAGACTTACATTAGTTATTAAGACTATAATGGTAGAATTTATATGCACAAGACATTATTTTGAACCCCAAGATTTTAACTTTATAATGGCTTTGGTCTGGGAGCAAAATTCCTCCTAAAACCCAAGACATGGCCCAATAACTACACAAAGGTTATGTCACCAGTGTGGTGGCTAATTTTAGGCTCTTGCTATTTCACTCTATATTCTCTAAGTACAGCCAGTATCCCCCTTTCTACATCTCAATTATCCATTGTACCCCTTTTCTTAAAGAAGTACACTTCTTTTGCTTTTTCATGACCCTTCCATTTCACTAACATTGTCCGGCCCACTTTTTCATTCACTCATGACTCAACAATCAAATTTCACACATTGAAAATATTTTTTTTTAAAAAAAAAAACAAAAGATAAACACTACAAAATATAAAAAATGATATTCTAAAATTGCCATAAAGGAATTATTCTAAAAATGATATTTCTTAAAGAAGTACACATTGCTATATATATAAAAAGGAGAAAACAAATTATGTCAATATGATTTTGACCAACTATTATACAATTTAATAATTTTTATGTGGATAATATTTTCTTAAAACTTACCGTTGAATTGAAAGTTTCTTTCACATAAATTATATTTACAAAATTTCGCATCAATACAAAATTATTTGATATCTCATTCATATAGATTAAAATAAATTTAACACAAACTTTTCAAAATATATTAAAATATGGATTATTTGATTACCTTATTGTTATTTAATTTTGATAAAATTTGACAAACAATCTTAATAATATGTAGAAATAATTCAACGGTATTCCCTCTAGATTGAAATATAAGAAAAAAAAATTAATTCGTGCATATTAAGAAAATTAGTTAACATAATTTAATGTTGGTAGTCTCAATAAAAAAATAATAATTTTTTTAAAGTATCCTGGCATTTAATTGCATAGGACAAAAAAATTTATTAGAATAAAACTCTAATTAAATGAAGACTACTTTAGATATAGTATCTTTAAATAAGGAAAAATTAGTTAAAATTTACTTATATTTTAGTCTCGAGATAGTAAGTTGTATTGATAAAAATCACATGATATATGACATTATTAAATGAGGTAATAACTGCTTAAGTTATTTTGATGTAATTTGATATTTTGATTAATTCTCTTTATAAAGGGAGTAAGAAATAGAAAAAAAATCAACAAGAAACTTCCCACTTTGGATGTCCCACGATTCTGCTAGGTTAGAAACTAAGGGGAAGGACAGGGGTCGCTAGGTCAGAAAAGCTATATATATATATATATATATATAGAGAGAGAGAGAGAGAGAGAGAGAGAAGGAACATTTTTTAAAAAAAATTAAAAAGTTGTATAATGTTAATAAATATAAATAAAAGATAAAAATTTTTAGTCTATATTATTTTATTTTTTTATTTTAAAAAAAATATTGATTAAAAGACAAACAAAATTATCCTCAAATTTATTTTACTTCAAAACCTAACTCTCATGAACACAAAACACCTTCTAAAAAAAGACCGTTGGAGATTTTTTTTTTTTGTACCTACTGACTTCAATTTCAAAATCATATTTTTAGTTTAAGATTTTTGTCCTAAATTAGTGACCATGAATGTCCCCTAATATATTAGGTTAGTGACTAATTTTTCTTACGGTTTATGTTTGTGATTGATCCAAGATAATTTATATATGATGTGAATCCAACATAGATTATTCCATTAAATATATCATTACCATTCATATAAATATAATAAGATGTTAGACTATTGTATCAATCCTTTGGTTGATTTTAACATAAAATAATCGTTCTTTATTTTATTTTACTGTTAAGTGGAGATAATGGATCTGGCTGCATATTAAACTATCAAAATGAATATTTTCCTATGACATTATCTCACGGTGAAATCTTACTCTTCACTAAATTTTATTAAACTCTCCGGTGACATTGAACTACACGTGGTCTCGTAAAAAAAATCGAACTACACATAGCAAAGATTAAAACTTTTTTTTTTTGAATATGGCAAAGATTAAACTAGTACTATACTATGTTGAATAAAATCAACTTTTGTATGTTATTCTGTATGTTTCTTTATACAAGAAAGTCAATATATATACAACTTGGAGCATCTAATCAGCTATAAAATCAGAATAAAATCAGCTAATATACAGGGCTTATAATTTCTCTACAAATCAATCTCCTATAATTACTATAACAGATCAATCAATGATAGAAAATAAAGCTGCAATATCAGCAACTAAATCTTTCCAAATATATTCAACTCAACACTCCCACTCAAGTTAGAGCATAGATATCTATTATGCCTAACTTGTCAATTGCATTCTGAAAAACTTTTCCTGAAACAGCTTTAGTCAGTATATCAGCAAGTTGGTCTTCTGATTTCACAAATGGAAAATATATAATTTTTTTATCTAACTTCTCCTTAATGAAATGTCAATCAACTTCAACATGTTTGGTTCGATCATGTTGAACTAGATTGTGTGCAATTTCAATAGCGGCTTTATTATCACGATGCAAATTCATAGGTTGATCATCACTGATTCCCAAGTCTTTCAAGACACTTTTGATCCATATCAATTCACAAACCCCATGAGCCATACCCCGAAACTCAGCTTTTGCACTTGATCTTGCTACAATTTTTTGCTTTTTGCTTTTCCAAGTAACTAAGTTGCCTTCCACAAAGGTGAAATAACCAGAAGTAGATTTCCTAGTAGTTTGATCTCCAGCCCAGTCAGAATCTGTGTATCCCTCAATGCAGGAAGTGTTATTCTTTGAGAATAGCAAACCTTTGCCAGGGACACCTTTTAAGTACTTTAGGATTCGGTATACTGCATTCATATGTTTTACACTTGGAGCATGCATAAAGCGACTCACAACACTCACTGCATAAGCTATATCTGGCCTGGTATGTGACAAGTAAATTAGTCTTCCAACTAACCTTTGATATCTGCCAATGTCAGTTGGGACCTGTTTTGGAAAAATTCCAAGCATATGATTCATTTCTATAGGTGTTTCTACTTTCTACTGGTTTGCATGCAAACATTCCAGTTTCAGTTAGAAGATCCAGAACATACATTCTTTGTGAAAGAAAGATTCCCTGCTTTGATCTTGTAATTTCAATGCCTAAGAAGTATTTTAGCTCTCCCAAATCTTTCATTTCAAACTCAGTTGCTAGATATTCCTGCCAGAGCTTCATCTCACAAGGATCATCTCCAGTCAATACCATATCATCAACATAGACAATTAAGATAGTTACCTTTCCATCTTTGTGTTTTATGAAAAGAGTGTGATCAACATTACTTTGCTATACCCAAAGGCCTTCATAGACAAGGAGAATCTCCCCAACCAAGCTCTCGGTGATTGTTTAAGGCCATACAATGCTTTCTTCAATTTACAAACTTCATTTCTTCCTGTGGAACTCCACTTTACACCTGGTGGTATCTCCATATAGACCTCTTCTTCAAGGTCACCATTCAGAAAAGCATTTTTAACATCGAATTGCTTTAGGGTCCAATCTCTGTTTGCTGCAATAGACAAGAGAAGTCGAATTGTATTGAGCTTGGCTACCGGTGCAAAAGTTTCTTTATAATCAACACCATACTTTTGTGTGTAGCCTTTTGCAACTAATCTTGCTTTGTATCGATCAATGCTTCCATCTGATTTTAGCTTCAGTGTGAATACTCATTTGCATCCTATAGTTTTCTTTCCACTCGATAATGAAACTAGCTCCCATGTGGAATTTTTTTGTAGTGCCTCCATCTCCTCATTCATAGCTTTTTTCCATTTCGGGTCAGCTAAGGCCTCCTGCACAGTATTAGGAACAAGAACACTAGACAATTGATTAACAGTCAGAGCATATGATTCAGAGAGCCTATGGATGGAGATAAAGTTCCCAATTGGGTATTTGAGTTTGGCCTTTGGATCTGGTTGGTATTGTTTCTTGGGAACACCTTTACTAGACCTTAAGGAACGCCTAACAATAACATCAGGAGAGTTCAAAGTGTTTTCAGAAAAGACATGTGTTTCAGGTAATTCAAATGAGTTAGAATTAGGAGTTACCTCTATTATGGTCTCAGGTAACACAACAGGAACATCCCTAGATGACTCTTCAAGTATAGGTGTTAAAAGCGATGGCGTAGCAGGGGCAGATGTAGCTTCAGTAGGTGCACATACAGTTTCATCAGCTGCTGAATCAGTTACAACCGGTATAGATGCATGCTCATCGAGTACAGGTATAGATGCATGCTCATCGAGTATAGGGGCAAACGTGTTTGTTGGGACAAAATTGCTTCTAGCTGCAGAATCAGGACATGTATCAAAAAAGACTTCTTCTCCACTATATGTCTCCCCCGGAGGAGAAGGCTCGGAGGCTTCCCTTGAATAAAAAGGTTCAGATTCTCGAAAAGAGGCCTCCAAAGTGATATGTAACTTCTGAAGCATGGGATCATAACATCTGTAACCTTTTGTGAGATCTGAATAACCCACGAAGACACACTTTCTATCACAAGGATCCAGCTTAGTGCGCATAGATTTGTGAACATGAACAAATACAGTACAACCAAAGACTCTCGACTCCAAATTAGGCACATGAGGAGCAGGAAAATAGGATTGTAACTATTGCAGAGGAGTGTCAAAGTTTAAAACCTTAGATGGAGTACGATTAATCAAATATGCAGCAGACTTAACAGCCTCACCCCAATAAGACTTAGGGACATTCATACCAAAAAGAGAAGCACGAACTACTTCCATGAGTTGCCTATTTTTTCTTTCAGCCAAGCCATTTTGTTGTGGGGTATAAGTGCAAGAAGTTTGGTGTCTTATACCATGGTGGATGAGGAAATCAGTGAAGGTGTTGTTAACATATTCTGACCATTATCGGATTGCAAAGTACGAATTTTACATTGATATTGAGTCCCAACCATGCTGTGAAAGCGTTGAAATGCAGGAAAGACATCTGCTTTCTTTTGTAATAAGGTAACCTAAGTCATCCTAGTGTACTCATCAATAAAAGTAACATAATAAAGAGCTTTAGAGAAAGAGGGAACCTTAGCAAGACCCCATACATCTGAGTGAACAACTTCAAAAGGAATAGAGCTCTTATTGATACTAGGAGAATAAGGAATACGATGGCTTTTAGCCATTTCACATGTACTACAATGAAAATCAGCAGAATTCAAAACAGAAAACAACTTAGGTTGCAATTTCTTCAAATAACCAAAGGAGAGATGCCCTAGGCGTTTATGCCAAAGCCAAACAGCAGCTCGTGCATGTTCTACAGTGCTTGTGTGACATGCTTGACCCAGCTTATTCATACCACTAGTACTGAAGTCAAAATAATAAAGCCTGCCCCTTTTAACACCATAACGAAGAATCGTCCGGGTTGGAATGTCCTGAAAAGTGCAATATTGAGGCCAAAAAGTGACAATACAATTCAGTTTAGAAGTAAGTTGACCCACAGACAATAAATTATAATCAAGAGAGGGCACAACTAAAACAAAATCAAGGGTAATATGATCAGATAAATTAAAGGTCCCTTCACCAGTAATGACAGATGTGCTTTCATTAGCAGTAGAGATAAATGATTGAGAGGATGAGGAGTGTAATTTACTAGAATCTGAAATCATATAATCTGATGCCCCAGTGTCAATTATCCAAGCAGTGTTCCTAAATTTGGTAGATAAGGCAAGAGGCTTACCAATCATACCTGAGTGAGCAGCATTGGCAGTGGGAGCGGATGAGTCACCTTCAGCAGTAGTGACCAAAGCCTTCACAGAAGTCTTCTTCCGGGGACGTTTGGTGAAGTCCCACCAGTCTGGATAACCAATCACCTCATAACATCGTTGCTTAGTGTGGCCAGATTCTCCATAGTGGGTGCAAACATACGTATTGGACTTCACAGAAGATGAGTCCTTACGGGAACGGCCGGGAGCAGGAGTTGACCCTTGGCGTGGGGTTTGAGCAATAAGGGCAGAAGTTTCAGGTGGAGGACGAGGAGGGCCCATAGTCAGCTTCTGTTGATACTCTCTGCGAACAAATGCATAATCACTTTCAAGATCCAATTTCGGATCCTTACGTAGGATCTCACCCCGAACCTGGTCAAACTCCTGGTCAAGGCCACTAAGAAAGATATGAACACGGAGACGAGTCATTGCTGATTGGAGTTGAATCAGCCCTGTAACAGTATCAGCCTGAGAGGAGGAACGATGGTCAATTTCTTGAAAAATAGCCACAAGTTCATTGAAATAAGTGGACAAGGGTCGGCCGTGTTGTTTCGTTGAGAACGAAAGTTGATTGAGTTAAAAGAGACGAGTTTCATCCGAGCCATCATAAAACGTTTTGGCCACGGCATCCCATATCTCCTTTGCGGTTGCAAGGCGGATGAACCGTTGCATGAGTGAAGGTTTCATTGAGTCAATCAACCAGCTTTTGACTCGTTTGTTGTCGGTGACCCAAGCATCATAACCAGGATCTTCAGGCTTGGGCTTCGATACAGCACCAGTGAGGAAGCCCCCTTTGTTGCGAGCTCCAATTCGCATGTCCATAAGTTGGGACCACAATGGATAATTCGAATCATCAAGAATGACAGTAATGGGGAGGGATGAATTGTCTTGGTGGATGATGATATTCTGGGTAGAGGATGTGGGATTTGCAGAATTTGGGGTTTCAGTGGTGGGGGTATCCATGGATACAAATTAGAAATGGGATTTGTGTTTGGGTGTTTAGGGTAAGGAAACAAGCAAGGCTGGGTCGTAGGATATGAGATGGGTGGGTAAGATGATTTCGAAAAAAAGAATTTGGGAAAAGAGAAAAATTCAGAATACGGTGTGGGACTTTAGACTAATAGTCCCTTTCCCTGGACCAAAAAGACCAGCTCTGGTGCCATGTTGAATAAAATCAACTTTTGTATGTTATTCTGTATGTTTCTTTATCCAAGAAAGTCAATATATATACAACTTGGAGCATCCAATCAGCTATAAAACCAGAATAAAATCAGCTAATATACAGGGCCTATAATTTCTCTACAAATCAATCTCCTATAATTACTATAACAGATCAATCAATGATAGAAAATAAAGCCGCAATATCAGCAACTAAATCTTTCCAAATATATTCGATCAACTCAACATACTACTGTGCTTCGGTGACGTTAAAGGGCATCCTTTCCGGTTGGCTCACTTCCATCCAATTCAAATGCCTGGTTAAGTTAAGCTTGCACAACTGCCCCGGATGTTGTTATCTTTCACAACAGCATCAACTCCCAAAACTCAAGATTCTCCAACTTGTAAAGTTGAACAATATGGAATACATTATTGCACAAAACTGTAACAACAAAGAGGCAGCTTTCTATGAATCCCTGGAGGAGATGACAATCAAGGATTGCCCTAAACTCAAAAGTTGGTGGAAAAAGGAGAAAGAGGTAAATTACAGGCCATTCTTTTCTAGGATTTCCAAACTACATGTCCATGATTGCCCTCAACTAACGTGCATGCCTCTCTATCCTCGTCTTGAGGAGGGTTGTTCCACCAGTTTTGGTAAGGAGTTGTTCCTTGAAAATTCCAGCTTAAGACTGCTGCTGGATACTAGGTCCATGAGCGTAAACTACTCCGTTGCCCTTGAGAACCTTCACATTCAAAATTTCAATGACTTAAAAAATCTGTCCACTGCTTTCTAGCATTTAAGCTCACTCCAGTGTCTTATAATTAAGAACTGCGCCAAGATTAGTCTTGACGGCGAAAGCGATCAATGGGAGGGTCTCAAAAGCCTGCTTTTCTCACGTTAAGGGGAATTCCAGATCTCAGGTCCCTTTCATTTGGCGACGGCATTACCACTCTGCGAGAACTTTCATAACTGTCATGGATTAACTTCCATTTCGGATAGCATGATAGGGAAATTCACCTCACTGCGAGAACTCACCCTTCAGAACTGTCATGGGTTAACTTCCATTTCGGATAGCATAGGCAAAATCACCTCAATTCGGAGACTGGTGATTTCTGAATGCAACAAGTTGAAGTCGCTGCCCAAAACAATGAAAGATCTCAATTTTTTAAAAACCTTGATCATTTTGGACTGCACCTTGTTACGGACAAGATGTGTGAAGGAAACTTTTCAAGACTGAAGTGGAGACAGATTCAGCTTGTTCTTGTCCGGGTTAGTGAACGTATACTAGGTTGGATTGGAAAATGCACATATTAACCAGTTCAATATCATTGAACTCCTTAATTACTTGACTTTTCATGTGACACCATCCAGCTCGTTTAATTATACAATAGGCAATTGGCACTAGTCAAATAAAAAATCGATTGTTCTTGTTTTCATTCTAGTTGTACGATTTGCTTTTGGTTCTTATTTTGCACTTTGTTACATGACCCTTATTATTAGATAGAGGGAGTAACATGTAAAACAAAATTAGTCCCTACTTCTCATTTCTTTTTTCATGTTTTAGTCTTATATTTTTTTCTCCAAACAATTGGTGTTTTAAAATTTCAAAGTTTAATTAATATTTTTTTAAATACATTCTTATTTAATATCCATTATTATAGTAGTTTTTTAATCAACAAATATTAGTTTGTTAATTTTATTATAAATATTAGTTAAACAATTCAAATCCTCAATTTTTCCCTCTTTTTTAGCTCTTCTCCATTATCCTTCTCCATTATTATAGTAGTGCAAACATCAAAGATCAAATTATTAAATAAGAACATCTTAGTTCAAATATAATAATATTTTAGTTTCATTAAATATTTCTTAATGCATGTATAATTTTAGTTTCTTTCTTTATTTTTTTTTGCAA
>PYAF01004546.1:519560-563913 GCA_007407185.1 Glycine tomentella | reverse complement strand
GCTCTTTCGACATTGCTTCCCAAGTAAGCATCCTTCACATAGCTGGTCAGGTTGACTGATGGAAGGCAATCCTCTCACCATCTCCTTCTTGTATAAAAGCTCAAGACCACCAAAGTTGAGGTGTCCAAATCGCAGATGCCACAACCAGGATGCATCCTTATAGCAAGCTTTGAGACACTTTGCAATGTCTTGTTGAATAGTTAGCAGAAACATTCTATTTCTTGTCATAGGCACTTTAGCGATCAAGTTATTTTTATTATCTCTTAAGAAAAGAGTATTATTCTTCAAGTGAACATCGTACCCTTTCTCCAAGAGTTGTCCCAAACTCAAAATATTGTTCTTCATATTGGACACATAGTAAACATTAGAAATGAATTCGTGCCTACCATCCTTTAATCGGATAAGAATTTTACCTTTGCCTTTCACTGGTGCCTTTGATTCATCTCCATTCGTCAAGTTCCACGAACATGTCTCTCTTCCCGCACATGTGATTGCTTGCTCCAAAGTCTAAATACCATGTATTGTCTTGTTCTCGTACGTTGTCCTTGCGTACCATCAGCAGAGTGCCATCTTCGTGACTTTTCTCTTTCACGTAGTTTGTCTTTTCCTCAATCCTTCTTGTAGGGATTCTGCATTCAGAAGCATAGTGACCGAACCTTTGACAGTTATAGCACTTGATCTGTGATTTATCACGCTTTTGTTGGAAGTTGCCTCTTCCACGGCCTCTTGATGAACTTTCTCTTCGATCTTCATTGGCATAGTTGTTGTTGAAGCCGACTCGTCCACGTCCATGTCCACGACCTCTTCCTCGACCATGATATCCTCCTCGTCCTCTTGTGTTGTTGAAGTTTTCTTCCTTCTCTTTGAAGTTGAATTGTGTCTTCAGCAGTTGTTCACCAACCCCATGCTTCTTCTTTTGCTTCTCCTCATATGCTTGTAAAGAGCCCAAGAGTTGCTCTATTGTCATAGCCCCTAAATCTTTTGTTTCTTCTATGACAGTGACAATGCGATCGAATTTCGAATCTAAAGATCGTAAAATCTTTTCCATAATTTTTACATCATCTAACTTTTCACCATTTCTTTTTAATTGATTAGTCACTGTCAAGACTCTAGAAAAATAATCGGAGATACTTTCGGCATCTTTCATGTGTAAAGTTTCAAACTCACTCCTTAGAGTTTGGAGCCGTACCTTCTTGACTGGCTCAGCATCCTTGCAGGAGGTTTGTATCTTCTCCCATGCTTCCTTTGCGGTGGTTGCCTCCGAAATCTTCTCAAAAGCATCCTTGATAGATGAGGTAGAGAGCTTTCTTGTCTTTCTTTCTTGAATCCTTCAAGCTATCCCTTTGAGTTTGGGATAGGGTAGCCCCTTCTTGTGGCTCATCATAACCTTTCTCTACCATCTCCCACACATCTTGTGATCCAAAGAGGACCTTCATCTTGATGCTCCAATTATCATAGTTGCTCTTGGTGAGCATAGGGACTTGGAAAGGAACCATGTTGCTACTTGCCATCTCTCTAGAAAGGATCTTAAGGCTCTGATACCACTATGTTGGAAGGAGGATATTTGAGAAGGGAAAGGTTTTAGAGAAATTTGGAGGAAGAGAACTTTTTATTATAACTCAATTCTTACTCACTTTGGCTTTGGCTTTGGCTTGATACAAATGGTAGAAGTCTCACCTATTTATACTAGTAGCACCTCCTTAACTAATGGCTAGGATTGTGTCAACACAACTTTAATCTAATTGTTAGAAATTATCTTCTAGAATTCTCCATAATTTTTCTAGCCTAGACATTTCCATGGTAGTTTCTAGGTTAATCTATTCTAGATATTTCTATGGAACAATCTAGAGTGAATCACTCTAGAATTTAATCTACACACTTCTTGGATATTTCTAGATATTGGGCCATTTAACAATTAAGCATAATAGATCATAAACTAAATTTAAGTTTAATATTCAACATCACTTCAGTCCTGGTCTTCATTGGGATCCTCACTGTTTTAATAGTTAGACTTGTTATTTTTTCGTGAATTTTTGTGTGGTAACTTCTTTTAGCTACGTCGCGTTATGCTGAGAAGAATTTCCTAAAGACATTGCCGTTGAAGTTACTTTGCGGCCTTGTGACACTTTTCTTGTCTGTGGTGGCAATGATGATAGCATTTTGCGCTTCACTTGCTATGATGCTGAAGGGATATCAGCGACTCATAATAGCAGCCATGTCACTTGGGTGTATTCCAGTTATTGTATTATTACCGTCACAACTTCGCCTCTTCCTTGAGATTTTCAATTCTACAATATATGCGAGACATGTCAAGTTAAAGGAACCGATAGCAAGTGGTAATTAAGTAACTGATCTAGTCCTTTGGAATTAAGCACTTTAGTGTCTTAGTAGATATATTGGGACAACTGAAGTGACTGAGGCAAGTGAATTCTGCGTGCAGGAAATAATTATACATTGTCGTAATAACAGTTTATTAGATTAATTAGAGATACACTAGCACATCATATATCTGATTAAGCCTGTGTGGCTGTGTTTGTTTGCACTTGGTTGCATCTTATGGTATTTTGCACGTCAATAGGATCCATTACTGTCAAACATTGAACTAATCATGAACTAAGGCAAGCTAATGCATATATCTCCTTCTTCAAAAGGTTAACTGTGAAAATGTCACTGCCTTTCAAAAATATTATGTAAATTAAGTATCGTTTGATGTTGCCTATTTTAGGTTTGGTTCTATTTATATTAAAAAGACTAAAAATAAAATATCAATTTTTCAAAGGCATTTTTTTTTACATCTTTTTGTACCTCTTTCTATCTCTTTAAACTTTGCTGCTCTCTTTCTCTCTGTCTTCCACTTCTCATGTGTGTAACACATTTTTAGATTGTACGTGAATGTAATCATTGAAAAGACTCTTTTTTGTTATTAAAAATACTAGTTTAATATAATAAGGTTAATTTGGCTTCAAACTTTTGAGATGATGTTATTTTTCAAAGACCTAACTTGATGACCTATATTAACAGGCTTCATGCGCCACCATATGTGTCATTTCTCTTGTTTGACATAGAGAAAATGAAAATGTATATAATAATAATATAAAACTATCATCCCAGTGCCAAAGGTTGCTGGCTTTGCAAAAGTATAGGAAAACAATATTGTACAGTCTTCCTGCACAAACAAATAAACTTTTTAAATTTGAATCCATCACTAATTTACAATTTGCAATTTTATAGTGCACCAATACCTATCCTAAAAAAGTACATAAAGGAATATAAGATTACAATTCATAAATATACAAGATACAATTATTTTACAAATATATAGGATAGATACGCGTAGGATACATATCTAGAAGTATATAAAAATTTATAAAACATAATAACAAATCTATAATTACAATTTTACAAATCCAAATTAAAAATATACTTCTTAGATACCACTAAAAGCAAAATAATTGCAAATCTTGTCATTATAAATTACTTTCTATTATTTACATATAAGAGTAGTATATATTCCTTTCTTAAAATCATTAATAAAGAGAACAATTTTAATTTTTGGTTCATTAAGAGACAATGTTTCTATGTATCAATGAACTATTCAAAGAATATTGGTATTATCAGTGCTTCGTATGTTTTGGTGAAATATTCAAGAGTATGAGTATTAGATATGTATCACATACAGATATGTAAGACAACTTAAAATATCTATATTTTATTTTTTTATTGACCAATATTAATTGTTAATTAATTTATTTGTAGGAGGGATTTGAATCTATCACCTCTCCCTCCCCACTAGTCTCTTTAATCTCTAAGTCAAGTTTATAATTCATGTAACCATGCATCATAGATGATGATCACGTACACAAATTCAATGATCTACTCTTGAAATATGCATTTGACATATTGAACGCTGTGAAGTTCAATCAAATCAGTGACTCTCAATGGAAGGAGCAGCTGGCCTTAAATCCTAAGGATGATTATGCGGAGAGAAACTGGCGATAAAAGGTAAAATAATAAAGAACATTTGGACCATTTAACGGGCCAATATCATTATTCAAGCTTAACGCCTACACACTAACAGTACAACATTCACACATGACGCTTTGATACAAACATTTTTTCAAATTTTTTACTAATACGAACAGGATTCGATATTGTATATCGGAGAATCTCACACATGAGTGTAAGCTGTGATGGTACGAGTACAACAACTGGTATGATCCCCACTATGGCGCCTGCTATAAAGAGTCGCTTATACGCCCAATAGTTCTTTAGTAGTATAATAAGTGCAGCACAAAAGGCAGCTATCATGGACACCACAGACAGAATAAGGAATAAAAGGCCAAACAGTAACTTCCACGGCAAGTTTCTTAGGAAGTCTCTTTCAGCATAACGCGATGTGAGGATCCAAATGAATATCAAGACTGAAGTGGCAGAACTGAAGAGAGATATTGCATCTGCGACCACAAATGCAGTAAATATCTTCTCCTTAAAGAAAATGGGCACTCCAGTTTCTTGATTGTTTCCCCCTGGGACAGTGAAGGCTGCAGCAAACATGATAGTAGTTATCAGAGTACCCACAAGTGTAAAAGACCCGGCGGTTTCTTTTGCCCATTTCTCTCCAGCTTTCACCAGCTCCTTGTGCCTTTCAGTGAATAGCTCATGAGGCTTCTTATTGTCATCATTTCTGGCTTCCTTACACTTGGGATGCACAACTTCCTCCACCGCCTGCACTCATTTCATCAATGCAGGTATAACGAATTGATCGATTCCTACTAGTAGTGTCGTAAATAATGGGCATATATGGGTTATATACAATCGCTCAACTTTTACCATGTGTTATCAGATGCTAAGAGGTCAGAATAGTAGCAAATATATTTTAATTTGTAGACTGGAATTAAATTTTATGAAACCAAATGAACAGGGATGTAAAATTGTCCTCTACAGTATCAACTATGATTTAAAAAGGATTTTTTTGTTGGTAATTCTATTTATAATATATTTTTTTATCAGCAAAAGAAATAATTCATTAAGAGGATAATGATACAAGGGGCGGGTACCCAACCCTTACACAACTAAACCATATTTATTATTAAGATTGACCATTTCTTTTATTGGATATTTGTTGAACCCTTTATGCATAAAACAATTTATAAAGTTTTGATGATAACAAATAATGAATGTCACATTATTAGATTAATTGCAATGATAATAATTATTTGATATTTTGAAGTTACTAATATTTTGGATTTGATATTTTGAATTTATGAAGATTAGCATAATTGATAAGATTATTTGAAAATAAGATTAAGTAAAGAATCCTGAAGAGTGATATCATTCAAGATGACATGGAATTAAGAAGATTTGTTTCTATCTCAGCATAATTGATAAGATTATTTGAAGATAAGATTAAGTGAAGAATCCTGAAGATTGATATCATTCAAGATGACATAAAATTAAGAAGATTTTCTATTTATTTTTTAGATATTATGTAAGGAGATTAGAAGATTGATCTTGCCAATACATTTATCTTTAAGATTGCATTCAAAAATAGGATAAAATATTTTTAATATTACATTCAAAAATAAGATATAATATTTTAATATTACATTTTTTTATAACACCCTGGCCCTCGGCACAAGTGTCAGGTCTGCAGCCCAATACACCCAAACCCCTCTCCCACACGGGCGGGTTTTTGTCCCAGTTCACCCTCGAACTCGGGACCTTTAACACCTGCGCCAAGCGCCAAGATGTCACCAGTTGTGCTGCAGCACAACTGGTGACATCTTGGCGCTTGGCGCAGGTGTTAAAGGTCTCGAGTTCGAGGGTGAACTAGGGACAAAAACCCGCCCGTGTGGGAGAGGGGTTTTGGTGTATTGGGCTGCAGACCTGACATCTGTGCCGAGGGCCAGGGTGTTATACACGGCCGGTTTTTGTCCCAGTTCACCCTCGAACTCGAGACCTTTAACACCTGCGCCAAGCGCCAAGATGTCACCAATTGTGCTGCAGCACAACTGGTGACACCAAGGCGCTTGGCGCAGGTGTTAAAGGTCCCGAGTTCGAGGGTGAACTGGGACAAAAACCCGCCCGTGTGGGAGAGGGGTTTGGGTGTATTGGGCTGCAGACCTGACATTTGGGCCGAGGGCCAAGGTGTTATAAAAAAGTGCATAATATAATAGAATATCTTTAAGATTGCATTGCATGATAAGATAAAATATTTTTAAGATAAAATAGAATATCTTTTAGGAATTCATTGGATAAAATCATATCATAAAATTAGTATAAATAGAAACATACTCTTGTGTTTATATCATGCATTCCATTCCAAATAATATTAGAGTT
This sequence comes from Glycine tomentella, assembly GCA_007407185.1. NCBI lineage: Eukaryota > Viridiplantae > Streptophyta > Magnoliopsida > Fabales > Fabaceae > Glycine > Glycine tomentella. Next base: position 557,574 of record PYAF01004546.1, on the reverse strand, counting down.
TCAGAGAGTTTGTGTTTGCATCATTGAGAGAGTTGTGGTGAGATCATATAGAAGCATTTGGCAAGTTTGATTCTTCAACTCTCCATCAGGATTTAAAGGTACCTATTTGCTTAAGGAATAGAAGCGTAAAGATAACTATTTTAATTGTATTCTTCTTCTTAACTTTGGAAGAGGTCGCAACTGGGAAACTAGGATACCAGTTTTTGTCTGTTCTTGGTGAATTGAGACGTGCGACTTTTGGCTGGGAAACTAGGATACCAGTCTGGCTAGGAAACAAGGATAGCAGTCTGTCTCTATTCTTGGTGAATTGAGACGAGAGTTTTTTGCTGGGAAACAAGGATACCAGCTGGGATAATTGTTGTGTAAGGGTAGACTAGAAAACTAGGATACTAGGAACTCTTGTACACAAAATTATCATAGTGGAATTGTCCGTTGGATTGGTTATCCAAGTTGGACGTCGTGGTTTTTTCCCAATTAGATTTTCCACGTAAAATTGATTGTGTTATCTTTATCTTTTATCTTCATATTATTGTTTTGAATTTGATTTTAAATTGCGAATTATTTTATAAACTCAATTCACCCCCCCTCTTGAGTTCATCTGGGGCCAACATCTTTGACATTAGTTACACTCCCAAAAAAACATAATCATATTTATAGTAATTATACCACATTTCGTTTGTTCTACCAAATTGTCTCTACCTCTATCATAACCTCTAGTGGGTAAATGGTTACTTCCATTACTATCAAAAATGTTATGATCACCTCTTTCTTAGCCACATCCAAGTCGTCTTCCATATCACCATGTCTTTTTTTACCCTTTTTTTTCTCTTTCATTTTCTTTTAAAGAAGTTATGGCTTTGAGATCACGCTCCAAAGGCTCGTCATGTTTTCTCTTGAACCTTTTTTCCTATTCTTAAATTGAACTCATTAATCAGTCCATGATCATCAAATCTAAATTCTTTGACTCCTAAATTCAACAAACTATACAAAATCAACTTTTGTAGTTAAAGAACGAAGGATTTCCTTTTCTGTCACATAAAATTCATCTACTTTTTGTTCATATCGCTTTATTTGGTTCACAATCATCATCACCTTATTGCCAAAATTTTAAATTAACTTTATATCCTTGATATGCAAGGATTCAAACTCCTAATGTAGAGTATGTGGGTTCACTTGCTTCATCTTGTCTAAACAGTTAATACCTTCAAGGAAAGTCTTCAAAATGTCCTTAGCTTCATTGAAGATGGATGAATTGTACACAATCTCAAACATGACTCTATCTAAACATTGATAGATGAAGGTAAATACTTGTTAATCCTTCTTCCTCTTCAACAAAGTCTCTTTCTCATTTAATTTTCTTGACCAAGTTGCCTCATTTTCATGGGTATAATGTTTCTCCACAACCTCTTAAGATCTTGGGAACCTAGTAAGGTCTTCATGCAATGACATCAATGACCATAATTCTGATTGGTAAGAGGAAATTGAAAAAAAAAAAAAGCTATATTACTTGTCATCCCTTAACTAACTAAGTGTTTTATTTATCTAAACTAAGTATTTCTCTTAATTCCAAAAACCTAAGCTGTGGTACCAAAAATTGAGGAGTAGACCAGTCTTGTGAATTTTCTAAAATTGGAGACTAAAATTGCATAAAAAATAGAATAATCAAAATTGTGGATAAAAAAATTAAAAGGAGACCAAAGTTATAATTTAGTCTAATAATCACCATTATTATTATTATATGTATAAATAAAGACAAATATAAATAAAGTGTGGTGAGCTGAAAAAAATAAAATGTACACTTGAATAAAACATAAAAGTACCTAATGAGTTGAAAAGAAGATAAAATATAAGAAAAAATTAGTCAATAGAAAACAAAATTTGACAAAGAATATGACAAATATATATAAAAATTTGATTATATTTTAATATTCCAAGAATTATTTTCAAAATTCAATATAATTCAAACAAAAAAGTAAAAAAAAAAAGAATAAATTTTCATATTTCATGAAAATACTATATTCGTATCTTTTTTTCAATGAGAATTAAAGTATGAAATAATAGTAATAAAAAAGTCACAACATTTCCAGAAATCAATAATATCCAAAAACAAATTTTCAAAAGTTGTAACAAATACTATTCTTTGGAAGAAAAAAAAAAAACTTGTAACAATCGTAATAATATAACATTCTCATTCAAAAGTTGTAACGAATATAATTTTAATATGTGAAATAAACGTACACTATATGATCATGGATATCACCTTAGAGAGAGAAAATTAAGAAGAATGACCTTAAACCATTGAAGTTCTCTTTGCATTTGCAGAGCAGCACCTGGTCTGTCATTAAGATTAGAGGAAGGCCCTAAATGTGCTGCCAGATGCAACATATTATTTCCAAACACGTCTTCGTGATATTTAAGTATATCCTTCCTGCCACTGAGAGTATTTATGAGTTGCAACACATTTTGTTTGCGATGAAGAACCGCATGCGAAAATATGTTTCTCTTGCGGCTGTCCACGGTCCATAAGAGGTCAGGGTTAGCCGTCCTCATAGCATCTATGAACTCAACATTTCCATGCTTGGCTGCTTCCAACATAGCTTCGTACACGAAAGCTTTTTCGAGCTGTAAATTATTAAACCCCGCAACACTACTTTGCAAGCAACTCAATATTTGTTCAACTTGATGAGTACGTATCTGTGCATATATTTCCCTAATTCCTGAGAATTGGAGGAATTTACTGCTGGAATGGTTACAGAAAATTAAATCAAATTAAGCATACATATAGTTTGGCTTTATACGTACCGAAGATATTTAGAAATTTGAGAAGTAATCGACCTGCACAGAGCATACACAAAGAAAAGTACGTATCGATCAATGCATATCTATTATATATATATCTGATGATAGCGCACAAGATCTGTCAAAGAGATTGAGCACTACTTACCCAAAAGTTTCACAGGCAGAAGCAGAAAATACATCTCTTATTATTGGCGCCTTAAAATTTCACTACAAATTTTTATTCATTTTTTAATTATTCAAAGTTAATATTAAAAGCTTAACTGGTTCCGGTTGCTTTGAATCTAATTTAATTTTCAACTCAATTAAATTTAATTGGAATTTGTTGAGTTTATCTTTGATTTTTTAAAAATCAAAAACTCAAAGCAATCCAACATTAATTGAGTTGGATTATCGTACCGAGTGATTAAAAGAAAAATATGTCTCTTCTATACCTTCTTTTAATTTTAAAAAAAAAACTTAAAATCAAGAATTCAATATTATTTTATTGTTTCTTAATTCTTATAAATAATATTCTTGATTGAAGAGAGATTATGAAAAATAAAAAGTTTTATTAATTGAATGGGTAATTCAATAGAAAAGACACTGGGTAAGAAAAGAGCGAAAACTTACAATTGTAAATGATTCGCTGTGGAAGTCCAAATTGGCAGCCACTTAAGAATGCAGAAGGCATTTGAGCCAATTCAAGCAAGCCGCGAAAGCGGTGACCGTAGGATAATGATTCAGAGGGCAGTTCCGGGTAAGATTCAAGTATTCCTAGAGCCACATCTACCAGATCAAATCACACCTAGCATTTGAGTATTAACTTTTTTTCTCTCAATTAAAATACTATATTATAAGTTACAATCAATATAATTAAATTCAAATTTAAATTTGTAAAAAAAATCAATTTTAAATCAATATAATTTAAAACATAATCTCAGTTCTATTTATCTAATGAAATGTGAATGATAATGAATAATACGTTTTGTATATAAATAAAATGCAGGTTGTATTAATTATTTATATTTAATTAATTTTCATTAGAAACTTCTTAAAGTACTTTTTTTATTCCTTCTTAAAATAGATTATTAAAAAACTAGTTATTTTAAATAAAATTACTCTAATACATGCAATAATTTATTATTTAAATAAATTTAAGAACAATACTCTTTTTATAAAATTATGGCTGCTAGGACGGGATCGGACATAGCGGTAACATTGTGATGACTTATTAGTTAAGGATTTGAATCTAAAAAACAAAGTCTCTTTCCATATGCATATATTTCTTTTTTAATTTTTTTATATAAAATTATGGTTGCGCGACTGATAAATATATTTCAGAGAATCATGCATGTGCTCATGGTTCTGTTTGATAAATATATTTCTTTTATCTGTTCGAAAATTCAACATTTAAGTTCTGTGCTTTTGGTAGTTTTCACTTGCAGTGGTATCCTCGAGGAGATGAAAGAGACAAAGAAGGTTTAAAAGGAGGATTATCTTATTTTGCATTGGCTCGAATAGAAACAAACGAGGAGAACAAACACACATCAAAACACGTCATGGGAACTTTAAAGTATGAAGATTTCTTCCTTTTGTTTTGTGTTTTGAAAAATTTGCTCTCTTCAGATTCCTGCCCTGTTAGTTGCCCTTCTTATCATCCATTTTTGAACTCTCATGATATCATTGTATTTTATTTTATTTGTGAAACCACATTTAAACAAAAGATTGTTTTAATTAAACTAAAAGAGAGGTAAAACAATGTTTCCAAGGTATGCTAATAATAGAGAATGCTGAAGAATTATTATCTTCTTTAAAGCAAAAGAAAATAGAAAGGTAACCAAGTGGAGCAAGCATGACATACTAAAATCACTAGACAATTCAGATTGGAGATTATCATTGAGCGATTCATTGTAAAGTTGCTGATAACATTTTAAAAAGCACTCTCAATTACACATTTTTTAAAAATATTTATACATAATGATAAGGTTAAAATATATTTTTAGTCTTTATTTATTTTTTGGTTTTAATTTTGTTTTCTACATTTTAAAAATATAATTCACTTTGATCCATTTATGTATTTTTATTAGATGAATTTATCAAATGACACTGTAAAGTTGATATCAACTTTTCTGATTGTAAACTTAATTCACTTCGATGTTCTAAAATCAAAGTTCTTCAATATTTCTGTTATGAATGCATTTTAATTTTAATATGTTAGCAATTTCAATTTTTTTTACTTCATAGTTTAACCTTTTGTAAATAATATACTAGCAACATAAATAACAACAATGACATGGATAAATTAATTACTGACTTTTAAAATGTGTAACCATGGATGTCACCAGTGCTAAAAAACGGGTAACGTACCAGTTCCATATAAAACTATAAAAAAAAAAGTGGCAAATTGTATTTTTTTTTCAATAATTTCCAGTGACAACAATTATAAAAATGAAGAAAAAAATAAATTTTGGACACTAATTTTCAATTTCCTTTTGTTTTGCCATAATAAAAAGTCTCACGTCATTTAAAACTTAATCAAATATTGATAATTTATAAACATTTCTTCTCTTCATTCAGTGAAACATTTAAAACTTAATCAAGACGATTGATAATTTATAAACACTTTCTTCTCTTTATTCCCTTAAACATCTTTTAAATACAAAAACATGACATATTGAGTGACAAAGCAAAAAAATATTTTGGTTTGAGTGATTCTAGTTATGCCAACGGACTTGAGATTAAAAAATTACTTCTAGAATAAGGGCCTAACAAGGTCCTTTGGTATATACCATTAAAGTTGAACACTGATTAAAAATCATGCTTAAGAGTCGAGGTTAAAGTAGTTTAAAAACACTATTATTCGTTAATCTACCAAGGTGTCAACAAAACCATAACAATCCACTAATAACAAACACATTTTGAAAGTTTATAAACCGTACATTTGGAGTAAACGTAAATCAACAAGGCTTACAAATTTTGATAACTTATCATTCCTAATTTCCTCTAAACACAAAATGATTAAAATCCTTTCTAATTTTATTAGGTAAGACATTTTAGTTAGTTTTAAATTTTTTATTAATTAAAAACTTGATTAATTGTTCAGTAATCAAATTTTTTAGTAATTTTTAAGTAGCTTCTGCTATTTTTTGGAACATTATTTGAAGTAACATTTAAATGTTAGTTTGTAATTTTTTATATTTCTTTTATTTATATCTTTAATATATTTATCAATTTATGATTTTACTTTTTTTTTAATTTTATATTTTTCAACTAATTCAACTGCTAGTTTTATCAAACATTTTTTAATTTAGTAAGATAGTTTTTCGACTTCTGACTTTCAATTAATTTTGTTGAACACTAACCAATGCTATGTTCGACAACATTTCAACTAGCTTTTGATTTTCTTTACTAAGTGAAAAGTTTATTTGATTATTTGGTAACAAGTTTTTCTCATTAATTTCTTAGGAGCTTCTAACATTTTTTAAAATGTTACTTGAAATAATATTTTTCAAAATACTGGCTACTAATTTTTATATTTTCTTCCATTTTTATTTCTCATATTTATCTAATTTCCTAATTATCTTTTTAAATAAATCATGATTTTATTATTTTTATGTTATTTTACACTTTTCAATCATTTAAATAATTAATTTTGTCAAACATAACCTAAATATCTCATTCCCAATTGATCACTTAAACCAAACAAAAGTTATAGTGGCATGTAGAGAATGATGTATTAGAGATGCTCTTAGTTGTTAATAAGCAGATATGATTTGTTTCTCAAAATAGGAAAAAATAACTTTTTTAAATAGAAACAGTTTATATAAATACACTAAAAAATAGAATACCACTTTTTTTTATTAAAATAAGTGTTTTTTTTTCAAGAAATAAATTTAAACAAACTCATCCTATAACACATGTCATTCAAAATATAGGTAAAATATGTTTGGGATGACACGTAAAATTTGAAAAATATTAATTTTATCCTTATAAATAATTTCATATTAATTTGGTCTCCTTTAAATAGTTTCCTAATTGGCTAATAAACTTAATTACTTTCTCTCTACCTTCTCAAACTCCTTCAAAAGGCATGTCAACTAATGTTTTATCTTCCCTCCTAATTTCATCAAAAAATACAAGAAAATTGTTAGGAAATGACAAAAAATTACAATTTTGAGGTGATTAGTCGTTAAAAATTATTTAATTCATTTAGAGAGGTTTTAATCATCACAAATTATTTAATTCATTTATAATCAAATTACACGTGTAAATTTCTTAGTCATATTAGATTACAGTCCAACTGAGTTATAATTGAGTACCGGTAATAATATGCTTTATTTCTACTAAGAACAAATTAATGAAAAAACAATTATTAAAATAAAATTAATTATTTTATCCTTCAATTATATATGTTTTTCTCGCAGGTTTTTGTGTTCTCTTGTGAAGTTCCAGATTATAATTTCACCTCTCAGATTTACTATTGGTACAGTATTCTTATGAATGCTATTCAAAATATGTCACTCATGTTCTAATTCCACTTTCTACCATTTTTTTCATGTAAAAAAAAATTATATACAATTTTGATTCACTTATTTTAATTTTAGTCTTCCTATAAAAAAATAAGAACATCTGATCTCATATTTTTCAAAATTAAAATTTTCGATTTAACCATCAATTTTTAAGTCATTGACCGAAAACGTTGAATTCTAATGATCAAGTTCTTGAAATTGACGGACATCAAAATTTTGAGGCCAAATATATCTATTTTGTTTATAAGAAGTCTAAAATTATGAATTAAATAAAATGAATGAACCAAAATTGTACTTTAGGAAAAGAAAAAAAAGGTCACCCATAATTTTACTTATCAGTCGGAACAATAAAATAAAAAATCAGAAATCAGAAATATATGATTTACATACCAAATATTTCCGCTTTGATACATCGTTCAAGCAGCAAAGCTTGATTGCATGTATCTTGTCGGTCCAGCACATTCTTGGGAGTTTTGTCGTAAAGGTAGCGAGTCATTTGTTTGTGTCCCTTATCAGCAGCCAGAAGAAGAGGGATTTCACCGCATTCGTTCTTTATAGAAAGCAGATTCTCGCGGACCACGCCGCCTTTCTTTTCTACCATGCACTTTGCTATATTGATGTTTCCAGTATAATGAGCAGCAAGGGCAAGAGCTGTATAACCCTCTTTGTCCTGTATTTCTACTAATTTGTCTTTCCCTACGTTGACCAAGTCTTTAACAATGTTTGCATCCCCTACTATTGTTGCAGTGTGAAGAACCGTCCTTCCTGTGGATTGAATGGTTACAAAAGAAAAAAAAATAATAGATTAATAAAAATTAACATTCTAACAAATCAATATTTATCTATAAAAAAAAGTCATACCTGAAGCTGATGCCGAAAATATCGCATCCGTTTTATCCCTGATGTATGCCTTTGTTAGACTCGAATCACCTTTTTCCACGTACTCGAACAGAGCTTTATAATCAAGAAGATTATCATCCACTACACCTGCATGCCATTGACAATATTTGGAGAGAAAAAAAAAATAGAAAACGAAATGTATACAATGTAGTGCTGTACTTTAACATTAGTTTATCTACGTCTTAATCGAATCGAAGCTTACATTTAAATACATATATACCTTTCTCAATATCTGCTTTGGCTATAAACTTGGAGCCGTAACGCGCGCCCAAGTGATTCCAAGCTTCTTTAGCGTTTTCACAATCACCAATCTGTTCAAAAATCTTTGATCCACATGATAGTTGAATGATATGCAAAGCCTTTGCATTCTTCCTCTTATAATCTGTTTTGGGATTAGCAGAACCTCTCTGGACAACATCCCACAAATTTTCCCCAAGCAGATAGTTTTTCATTAGAACTTTCCATGTTTCGTAGTTGTCTTTTGTGAGCACTTCGTGAACTATTCCACAGGATGCGACATTTGTGGCTTCCATTACATTGGCTCACAATCTGAAACAAATCAAATTATTGGCCAAAGCCAAACAGATCTATCTAAATTTGTGCCCTGCAAATCCTGGACTAGTGATTAAATCCACTAAAACCTTTTGGTGGATGATTCGAGTGGTTGGTTCAAAAGGGAGGCAGGGAGAAATATGCAGGTCTCTCGAGGTCTGGAGGAACCTATTTATAAATACACTCATTAAACTTCAAATAAAAGAACTTAACCTTGTTCCCAATTTTGAGTCTAGAAATTCTTAGGTGCACCTAAAACAGAGAAATTTTTAGGTGCACCGGAAGCAAGACATTTTTCTTGATCCATTCATTATTTGTCAAGTCAGCATTGTGGGTCATTGTTGTTTCCTACATTAATGACAAGTTTTAATTTTTTTAGGTAGATTAATGCCAAGTTTTAATTTTTCTAGGTAGATTAATGATAATTTTTATTTTTTCTAGATAGATTGCTGACATGGCGATCAATGAATGAATCAGAGTAAAAAAAATGTCTTGCTCCTAGTGCACCTAAGAATTTCTCCCTAAAATAAGACATTTTTCTTGCTCTGATCCATTTATTGTTTGTCATGTCAGCATTGTGGGTCATTGTTGTTTCCTATATTAATGACAATTTTTAATTTTTCTAGGTAGATTAATGATAATTTTTACTTTTTCTATGTAGATTACTGACATGGCGAATAATAATAAATCAAAACAAGAAAAATGTCTTCCTCCAGATGCACCTAAGAATTTCTCGAGTCTTTTGAATATAGTATATTTATATTATACTCACTCTCCTTTATCTCATTTACACTCATTTACTTCCTACCTTTTTTCTCCTTTTTTACTTTTCTTCCTCTTTTCAAGTATAAACACTCTTCCCCTTTAATTCTCCAATACACCTTTAAATAAAGACAAATTTGTAACCGAGTGTCAGAGATGACAATACTTTCAAAACAATAATTGATCTTAATGATGTCAGTTAAAAAAAGTGTCACAACACTTTGAAGTCAAGGTGAATAATATTTATAAAGACTTTCATCTGCAGACAATATGACATATGTGTGACTTTCTAACAATGTTACTGGGCTTGAGTTCAAAACACTTCTTATCTCTATTTTTCGTCCATCCCAACCAATTCCAAAAATGATGAACTTTTAGGTTTCTCCATTTTTTTGTGTTGTATTTAAAATAGAGTTGTAATTATATTCATTTCTATTTTTAGTTAAACGTAATTATAATTATTTGCTTTCAATTGTAAAATTACCCCTTTATAACTTATATATATTATTCTAATAGGTAAGCATTCCTTATTAAAAAAATATATAATTTGGGAACGTGTATGAGCAAAATAATTATGAAGGTTCATAAAACAAGGAGTAAAAAGGAAGCAAGGTTATTTAAGGTTGTTTTCGAAAAGATTTATAATTTAGTAAATTAGGAGTTTTTAAAATATATGAGAATGAAGTTTCCTAAAACAGTGCAGTGGATAGCAATTTTTTTTTTTTTGTCAAGGAGTAAGATCTTATTGTCGGTTAATGATAGTTCAACAAAGAAATAAAGAGTTGGAAGAGGTTTGAGATAGAGTGATTCACTATCTCTAATTTTCTTATTTCTTATCAGTTATCACGCTGCTGAACTTGTTATTCAATTAGCTAGGGTAAAAATAAATATAAAGAACGGATATAGAGAATAGAAATACTGAATTTTTATTGGTTGTTTGAGAAGAAACATAAGAAGGAAGAAAATCATTTCAACTAGACTTACCAGAAAACGTACGTTTTACATCCAAATTGCAATAAAAATGGGAAGAAAATGTTAGATTAAAACATATGCCTTTTTATTAATTATAAAAATATTTTTTATATAATTCATTTATTTTTTTCCAACTTCTTTTCACTCATCTAAAATATGGAGAGAGAAATTCATTCACTTCTTTTTCTTTTCTTTTTATTTATCCAAACAATAACAAAATATTATTCTATTTTTGATATATACTATTATCATTTGTGTCCTATTTCTTTTTTTTTAATTTTCATTTTATTCATAAATTAAACAAAGCATTAATGTGGTGTTTAAGAAGACTGTCTCTTGAGTTATTCCACAGCTATAAGATTTGTGCAGACGAGTTACATTTTACAGTATAAAATTAAAACTTATTAAATGTTGTCCAACTTTCATTGATGTAATTAGCCGTTGAGATGATAATGAACCTCAACTAACACATGACTTGCTGCAAAAAAAAATCTTAATTTGGTAAGAAAAAAATCTTAATTGCGTGTCCTTTCGAAATTAAATAATGGCGGGCAAAAGTAGCTAAAAATTAAGTTCAATTAATTAAGTATGGTGCTGAAAATATTATAAACTTTTGGTACGTATTTTTTTATTTCTATGATAGAAATAAAAGTAATTAAAAACCTATAGCTTAATAAACTAAACTTATATGTTAAAGCGGGGTTATTCCGGAGATTGTCTTGCAATGCGATCGGCCAGACCTCAAAACCGAATGTTACTAAAAAAAAAATCAGATATTTATTGTAGAGTCCAAAATAATAAAATGATATGTGGCGCCCTCATTAAAGACAAAGGACACGTGGTAACCCTCCAAGTCAGCATGCCATCTTCGTAAGATACTTATTGGGCCTCACAGAGCTAACCCGGACATCGCATCCGAGCTACCCAGTCAACACTGCCACAGGAGCCCAGACACTGGCCCACTGTAGAAGCCCGGACACGAGCAGAATTTTAGTTCCTCCTCAGATGTTTATCTCCACAGGAATATTCTAAAATGTTCAACCACCTTATTTAAACAAGTTATCTATTATCAGTTACTTATCTACAAGTAACAACCTATTTACAAGGTACACATTATCTCCTATTTGAATTATAGATGACTGCCTGCTATTATCTGTATTATATCTTATCAACATATTATCTCTAAGAAAAGGCCCAAGGCCCACTCCAAGCTATAAATACAACCCTCCAGGTGCATTCTCTCCACGCCTTACACACTTCATACTTCTCAGCACACACTCAGAACTCATCTCTCACTCACTCTCTCATACACCTTTCTCTCTCACAGACTTGGACGCACTTCCCAAGTCCCTCATTCTCTCTCTTTTGGCCGAGTCCACTCTTGGCCCTTCTTTATAAATTTAATGTTCTAACTTCAGCGTCGGAGTGTTTTTCCCTTGTTTTGCAGATCCCTCCTCTGACAAAGTCTAATTCTACTCCGACATCACAAGATTTGGAATCCACCAAGGCCACATCAAGCCCACACGTGGAATTTCCAGATTTTGGCAGGAATATTTGGCGCCCACCGTGGGGCCCAGGTAAAACATACCCTGCAACCTCAAACAAATCTTTCACCAGCATTCGGCCATGGTCAGCACACGGTCGAGTGTTAGGCGCGATACCTCTGTCGAAGCGTCCAACCCCCCATACTACCATGACGAATGTCGACACCATCTGGCAACTCCAAAACCGCATAGCGGAGATGGAACGCCAACACCAGGAAGAGATTCAAAAGCTGAAAGCAGACCACGAAGAAGCTCGAGCGAGACACACTCGAGAGGACGAACGCATTCACACAGAAGACCCGACACAGGGCAAGTCACACTCTCAACAGCCCTCGCAACCCCGACACAATGTCAACCCTCCAGTAACTCGAAGCCTAACGCAAGGATACCGGAGGGAAAGACACAATGTTCGTCGTAACCCGCTTGTCAACCGTATCATGGAGGTCGACATCCCTTTTGGGTGGAAACCTCTACAATTAGAGAGGTACGACGGAATCACCGATCCAGACGAACACCTTGACGCCTTCCTCTCACAGGCGAATCTTTACACTAACAACGAAGCTATATTGTGTCGAGTGTTTCCTACATCTTTGAAAGGAGCCACGCTAACGTGGTATGGTGATCTCCCAGAACAGTCCATTGACAGTTTCGATACTCTTATCAAAAAGTTCAGCGCCCAATATGCCACAAGCCGGACTCACAGGTTAACATTGGCAGCACTAGCAACACTACGTCAGGCGGATAATGAATCGCTTCGCAAGTTCATGGAACGTTTCTCACACGTCGTCTCTCAAATCAGGAGCCTCAATCCTGAAGTCGCATTGCACTCCATGATGCTGGCCTTACGCCTTGGTAAATTCACAGATAGTCTATGCAAGAAACCTCCTGGTAGCATGGACGAAATACATGAAAGGGCCAAAGGATATATCCAGATGGAGGAGATGTCAAAGTTCCAAAATGAGGTTAGACAAGTGGGACAAAAACGCGAGAAGCATGAAGTACCTGTCGACCCTCGACAGAATAACAAGAAACACAAGTCATATAAGCCACAGCTTATTCCCAAAGGACCCAAGTTCAAGAGATACACTCCCCTGACAGTCAACTAAGCAATGGTCATGGATGAAGCGTTCAATATGGAAGTCCAGGTAACTTTACCCGCTCCCTCCAAAATAGGAGGACATCCTAATAGATATTGCAGGTATCACCGTGGCACAGGACACAGTACAGAAGACTGTGTCGCCTTGAAAGACAAGGTTGAGGAACTCATCCAGGCAGGGCATTTGTCGAGGTTCATTAAGAAACTGATAACCCACCGCCGACACATAGGCAGGAGGAGCGACGAGAAGATCGCCTCAGAAATAACAACAGGCGAAGGGATGATGCAGATGACGGAGGGAGGCAGAGACAACCACAGCCAGGACGTGAAAGTTGACCCCCTCGTCAACAGGAAGAAGACCCCAACCAGAACATTCGTGGCGTGATTCATACCATTGCAGGGGGCTTCTCCTATGGAGGATCGTCCAATCAGTCCAGAAAAAGGCACTTACATGCTATCATAGACATTGACATCAATTCCGTCAATAGTCTGCCGAAGCGAAGCTTGCCTCCTATTACTTTTACAGACGCTGACTTTGAAGGGATCGATCCAATCCATCAAAATGATATTATGGTCGTGTCCCTCATTATCGCCAACTTTAAGGTGACAAAAGTGCTCATTGACCAAGGTAGCTCAGCTGACGTCCTCTACTTGAAGACTTTCCAGAAGCTGGAGATTCCATCATCAGCAATACAACCCTGCTTAGACCCTCTCCTAGGTTTTGCAGGAGAGAGAGTCGACACGATGGGATACGTTGACCTAATGACCACCTTTGGTCAAGGTGTATTATCCAAGACTTTCACGATCAGATACAACATTGTGGACGCTGACACGTCCTACCTTGTTCTGATCAGTAGGAAGACTTTAAATGAATTGGGGGCTATAGTTTCTACCCCTCATTTAAAGATGAAATTCCCTACGATAATTGGAGAAATTGTCATTGTCAAGGCAGACCAGAAACAAGCCAGACAATGCTATGTGGAAAGCCTTAAAGTGGCACCATATCCTCCTGATAGAAGACCAGTCAGACACGGTACCACTTCGGGGGGTACCACCCAGGTAATGAATATCGACACAAATTTATTTCCTTCCTCGCTGACAGTATTTCTAGCCCGTGACAATCAAGCCTTCGATGTGGATCCACGCGACGATAATGTCGACAAAGGACCAAAACCAATCAAAGAGTTAGTCAAACTACAGCTAGGTCCCAGACCCGAACAATGCACACAAATCAGTAAGGGGCTCACGAGTCATGAATACAGACATATAGCCGACGTGCTCCAAAGAAATGCATCATTGTTTGCATGGCAACCGTTTGACATGCCTGGCATTGACCGTAGTGTCATATGTCACAGACTGGCCATATGCCCACAAGCCAAGCCCGTAGCTCAAAAAAAAAGAAACATGGGAGAAGAGCGGCAGAAGGCAGTCAAAGAAGAGATTGATAAGTTGCTCAAAGCCAACTTCATCAGAGAAGTCAGATACTCGACATGGCTGGCCAATGTTGTCATGGTTAAAAAAGCCAACGGCAAGTGGCGTATGTGCACAGATTTCATAGATCTCAATAAAGTCTGTCCCAAGGATACATACCCGTTACCCAACATTGACAGATTGGTTGACAGGGTGTTCGGCTTCCACATCTTAAGCTTCCTGGACGCATATTTGGGTTACAATCAAATCAGGATGCACGCTCCAGATGAAGAAAAGACTGTCTTTATCACAGAAGACGCTAACTACTATTACCGAGTCATGTCGTTCGGCCTCAAAAATGCAGGAGCCACCTACCAAAGGCTCATGGGTCGAGTGTTCCGAAAGCAGATCGGACGCAACGTCGAGGTATAAGTAGATGACATGGTTGTCAAGTCTCAAAACGTAGCCCAGCACGTAGTAGACTTGGAAGAGGTCTTCCAAGAGATCAGGAAGTACAACATGCGCCTTAACCCTGAGAAATGCACATTCGGGGTAGGAGGCGGCAAGTTCCTTGGTTTCATGATAACACATCGAGGTATCGAAGCCAATCCTGACAAGTGCTCGGCCATAGTACAGATGCGTAGTTCGACCAGTGTCAATGAAGTGCAGAAACTGAATGGGAGACTAGCCGCACTGTCTAGGTTCCTCCCAAAGCTAGCTGAAAAGGCTAAACCTTTTTATAGGTTGCTCACCAAAACTACACCATTCCTATGGGATGACACCTGTGAGCAAGCCTTCACAACATTCAAAGAAACTATTGCTGCACCACCTGTCCTAAGTCGACCTCGACAGGGCCTACCATTACTTTTATATCTTTCAGCAACAGATGACGCCATCAGCTCGGCACTCATTCAAGAAGAAGGAAAAAATCAACTACCCATCTATTTCACCAGTCGCATGCTACATGATGCCGAAAAGCGCTATCAAATGATTGAAAAGATAGCTTTGGCATTAGGCATTTCAGCCAGGCGCCTCAGACAATACTTCCAGAGTCACCAGGTAATAGTTAAAACTAATTATCCTATCAAACAGGTACTCAGGAAACTAGAGCTGGCAGGACGCATGGTAGCATGTCTGTGGAACTCTCAGAGTTCGACATACGATACGAGCCACGAGGCCCAATAAAGGCACAGTTCATGGCAGATTTCCTAGCAGAATTTGCGTGAAAAGAAGGACCCAGCCCAGACTGGTGTAACCTCTACGTGGACGGAGCATCCAACGTACAGGGAAGCGGAGCAGACATCATACTCGAAGGACCTGGCAACATATCGCTAGAGCAAGCCCTCAAGTTCAACTTCAAGGCTTCCAATAACCAGGCTGAGTATGAGGCACTCATAGCAGGACTCAAACTCGCCAAGGAAGTCGGGGCTCGTTACCTCAGATGCTACTCGAATTCACAGCTGGTCCAAGGACAAATAGCAGATAAATATCAGACTAAGGAGACCATACTCCTCCAGTACTACCACTTGGCCAAAACACTTATCGATAGCTTCGAGTGTTTCGAAATGTATCATATACCTCGAGAAAACAATGCTCGAGCAGATCTGTTATCCAAGTTGGCTAGTATGAAGACGGTCGGACATCTCAAGACGATAATTCAAGAGACGCTTCAGAAACCAACCATTGACGCCTCAATGGTACTGGCTGTGCAAACATAGGAATCCACTTGGATGACACCCTATAAGGACTGAAGCCAGGCGGTTTAAGCGAAAAGTCGGCTATTATGTTATCATTGATAACGAACTATTTAAGAGAGGGCTGACAGCACCACTGCTAAAATGCCTAGACAAATTACAAGCTGACTATGTCTTGAGAGAGCTCCATGAAGGCATCTGAAGACTTCAAACAGGAGGAAGATCCTTGGCCACTAAAGTAGCACGTGCAGGATACTACTGGCCAACGCTCAGGACAGACGCTTGCGATTTTGTACGCAGGTGCAAAAAGAGCCAAGAGTTTGCAGACATCCCAAGGGTCCCCCCAGATAACCTTCACACTATTTTCTCCCTGTGGCGCTTTGCTATGTGGGGCATGGATATCTTGGGGCTTTTTCCAAAAGCACCTGGGATGCTCAAGTTTCTGTTGTGGCCATCGACTACTTCACCAGGTGGATCGAAGCTAAGCCACTACGAGAAATAACTGCCACAGAAGTAGAAAACTTTACGTGGAAAAATCTTATATGCAGGTATGGTTTACCTTATGCTATCATCACGGACAATGGGACGCAGTTTAAAGCCCAGACATATGAGGACTTCCTCACCAGACTAGGCATCAAGCACCTGGTCACGTCCGTGGAACACCCCCAGACCAATGGTCAAGCAGAAGCGGCAAACAGAGTCATTCTCAAAGCCCTTCGTACTAGACTTGACAAGTCCAAAGGGCTCTGGAGGGAGGAATTACCCAGTATTTTATGGGCATATCACTGTACTCCTCAAAGTACTACGAAGGAAACCCTTTTTCACTTGACACATGGGACAGATGCCATGATCCCTGTCGAATTAGGGGAACCTTCAGTGAGGAGAATGCTTTTTCAGGAATAGCACAATGAAGACAACATGCGAGAAATAGCTAGAATCAAAGAAGAAGCAACAAAGCTTCGCATGACGCGAAGATACAACTCCAAAATACAGCCTCAAACTTTCCAACCAGGCGACTTAGTCTGGCATGTCCGAGGAGAAGCTAGAAAGGAACCTCGTACAGGAAAACTTGGACCAAACTGGGAAGACCCATTCAGAGTTGTTACTAACCTAGACCATGGCGCCTACAAATTGCAGGAACTCAATGGCAAAAGTATTCCAAGAACATGGAATGCCACCCACTTGAAGTTCTATTTCAGCTAAGGAAATAAAGACCGGATGATGTACTCTTTTTCCTATTTCAAGTCCTTTTTCCCCACTGGGTTTTTCACTTGAAAAGGTTTTAACGAGGCACATCCGAAGAATAATAAGATGTACTCATAAAGACATCAATAAACATATCCTTTTTAATATATCCTTTTTTTGGTCATTTACTTATGTCAATACTGCTGAATTATCGATTATATCATTGCTTGAACATGTTTCTAGCTTCCAAGTTCAGCACCGACAAGGGTTCAAGACCATGTCTTGACAACTTGACCAAGGCCCATTCTTGGCAAGCATCACTAAAATCTAGGGCGGATGCGTCCTGGTACTTATGAAGGTTCATGAAATGCTAGAGATTCCCTAGCAGGACCTCCAACAAAATCTAAGCAGGTTCTTAAAATCCGTGAACCCGGTGAACCAAGCCAAAAAATCAAGGGTTGACGCCTGGTACTCTCCAAAAGTTCGTAAAATCCTAGGTTTTTTCCTAGTTGGACCTCTAGCAAAACCCAAGGCGATCTCTTGGTCGATATACAGTTAGTAATTCCGACTCTTCGGTTGACTATCAAAATTCCAAGGTCCTTGTCTGGTCCATGGTCCGGGGTCCGCCTCGGTGATCCGACCAAACTATGCAGAACCAACTAGAGAGGTTCGTAAGACTAGAGCGTTGGTCGGCGCAAAATTCCAAGGTCCTTGTCTGGTCCTTGGTCTGGGGTCCGCCTCGATGATCCGACCAAACTGCGCAAAACCAACCAAAGAGGTTCATAAGACTAGAGCGTTGGTCGGCGCAAAATTCTAAGGTCCTTATCTGGTCCTTAGTCCGGGGTTCGCCTCGGTGATCCGACCAAACTGCGCAGAACCAACAAGAGAGGTTCATAAGACTAGAGCGTTGGTCGGCGCAAAATTCCAAGGTCCTTGTCTGGTCCTTGGTCCGGGGTCCGGGGTCCGCCTCGATGATTCGACCAAATACGCAGAACCAACCAGAGAAGTTTATAAGACTAGAGCGTTGGTCAGCGCAAAATTCCAAGGTCCTTGTCTGGTCCTTGGTCCGGGGTCGACCTCGATGATCCGACCAACCTACGCAGAACCATTCAACCAGGTTCGTAAGGCTAGAGCGTTAGTCGGCAACCCCAGAACTCTTTCCCGGGTCCTTTACAGGTTTATAAAACCAAGGTATGGCAGATTGTCGAGGTCCATTGTTGCGAATAAAAGGTACGGCAAGTGCACCGATCGTTTACAAGTAATAAAGTTTAGGTAAGTAGAGTATCGTCCCTATAGGGATTGGGGTAATTTTTGCAGCAATGATGAATTAATGTGATTGAAAACAGAAAAGAGTAATAAGTTGAGAGAAGGTTGTTGATTGGTTTGTTGAGTAAAAATAGAAATTAACTACTAATTAAAATGCAGTAAAATTGATTAGAATATTACCAATGGAATGAAATTGTGGTCAGGCACACTCCCTTCTGAGTCTTACCTCTTTCACTTGACTGGATTGTTACTTTAAAGTTCACATATGATAAATCTCTACTATGATCGTAAACCCTAGATAACTAGCGATTTCACCCTTTAATTCGATCGAGAACCCTAAACCCTTAGCGATTCTGTCAAACTAAGCATTAAGAGAATAAATCATATGGGTTCGTGTTATGATTGCTCGGAGAATAAGTCTTTTCGATATTAGTTAATCCCTAATTCCTTAGTGAATCAACCCTTTAAACTGAATTGAAAACCTAATTCCTTAGTGAAATCTATCAGTTTAAGCATGTAAAGAACATATTATAAACTCCGCACTCACGCATCCCTATTCCTAGGTGATGAACGAATGTTATTCTTACAGGTCATAAATTAGAACCCCAACGTTCCCATTGCGAATCCTAACCCTCAGTACTTATCTAGAGTGATCAATTCTAAACAAGATGAAATACAAGAGTAGAAAAGAATTAAAATAATCAAAACATATGCATTCAATACCAGTCAAATTACAGAGGATAACTTATCAGTTCATGGCCTTCCCATAATAAAAGAATTAGCCCGCCATAGGCCTCAAGAACACCAAAGCAGAAGAATAATTCATAGTTGTGCAGAACTCTGGCTTTGAATCTTGATTCCTAGGGTTTGTAAATGTATATCAGCTGTATATTGGCTTTCTATTGGAGGCTAATTGATACTAAAGGATGCCCTAACTCTGTTCAGAGGCCTCATATATATAGAAGTGTTTAATTACAACAACTAATCCTAATACCGTGCCAAATCTCGAAACATATATTTTAAATAAGGAAACAGAATCGAGTCCACGCGATCCGCACTGCCTTCCACGCTAACCGCGTGGCTTGTTCGAAAGTATGGCGCTGATCGCGTGGGTATCGGCGCTAATAGCGTGAGTTGGTTGAGATGAATGGCTTGTGAGGGCTTTTCTCATGCTAATCACGTGGTATCGGCACTACTGGCGTGAGTTGGTCGAGTCAATTGGTCTGGCCTTCGTGTCTTTCACCCTGATCGCGTGGTATCCACGCCAAACGCGTGGACTCTTCGAGAATAAAACCTTCAACCTTGCACATGGCGCGTTGTTTTCTTTTTTTCTTTGCTTAAGTTTCCTCTTTTTGGCCTGCATTTGCACAATTGGTATTGAATAAGATTAAAAACAATAAATAATAAACTTTTACTAAATCTAACTTAATTTCCTAATTATTTGACTAATTAATAACCTAAAGTACACAAAAACTATGATGTGTTTGCAACACATCATCCATAAGCCCAAGCCTTGGCCGACCTTCCTAGGTTCGAGAGTCCAAGCTATGGCAGACCATCGAAGTCCATAAGTCCAAGCCTTGGTCAACCTTCTTCTTTACAGGTTTGTAAACCTAAGTTATTTCAGACTGTTGAGGTCCATAAGTCCAAGCCTTGGTCGACCTTTCCAGGTTCAAGACTCCAAGCTATGGCAGACCGTCGAAGTCCATAATCCCAAACCTTGGTCGACCTTCATCGTCACAGGTTCATAAACCCAAGTTCTGGTAAACCGTCAAGGTTCATAAACCCATGTCTTGGTCGACCTTAAGCTTCGCAGGTTCATCGAGCTATGGTAAATAGTTAAGGTTTACAGAATGCAGAGGTCTCGGTTGATATTCAAAATCCAGGGTGGACGCACCACTGGTACGCTCTCAAGCGGACCCAAGAACGTGTCTTGGTTAATCATGGCAAAATCCAGCATGGACAATTCCACTGGTACGCTTTCAAACAGATCCAAGACTATGTCTTGGCCAACCATGACAAAGTCCAGCATGGACGATCCACTGGTGCAGACTTGACAACTATGAGGTACGACTATGTCTACCCACTATACAGGCTATCTCTGTTACATTTTTCCTTGCAGGAATATAATTGACACGAAAGTCAAGGTTCATTAGAATTTTGGGAAAAAAGCCAAGTAAGTTCTCTTGGTACCAATCCATATTATGAACAAGGAGAAATTATGTCATTAATCTACCTAAGTATCAACAATTAATTTCGAAGATTGGAGTTAATATGCGGTCAACCTTGTTTTCA
This sequence comes from Glycine tomentella, assembly GCA_007407185.1. Classification (NCBI taxonomy): domain Eukaryota; kingdom Viridiplantae; phylum Streptophyta; class Magnoliopsida; order Fabales; family Fabaceae; genus Glycine; species Glycine tomentella. Next base: position 536,591 of record PYAF01004546.1, on the reverse strand, counting down.
TCAGACGAGGTATTAAATGCTTTACTATGATTTCTATGCTCACAATTTCCATTAACACAGGAATACGAGTTTTAAAAGGAGTATTTTTAGAACATTAACGTTCAAATTTATACCCTTGGAATCATAACCCCTATGGAACCTCGACATCCAGTACCATAGGATATTTCTGTTTTGCAGGAATAACTTTGTTTTGCAGGACAAATAGCCTAGAACATTTGGCACATAAACCATCCTCAACATGGGGAAACTTCGACAAAAAGAATACCCTTGACAAAGACTGCAAACGCAGTTATTCAGGGTTGACAATGGTTCAAAGGCCAAGCTTGATGTTACAAGATTTCGGTCATCTTTTACTTATTGATATTTCACAAGTCTCAACAAGAAGATTGGGACGTTTCCCAAATACAAGTCAAGCTAAGATGGAACAATTATCAATTTCAACATAAACACAAACAGTAGTAGAAATGGCACGAAGTAGAAGAAAATACAAGAAGCAAAAGTACTACTCCAAAGCATACAACGATTACAATGATAATCAAAACAGAAAAGCAAAAAGAGATCTAAGTATCAGCCGCCTCACTGGTCGATTCCTCTGCAGAACCCATCTCCTCCTCATCAACCAAGGCACCGTCCTTGACATCCTTGAAAGGATCAAATTGATCCAAGTTGAGGTCCTTGGTAAACAGGCCAACTTGGCGCACAGCTTTGAAGAAGCCTCTTTCATGCTATTCTACGGCATCGTGCCTCACCATCTTTAGCTCTTCATCGAGCTCCAGGTTAAGGGCCTCCTTGGCAGAAAGATCTACTTGAGCCTCTCTTAGCCTTTCCCTCTCAATAGCCAACTCATCCATGACCTTCTTCAACCTCTCCCTCTTAGCTGCTAACTCCTTTTCGGCCCTCTTCGACCTATCCTTCTCAGCTAATAACTCTCCTTTTAGAGTGTCCATTTCCTCAGTTCATCACCGTCAACACAAGTTCGCAGAAGCTTGGACATAGCCATATTGGTCTTGCCTTGATGATGATCTCTCACCACCATGGCTAAGGAAATGGCAAGCCTATACGCTCCAGCTGTAAGGCGCCGCGAACCACACCCTTTAGCTTGTTATGCTCTACCTCCAATAAAGATGACTTACTCAAGGTCTCTTGATGCATTTGTCGCTGCTCTTCCATGATGGCAAGACTCCTCTGCAGAAAAAGTCCCGCAGTATCAAACGAACGATGCATGCCAGAAGACCGAATCAAGTTCTTGTCATATGAAGAAGGCGATCTCCTCTCAAATTTATGACCAACACTCCAAAGGGAATCAACGTCCCTAGGAGCACTGAAAAATTCTAAAGGAGTGACAGAGCGTATTGCAGGTGGTGGCATTAATGAAGAGGAAGGCAAGGAAGTGGTAACAGCTGGAGAAGGCGGCCGAGAAGGAGTAGGAGTCACAATAACAGTAGGAAGGGATGGAGAGGCGACAGGTGAAGGAACCCTGACAGGTATGGGAACTTGAACAGATGCAAGGGTTCTAGTTGGCATGGGGGCTTGAGAAGTGAGAGGTTGAATACTTGCGGAAACCTGGATAAAAGCCAGACTCTGAGTTGTAACAGGAGTCAACAGGGGAGCAGAAGATAAGATGTTGATTGGAGTCCGAGCAGGAACAGGACTTGAGTTGACCCTGGGAGCCTGAACAGAAAGAGAAGTACGTGAAAACCCAGCAGCCTCTCTTAGGGCACGAAAGCTTAGGGGATGGTGAGTTGCTCGTGATTTCTTCTGCCCGGTTTTCCCAGTTCCCCCTATTCTTTTCCTCTTGGTTGACTCAAAAAAGCCAGGAGAAGCAGCAGCAACTTCAGAAGGGCAAACCTGCACAATCGGCTGGCCCCTTATTGTCGATAGAGGAGGAACAGAAACATGAGTTGTCTGGTTACCTCTAGGTACTATCAGGGGCCTCCATTGGAAGTCTCCCATGATAACTGCAAAAAAGAATAAACGTGTCAAGAGTCTAAACTTTCAGAAATAAAGAACAGACAAGGAAAATTACCATCCATGGCGGCATCAGGATCGTCAGAAGAAGACAATGATAAAATTGCACAAGCATCAAGGGAAGCTGGCAGAGAATCCAAGATCCTTTTGTCCACCCTCTCCGTCAAAGTCAAACTGTCTTCATCAAAGGATCGAAATCTAGTAGGATAGGCTTGCCAATAGAAAGGAAAGCGAGGGTTCCCATCTCGGTTGTGCATAAGAGGCATACCTTCCACATCGTCACCACTTTCTTGAACCTTGAAGAAACTATCCTTAAAACGTCGAAAGACATTTGTGTCTACTTCAAAAAGTTTCTTAGAAACACTGTTCAAAGAAACCCAACCTATCTTCCCAGACAGCTTGGTTTGGAAGTAGAAGAGGAAGACATTCAAACTTGGACGAATGCTCAAACGAGAACACAAAATCTAAAAGGCCAGGCCTATTGCCCAACTATTAGGATGAAGTTGGGAAGGGGCAACATTCAGAAATCCCAGCACAGAACACTGAAAAACAGAAAAAGGTAACAACAACCCCAAAACCTCAAATAGGCAACGATACATGAAGAAAAAAGCTGGAGCCCCAGGAGCCGCTCTCATAAAGGGGAAATCATTCTCACTGCAAGCCTCGACAATAAACTTGCGAGAATCCCCAGAGCAGATAGGCGAACTTGCCTACACATGTTGTTAATGCTAGTTGGAGTGGTGAATCCTACCATGCCAGAAGCCTGAACAGGAGACCCCATACTGCAACTACGGCTACGATGCATGGGGGGAGAGGTCCTTAAACCTCTCACATTATAATTTTCCCTCTCATCAGCAGCAGAAGCAGGAAGCAAAACAGTAAGAGGCTGTGGCTCACTAACCCTGGGTGAAAAGGAAGCCCGCACTGGCGGAGTAGAACGAGAAGTTCCTTCGCCAGATTGGCGAGAACGCGTCCTTCGCCTAGAGGATAAAGAACCTCCGGAGGATCCTCCATGGATGTCCTCCTCCGAAGAACTCCCCAGGGAGACGACATCGCGTATAACGCGCTGCTCCACAGAACCACCAGAATCGCTACCTCTCATACCCAAGGCTGAATCGGAAATAGGTGACTCAGACATTTTCAGAGAAAAAGGGAATTTCTAGGTTTGAAGAAAAAGCTTGGAAAGAGGAATGCGGGTGAAGACGATTATGGCGGAAGCACTGCTATATAAAGTGAGAGAAGGCTCGACGGTTACTTGGGCGGGAGAACGAAACGTCTCCTAGAAGCCTGCGTCGTGATTGAACCGTCACACCCCACTACCGCACGATTCCACCCACCACGCACGATCCCAATAAACGCAAGTCACCCCAGGGTGACACGTGGACACAGGTGGTGGTGTGAGCATCACGTGACTGCCAGCATTTATAGAAGAGATTGCACGTATCTTCAAAATTTCCATCAGACGGCCAAGAAATCATGACCCTTTATTATCCGTGTCAGACTTATCCAATAAGGCCAAGGTCGCACACTCTCTCTCCGAAGATGACACTGATACACATGCAGGTTCATAAATCCAAAACAAAAATTAAAGTTTTGGTCGACCTCTTAAAGACAGCAACCTCGACACTACACGTTCGCCCTTAAAGCAGTCTCGACATTGCATGTCCACCCTCGAAGGCTGACAATTTTACTAAGACACTGGACACATTGCTTTATGCTCTTTCATCCTCTTTCGCCCACGAATTGGCTCAGAGGCTGGGGGGCTTATGTACAGTCCAAAATAGTAAAATGACACGTGGCGCCCTCATTAAAGACAAAGGACACGTGGCAACCCTCCAAGTCAGCATGGCCTCTTTGTAAGGCACTTATTGGGCCTCACAGGCTAACCCAGACATCGCATCCGAGCTGCCTAGTCAACACTGCCACAGGAGCCCAAACACCGGCCCACTGTAGAAGCTCGGACACGAGCAGAACTTTAGTTCCTTCTCAGATGTTTATCTCCACAAGAATATTCTAAAATGCTCAACCACCTTATTTAAACAAGTTATCTATTATCAGTTACTTATTTACAAGTAACAACCTATCTACAAGGTACACATTATCTCCTATTTGAATTATAGATAATTGTCTACTATTATCTGTATTATATCTTATCAATAGATTATCTCTAAGGAAAGGCCCAAGGCCCACTCCATGCTATAAATACAACCCTCCAGGTGCATTCTCTCCACGCCTTACACACTTCATACTTCTCAACACACACTCAGAACTCATCTCTCACTCACTCTCTCATACACCTTTCTCTCTCACAGACTTGGACGCACTTCCCAAGTCCCTCATTCTCTCTCTTTTGGCCGAGTCCACTCTTGGCCCTTCTTTATAAATTTAATATTCTGACTTGAGCGTCGGAATGTTTTTCCTTTGTTTTGCAGGTCCCTCCTCTGACAAAGCCTAATTCTACTCCGGCATCACAAGATTTGGAATCCACCAAGGCCACATCAAGCCCACACGTGGAATTTTCAGATTTTGGCAGAAACATTTATATTGTGAGGAGGTAAAAATCAATTTCTTTTTAAGACAAAATTAATTATATTTACGTAAATAATTGATCACATGCATGTGATCCATATTAATCATAATGATAATTTTATCCAAACATTTTTTTATTATTGATCACTTTGAGTATTTCCAATGTGGGTGTTTAGATGAGTTACTTAAAATTAAGTAATGTTACTTATTAAATTTTTTCATTGGAGTTGATGATTTAACAATTTGTTACTTAAGTTATTTATATAAATAATCGTTATTTAATTAATTATTATAAAAAAGAATAATTTTTAAATTTATAATTTAATATGACTCTAGTTAGTCTAACAACTTTAGTATTAAAATAATTTTTTGTGTGAATTTTTTTAAATATTTGTGACATTGTAGGGTTCAATTATTTAACTTTGCATGTAATTGAATATCTGTCTGGATGTACAAAATCCAGACATGGTGCGTGACTTTGAGGCGATGCGCCATGTTTTGGCTGGCTTTGATGAGAGATCTTGAGGCATTGGCAGTGGCACTCTCCTTGGGATGGAGAACCTCAATCAAATCCTCCAAATCGTTGACCACTTCCTTGGCCTTGTGTAACCAAGCAAGAACATTGGAATCTTCGGAGTTAATGTTGTTGTTTGCCTTTTGAACCATGTCACGGATCCCTTCGAGATGGTTTTGAAACTGTTGAAGGTCCTTTGCCGAGTGGCGTGTTGCTGGGGGTGCCAGTGCGCATTTTAAGATGTCAGATATGGAATCGACAAGAATAGCTGCATCCATTGATTTGGGCTCTGGTTGTGCCATCAATGGTCTTTGCAAGAAGCCAGAAACTGTTCGTGAGTATTAGAGATTCAGAAAGTGAAGAGTTTGATTTAGTTCCACAGTGGCGATTCTGTTGTCGTGTTTTAGTTAACATAGCATATTTCTTTGGTTTAATTATAAGAAATTAAAGAAATTTAAAAAATTATAATTATAAGAAGTAAATAAGTAATTAAACCTGTTTAAACTTACAGACATTATATATAAGTGTTTCTATTCTTCTAATAAAGAGTTCAACATTTTTTTGAGGTTAAAGAATGGAACATTAATATCTAACCTTGTTGGTAAATTTTTTCATTATATGAAATAAATAAGTAATTAAACCTGTTTAATAAATATAAGTATTGCTTTTCTTCTAACAAAGAGTCGAACATTAATTAATATATATCTAACCTTGTTGATAAAGTTTTCCATTTTAATTAAGGAAAACAAATTTTGGTAAAAACAACACGAATGAATGTCATTGATTGAGAATGAGAAAAAAGAATGCAAAGTAACGTAAAAATAGTAATTTTTAAGGACCTATCATGTATGGTGTTCTTGCCAAAATCTGGAAATTCCACGTGTGGGCTTGATGTGGCCTTAGTGGACTCCAAATCTTGTGGTGTCGGGGGTGAATTAGGCTTTGCTAGAGGAGGGGACCTGCAAAACAAAGGAAAAACACTCTAACGCTCAAGTCAGAACATTAAATATGTGAAGAAGGGCCAAGTGTTGACTCGGCCTAAAGAGAGAGAGAGTGAGGGACTTGGGAAATGCGTCCAAGTCTGTGAGAGAAAATTGAGAGAAAAGTATAGACGAGAGTGAATAGTATGCACTATATTTGGGTGTGTGCTGAGGAGTAGAGAGAATGAACCTGGGGGGTTGTATTTATAGCGTGGAGTGAGCCTTGGGCCTTTGCTTATAGATAATTTGTTGATAAGATAATAATACAGATAATAGCAGACAGTTATCTTAATTTGAATTAGAGATAATATGTACCTTGTTGATATATTGTTACTTGTAGATAAGTAACAATTTGTAGATAACTTGTTGAGATATGATAAGATAAGGTGGTTACACCTATTTGAATATCTTGGCATATAGATAGGCAATTAATAAGGAAAAGAAATATTCGCGCTCCTGTAGCAGGGTCGACGTCCGTACTTCTGTAGCAGGGTTGACGTTCGTCCGTGTTCCTGTAGCAGGGTTGACAAGGAACCCGGACACATGTCCGGGCTGGTCCCTGGAAGTTGAATAAGTGTCTATTAATGAGCCAATGCTGACAAAGAGGGTGGTCACGCGTACATTAGCATTTATGAGATTGCCACGTGTAATTTTACTATTTTGGACTGTACATAAGCCCCCCAGCCTCTGAGCCAATTTATGGGCGAAAGAGGGTGAAATAGCATAAAAGCAATATGTGCTGTGTCATAATAAAACTGTCAGCCCCCGAGGGTGGACATGAAGTGTTGAGATTGATGTCTTCAAAGGTCGACCAAAACTTTAATTTTTTATTTTGGATTTATGAACCTGTATCTACAAAGTGTAGTCCATGGAGGGAGTGTTTGTCTTGGGTCTTCATGCCAGGAGCTTGTCTTGGTTTTTGGACCAAGGGCGGACCTTGGATTTCGTAAAATAATATCATGAACCTGGACAAGATGGTCCAGATTGTATTGATGCCTGAACCTGGACAAGGTAGTCCAGGTTGTTTTAAGACTTGAACCTTTGTTTTGTCGATGTTGATACCAATGGAGTTATCCATGTTGAGTTTTGTCAGGATTCATCGAGACATGGTCTTGGGTTCTTTGCATCGTCACAGATGTACCAGTGGTATGTCCATCCTGGATTTTTAAAGGTTGACCAAGGCTTGGGCTTATGAACCTTGACGGTCTGTCATAGCTTGGGTTTATGAACCTGTAAAGGTGAAGGTCGACCAAGGCTTGGGCTTATGAACCTTGACGGTCTACCATAGCTTGGGTTTATGAACCTGTAAAGGTGAAGGTCGATCAAGGCTTGGGCTTATGAACCTTGACGGTCTGTCATAGCTTCGGTTTATGAACCTGTAAAGTTGAAGGTCGACCAAGACTTGGGCTTATGAACCTTGACGGTCTGCCATAGCTTGGGTTTATATACCTGTAAAGGTGAAGGTCGACCAAGGCTTGGGCTTATGAACCTTGACGGTCTACCATAGCTTGGGTTTATGAACCTGTAAAGGTGAAGGTCGACCAAGGCTTGGGCTTATGAACCTTGACGGTCTGCAATAGCTTGGGTTTATGAACCTGTAAAGGTGAAGGTCGACCAAGGCTTGGGTTATGAACCTTTACGGTCTGCATAGCTTGGGTTTATGAACCTGTAAAGGTGAAGGTCGACCAAGGCTTGGGCTTATGAACCTTGACAGCCTGCCATAGCTTGGGTTTATGAACCTGTAAAGGTGAAGGTCGACCAAGACTTGGGCTTATGAACCTTGACAGTCTGCCATAGCTTGGGTTTATGGACCTGTAAAGGTGAAGGTCGACCAAGGCTTGGGCTTATGAACCTTGACAGTCTGCCATAGCTTGGGTTTATGAACCTGTAAAGGTGAACCAAGACACGTCTGTCCTGGATTTTGTCTAGGCTGACCAAGGGTAGACCTTTGAAGGTAGTCAGGCGCTGGTCCTGCTTTTGTTATGTTCCTGTAATGTTGACACAAGTACATGTAGAAAGAGAAATATATTTTATTAATGTAGCAATTAAAGTACATGTTCCCTTATCGTTCTTCGAATGAGCCTCGTTAAAACCTTTCAAGCCAAAAACCCAGTGGGAAAAAAGGACTTGAATAGGGAAAAGAGTACACCATTCGACCTTCGATTCATTAGTGGTAGCGGAACCCACCCGCGATGGTGTTGATTACACCTCGGACTTGTTGGGTAGGCTCGTCCTCTTGTTGTCGAGGGGGTTGACGCTCTTGTCTAGGCTGATGTTGCCTTTGTCGTCTCCTGGCATTGTCTTGTTGATCTTCCTGATGTCTCCTGACTCTAGGTTAGTGATTATCAGGTTGTTTTATGAACCGTGATAAGTATCCTGCCTGTATGAGTTCTTCAATTTTGTCTTTTAGAGACTGGCAATCCTTTGTGTTGTGACCATTGCTGCGATGATATCTACAGTATTTGGTCTTGTCCATCCCTGGCCGAGGAGCAAGTGGTTGAGGCAATCTTACCTGTACCTCCTTGTTGAAGGCTTCTTCCATGATGGTGGCACGGTTGACCGTCAGGGGAGTGTAGTACTCATAACTGGGTCTTATTTGGAGAGGCTGATTCTCGTTAGGCTTGTGCTTTTTGTCCACCCAGTATGGGTTCGGTCTTGGTTGCTTCTTCCTGTTCGTCTCGCTTATGTCCGACTTGTCGGACTTCGTTTCTAAACTTTGACATTTCTTCCATCTGTATGTAACATTTGGCTCGTTCACGTATTTCGTCCATGCTAATGGGAGGTTTCTTGCATAGACTGTCTACGAACTTGCCAGGTCGAACGGCCAGCATCATGGAATGTAGTGCTACCTCAGGTGAGGTTTCTAATCTGGGCAGTCAGTTGCCCAAATCGTTCCATGAACCTGCAGAGAGGTTCGTCGTCTGCTTGGCGCAGTGTTGCTAGTGCAGCAGATGTCAGCCTATGAGTTCGGCTGGTTGCGTATTGTGCACTGAATTTTTCAATCAAGGCGTCGAAACTGTCAATAGACTGCTCCGGGAGATCTCCATACCATGTCAAGGCAGCTCCATTGAGAGATGTTGGGAAGACACGACATAGTATGGCATCATCATTGGTGTAAAGATTTGCCTGTGAAAGGAATGCGTCCAGGTGCTCATCTGGGTCGGTAGTTCCGTCATACCTCTCTAAATGTAGAGGCTTCCACCCGAAAGGTATCTCAACCTCCATAATGCGGTCAACTAGTGGATTACGACAGATATTATGTCTTTTCTTCCTACGGGTGCTGTAACACCCCGTGTGCACCCGATGTGTTATCATTAATTAGTATCAGAATCGCGCATAAAACATCAGTGTAAACCAGGCGGAAGCGATTGGATCAGTTCTCTTGATACATTATGTATAGACAATATCAATCAAACAGACCAACCATGACACATAGTATGCACAATTGCAATAATGCCATATATCACATGCAATATTTCTACTTTTCACATGCCCCTGCTGATCCAGTCTATGATATAACAACATCACACACAAAAATAGGCAGGTAATAATAAACCATAACAGATTCAGGAGGAAGAATAACTTATATACATATATATACAGTCTATGTACATGCTTTGAACCACACCAGGGGTTCTATCAGAGAAGTCCTTCCCTCTACACATGAGGGTACAAAACTATACAAGTACAAAACAATGGCTCCTAAAGACCACAGCCCTCTGCGGGTATGTACCAGTATCATCTCCAAAATGAGCTACCTAGCTCCCTCCCTGGTCCTATATCATCTGGTCGAGCCTCCAGCCCTAGGACTAACCTTTTCCTGCAGAAGAGCTACCTGAAAAGATATAAATCCCCACACGGGGTGAGATACGTATATCTCAGTAAGTTCAGAGGCCTGGGAGAAATCCCCCACACTCTGGCCAACAATCATAATGCACACACACACAAAGCATATCCAAGCATCTGGCCCACTGGCCTCAACACCTCAAATCAACAACGTAAGATCATCGCATGACAGGTGGCAGAGCTCCTCAATGCCTGGCGGAGCTCCTCAACGCCTTGGACGGAGCTCCTCAACGTCAGGCCTGTCATGGTGTGGCAGAGCTCCTCAATGCCTGGCGGAGCTCCTCAACGCCTTGGACGGAGGTCCTTAACGCCCGGAATACACAGCAGAGCTCCTCCATGCTGGTATTCATCTATTGGCCAATAGATCCTTCAAGCACAATCAATATCACAATCAATACAAGCATCTCAATCATATCATCAGTAGATGTAACGATCATATGCATGCATTATGGATATGACCAACACTCCCAAGGAGTGTGGTATGGCACACAGCTACGAGATCAATCACAGGGACTCGGAACTTACCTGGCAAAGCCTAACTCTGCTGTCCTCTCCCTGACTGGTGGTAACCACCACAGACACCCTCGGTGTCCAGACCTAACCAATGCATGCACACACAGATCACATTCAATTCAAACATGTATTCAGACCTATCAATATATAAGTCCTCTATCCTGAGGTTCACTATACTAGCCTAGCCAATCTAGGCTTCTACAGACCATACACGGCCTAACACTGATGCCATCAGACCCTAGAGTCGTCCTAGACTCACCATTCCCTTCAGTAAATAGTTCTAACTGACCTCAGCTCTCTAAGAGCATCTGAGTCTATTTAGACTCCTCATCATCTTCCATCTAATGAGCTCAAAGCTCATATTAGCATTAGAGTCATCCCAAGACTCAATACCATACACTCACCAGCTGAGCTTAAAACCAATCAATAGCTTAGGCATCTATAGTACAGTTATAACTAGAACGGTCTATACTAACCATCAGTCACCGTTCCTCAGCCTCACAGGCATCACAAACACACATAACAAGGCTCTTTCATCTCAAAGCCCAACAACTGGTGACTTCACACAAGTCACTTACCCACAAGCAGAGCCATAACTCAACAGTCACCAAATCAAATTCTGAAAGCTAATCCTTCATCCCTATACAGTTCTAACCAAACTTCTCCACAGGACCCTGGGCTAATTCTAGCCCCATCTCAAACGGGTCACTATTCACAGAGAACCCCCAATCTGAAAATCAATCGGTAAAACACGAGATACTTACCTCAGAATCAGCAAGGAAGCTCTCTAGGACTTCTCCTCTAGCTCCGGTGTCCGAGAATCGCTGCTACTCCTTGCCTATCGCGAGTTCTCTTCTCCTCTGAGGAAGGGTTCTCTCAACTCTCAAACCCAAGGGTTAGGGATGAAGGAAATCTAGCTAACACATGATTTCTCTCATGATTCAAGGCTTAGGAAGTGATTTGGTGAAGTATCAAGGCCTAGGGAAGCTTGGGATCACTCATTCATGGAGGAACAGCTCATGGAAGAAGAGAAAAGCTGATTTTCTCCTAAAAAACGCGAGCCTCGTCAATATAAAGACAGCACCGACATTCCCACGCGTCTCGCGCCAGTTTCCACGCATGTCGCGCCACCATTCCACGCGACTCGCGCCGTTAACCACGTGACTCGCGCCATACGTTCGGGCCTTCCACGCGAGGTACGTGAACATCCACGCGACTCGCGTGAACCTGCCGAGACTCTGGCGCGACTCGCGCCATACCCCCACGCGACCCACTTGGAATACCAGAGAAGAATCTGGTTTCCAAGCCTCTTCTCGCGCGATCCGCGCCGTCCTTGGCGCCGTCCGCGCCACACTGTATACACCGTTCCAGGTCTGAATCCCCGCGTTATCGCGCGGGGTTAGGCGCCACCATTGAGGGTCCTTACAGGTGCTAGGAGGGTTGACATTTTGTCGAGATAAGGAAGGCTGTTGGGAGTGTGACTCGCCTGGTGTCTGGTCTTCTCTCGTTGTACGAGTGTGTTGATCCTTTCGCCTATATCTTGCTTGAGCTTCTTCATGATCGGCTTTCAACTTTTGAATTTCTTCTTGGTGTCGGCGTTCCATCTCCGCCATGCGGTTCTGGAGTTGCCGTATGGTGTCAGCGTTTGTCATGGTAGTCTGTGGGGGGTTAGACGCGTCAGCAGGGGTGTCGCGTCTAACGCTGGAACGTGTGCTGACCATGACTAAATGGAATCGACTGGTTTGCTTGAGGCCGTAGGGTAAGTTTTACCTGGGGCCCCACGGTGGGCGCCAAATGTTCTTGCCAAAATCTGAAAATTCCACGTGTGGGCTTGATGTGGCCTTAGTGGACTCCAAATCTTGTGGTGTCGGGGGTGAATTAGGCTTTGCTAGAGGAGGGGACCTGCAAAACAAAGGAAAAACACTCCGACGCTCAAGTCAGAACATTAAATATGTGAAGAAGGGCCAAGTGTTGACTCGTCCTAAAGAGAGAGAGAGTGAGGAAGTACGTCCAAGTCTGTGAGAGAAAATTGAGAGAAAAGTGTAGACGAGAGTGAATAGTATGCACTATATTTGGGTGTGTGCTGAGGAGTGGAGAGAATGAACCTGGGGGGTTGTATTTATAGAGTGGAGTGAGCCTTGGGCCTTTGCTTATAGATAATTTGTTGATAAGATAATAATACAGATAATAGCAGGCAGTTATCTTAATTTGAATTAGAGATAATATGTACCTTGTTGATATATTGTTACTTGTATATAAATAACAATTTGTAGATAACTTGTTGAGATATGATAAGATGGTTATACCTATTTGAATATCTTGGCATATAGATAGACAATTAATAAGGAAAAGAAATATTCGCGCTCCTGTAGCAGGGTCGACGTCCGTACTTCTGTAGCAGGGTTGACGTCCGTCCGTGTTCCTGTAACAGGGTCGACGTCTGTGCTCCTGTAGCAGGGTTGACAAGGAACCCAGACACATGTCCGGGCTTGTCCCTGGAGGTTGAATAAGTGCCTATTAATGAGCAAATGCTGACAAAGAGGATGGCCACACATACATTAGTATTTATGAAATTGCCACATGTAATTTTACTATTTTTTACTTGTTATTTTTCACTATTTGTGCTCTCATTTGTAACAAATGTTTCTTACTAAACAACACTACTCTTAATTTAATTATGGCAAATGCTAACCATGCATGGAGGATCGCTTGAAGATTGTATAAAAATTATCAAGCCTGACACTACCTCGTTCAAATTCAAAACTTAGACAATTTTAAATGCTGTGCAATGGTTAATACACTTAATGCAATTGAATGAATTGGTCGGTATTGTCTTCACATGAAAAGAAAAAATACTAATATAAAATACAATAAATATCTGAAAATAGACTGTTTCGTAAATAAAAAAGTATAACAAGACAACCACTACGCAAGAAGCCAACAACTTCATGCAATAAATGAAGACCTGGAACTTTCATCTTTTCTTTTTTAGTATAACCTAGAACTTTCATCTATACATTTTTTTAACAGAAACTTTCATTTAAACATACGGACATGCAAATCACAATGTTAAATCTTTTTCAAGCTATCTATGTGAAATGAGTAATTTATTAAGAAGGGGGTACGTACGGTATTTCCTACTATGAATTGATAATATGTATATATACTAAATTCATACATTTTAAAAGTGGACAATTTAAAAACAAACTGGTGATAATCATGATACAGAGAGGTAGCATTCCAGATTTATTTCAATTATTTGCCGTTAACTAATATCCACAGGCATAAAATGATAAAACAAACAAAAAGGATGACATCACTCATTAAACGTAATACAATTAGCTACAAATGGATAATTATCGACCCTTTTGAAAACCAGTCCGCACCGTTTTATACATGCATGTGACATGTTCAAACAATATATACAATTTGTTAAAAAGCCCTACGTACCCTTTCAATTATTGGATTACAACAAGCAAATAACACCAAATATAACTGATTGGAAATGCAGTACATCAGTCAATCAGATATGTAACAAGAATTATTGGAGCTGTCCATGCATGCCTGTTGACAATTCGTTTCTATAGGATAAAGGTTATGAGAGCTAGGTAGGCTACAACTTGGAGGACCCACCGCATTGACTGGTAGCCCTTATCAGCTTACTGTTTTACAATCTTTGCTTGACACTATCACAGTCTCACTCCGGTCTCAAACATTTTTTAACAGCTAAAGAGAACAATTCAATAATGTAGTACAAGGGTACCCCCAACCCAACAACACTAGCCAGAAATTTAAAAGCTATGCTAGTAGGCCGATCTCAATCTCTCAGATTTACAAAAGGGATTTCCAACTAATTTACAGTGTCCAAAACTAATTTATGTTTATCAAGAAAAAGTTACCTCAAACTTCCTCCATCTAGAATATAAAATAAAAAAAAAATTAACTTACATTTATTTATTAGAAAAGTTAGTTAGTATTATTTAATTATGCTGATTATATATAAAAAGTAAATATTCTTTTAAACTATATATCCTTCCTTAAAACTTGATGTCAATAAAAAAGAGTTATTAACAATAAAACCTCAATTAAATGAAAAATAATTTAGGACTAATCTCATTAAATATGATAAAATTAATTAATTAGAATTAGTTATATTTGAGACCAACACATAAAATATAATTTTCTTATATTTCAGACTGATGAAAGTATTTTTATTTTATTCTCTTTTTTCCTCATTATAAGATTCAATTAACTATTTAATCCGCCTAATTATTTTAGTTGTTTTAGTCTTTTATTTTTATTTTCCAAAATAACGTTTTAGAATTTCTAAATCTAACTAATGTTTTTTTCTTTATCAAATATACCCTCGTTTAATATATCCACTATTAGTGGTACAAACATGTACAAATCAAGGTATCAAATAAGGATATTTTAGTCAAAATATAACAATATTTGACTTTCATCTAATATTTCTGTGCATTAGTATTAAACAACTAAAGAAATGGAATGGAGATTCATTAAAGTTAAAGGAAATTAGTTAATTTAGTTAGTAATATTAAATTTATCTTGAATTTATATATTTTTTCAAAATAACCCTCAACACTAATGAGGCATATTTTTATTTTTAAATTCTCTTAATACCATTCATCATTAATATATTTATTTCATTAATTTTTATTGGCTATATATATGAATAGTTAAAGTAAGTTTCCAAAATGAGACATACTTCTCATTTACCATTTAGTGACAACTACTCCTCTCACTAAGGATACTTCATAGGAAAAAATATTTAATGTTTCATTAACTTTGTAAAACAATAATAAATGTAGAATTTTTTTTAAAAACTTCATATAAAATAGAATAAAGAGAGTAAAGAATATTATTTTTTTTCACTTATATCCTTATAATATTATGGTGGACAACAAAATCTATAAATGATATAAGATTAATTTTGTAAAATTATTATTCTTTCTTATCTATTTTTTTCTTGATTTATGTAAAACAACCTAAAATGATAATTATAATGGAATGGATGGATTAATTACTATCTTATCTCTACGAAATTAAGATAGAATGCAAAGAGCACACCAATTTTTTTTCATCAATAACAATTAAATACAGGTACTAGAAAATTTAGAATAATTAACGTATTTGTTTAATAAGTTGAACTAGACCCTGTTAATAAACTAAGTGAGGTGTGTACATAGAAAATTTATTTTTATTGGGATTAGTCAAGAAATGCATTAATTTAGAGTATAATTATTACAACTAATGATTAAGAAATGTAGTTTTAATAAAGACTTTTTAGATTAAATATATATATATATTTATTAAATATTTTTTAATCTATGCAAAGAACTTTAAACATATAAAAAAGTGAAAAGAGAGAGTATTATTTAATTGTATCGTTCTCATTAAAATATTTTTTTGCTAAATTATCATTTCTTGAATCTTAATAAAGTATCAAGAATAAAAGAAAGATTCTGAAAATAAAATTTACATTTAAATGATAAAAATTAGTTAAAATTTATTTATATTCAAGATAATAAATAAGACATTTTTTTGTTTTATATTTAAAATCAAAAAATATATACAACAATATGGTATTACATATAAGGATGACAATGGGACAGGAATGGATATTGCATTCTTGGTTCCCGCCCTTACTAAAAAACCGTTCCCTACCTTCTATCTCCGTCGGATTTTAAACCTCATCCTCATCCTTATCTTCGCTGGGTTCAAGTTTTTCATGTCCTGTCCCGTTTCGTCTTTGCTATTTAATTAAAATAAAAAAAATAATTTTTATTTAAAAATTAGACAAAATAACTATCATGAAAATCCGTCCCGTACCGCCCCCACCCTGTCTCTATTCCGCTTTTGGCTATCAGAAAAATCCAAATATGATAAACTTGATTTTTCTCAATTAAAATTGGAATGAATTCAAGCAATATCCACAGATTGGGATCCCACTGACATGCCTAATTAACTGCTACAGACAGAGCATTTAATTTTCTTGTGGCGCCGACGTATCATCTCCATGTTCGTGACTTGACTTCAATGCCCGAACCAAACATACTGTAATGCAATGAAAACCGCTTGTTTTCACTCCTTTCTGTTTCTTTCACTTTAGTTACTCGAAAAATCACATCAAGGTACCAAACAAACTAAAAATTATAATTGAATGAACTAATGAAGACGACATGTTGTCATTTATGCGTGGAAATTTATTTTTGTCATGTCATCACTATTGGATATTGGGCTCCATCGGTAAATAAATGTAATGAAGCTACTATTTCCATAATATTTTAAAAAAAAATAGTTGGACACCTTGAAATGTTGTGTTGAAATTATTAGATTGTCCAAATATCATTGTCTTTTTTTAGTGTGTTTGGAAACATTGTAAATATATTGTTAGATGTTGTTTTCCAACGCTATAATTAAGAGTTATTTTTGCATTGAGCTTGACGTGAATTTTACTAAACAAATTTTGAATAAGAAACCAAATACTTATTTTATATATTTTTTTAAAAGTTGAATTTTATATTAATTACTTAACTTTACTTTAAAAATGTTTTTAATTATTTTATAATTTATGTAATTAAAAAATAACAAATGTTATTTCCTTCGTTCCAAAATAATGTTTTACAACTTTTTGTTCTAAAATTTTAGTCATTTTATGTT
>PYAF01004546.1:472107-489990 GCA_007407185.1 Glycine tomentella | reverse complement strand
GATGGAGGGTTAAACCCTTTAGTAGTTCTATGTTCCAGTTGTTCCCTGTTTTAATTCTTTTCTTCTTCTTTTCTCTTCTCCTCTCACCATTCTTTTATTTTAACTCTGTTTCTCTCTTTTGCTTTATTTTCGATTTATCATTGGGTTCATCTACCACCGACCCCAATTAATTTGGGTTAAAGGTGCTGTTGATGTTGATATCAAGGTAACAGTCATCATATCATCAGTCTGTAGTAAAAAATAACCTGTAGCCAGAGTTGTGACTGAGCACTATCCCGTGATCCAACAGCAACCATCCCTCCAGCAACTGCACTAGATGGAACCTTTCTGCCACGTGCAGGAATGTTGGATGAAGCGGGTGTACCCCAATAATCCATTCCTATATTTAAGTTTGTCGTGGGACCAGGAACAGCTCCAGGAGCACCACCTGCAGAGATAGGTATGATAGACATAGTTTGATTGACCACTGTATGAGGTGTATTTAGTCCCCCATTTTGAGGAGTATATGCCGAACTGCCATTTTGAGATGGTTCATCTGTAATTCATATAAAGCAATAGAAAAAAGTACATTTCAGCTGAAGCATACAAACATAATTGGTCAACATATGAAACTACACAAGAAAGTAAGAAAATATATTGAAACAAAAGAAATTAAGCATTCCAAACCTTCAAAAGAATCCTGCCTGCCCCCAGATTTCAATTGAGAGTCCTATGAAAAAAACAGAAATAAATACACCTATCATAATAACAATTATCAAACACTTAAATAGCAAAAGGCACACATAATTTATTTAAGGCATCATTCAAAAGATAGTTGAGTATCCAACAAATATGAGCAGCAGCCAGCATGAGCTATGCATCCCAGATCCATGTCATATTCTTAGACATAATTGACATTTAAATTATGTATATCATTTATCTGACAGATACACGTCAAAATAAACACATTAAACATCCATTAGTACTTTATGCTGTTTTGCAACAAAAACTTGTACCAAGACTTGTAGTACTCTTGTTTTATAACAACAATGGCCTTATCCTTTTTAATAATTTCCTCCAATATCCTTCCCGGTCCCCACTCTCCAACTCTGCCTATGGTCTCATAGTAAGTCTCAAGCCTTAGTAAAGGAGGACTGTGTTAAGCTCTCAAATAGTCAACGTAAAACTTATTGAAACCCCAAACATGGGAGCTCACAACAGATTATGTGTACTAATGATAGGTATTGCCCGGAAGTATTGTGTTTCTTATTCATTATAATGAGATTAAATGCTTAGGTTGGGATATCAATCGTACATGAATTATATTGATAGAAAGAGCTACAGCATTCTATTCAATAACATGTTCTTTTCACCTTTTTTAACATATAGTATGTTCCTTAAAACTTTAGATGGATGTGTGACCAAGCAAGAAAGGACAAGATATGAGTAGATATTGGTGAGGCATCCATGAGGAAAATATGACAAACATTTTAAGGTGGTTTGGACACATGTAAAATGGTCACTGGAAGCACTAATGAAAAGTGTAGGTCACTGTTTTTAGTCCTTTGAAAAGAGGTAGAGAGAAACTAAGAAAGATATTAGAGGAAATTGTTAAGAGGGATATCATAGTGAATAATATCCCTGAAAATTTGCTCTTTAACAAAGTCCAATGACATTGAACAATCCATGTAGCCAACCTCATAGGATAAGGCTTTTATTGTTATTGTATACTCCTTAAAACTTACAATTACTGTAAAAAATAAGTATTAATGGATACACATTGACAGCATAGTAGAATACTGAGGACTGTCCCTGAACTTACATTTTGAGAATTGACATCACTTCCTTCACTAGTACCCTCGCCTTCACTTGCACTCTCACCACTATAAATCCAAGATTACCCAATCAGCATAAGTTGCCAGTATGCAATTGCAAATGGAAAGCCAATATACTCAACAGGCTTAGAAAAAGAAACCATTGTCAAGCCTAATATTATATTTACAATTATTGACAGGAAAGTACAACCACAGATAAATAAATAAATAAATAAATAAATAAATATCTATATCAAGTAACTGTGTAGGGATCCTCAGGCATTCTTAAATAAGTATTAATTGCAATTTCTGTAATCTACAAGATAATAAGTACAGAATAGAAGTCCAACAAAATTCTAAAAGAAAGCTTACATACTGTATTAAAAAACTGCAATAAATCAGACTAAAAGATTAAAAAGACACCAATGAAGGAAACATCAACTTCAGGAAGTGACTAGTGTTTTTATTCCCAACTAGACAGTACACAGTATTCAGAATCCTTAAGTCATTTATATTTTATCATTGTGATTCAGATAATGATAGGCTCTGAAGGCTGCAACAAAATCACACATCAAAGTGAACTGTAAGGGGTTGCTTTGTTTGAATAAAGTCAAACAATTTTCTAGCTTTATTTCCATGATCTGGAATACCAAAGATTTTATAATTAAAATGAAGTTCATTCTTTTAACACTAGAGAAATGGATGCAAACGTTAACCAATTATCAAATTCATATTCATTCCACCAGTTCTGAATTAAATAATTTGCTCTTGGACATGTCAAACTGAGTTCTATTTATTGCATAATCCAGTCCTCCAAATATGTATTAGTTATATTATTCCCCTAGCTATAGAAACAGTGACTGATGATTATAATTGGTAACATATCATAGCAAAATACTATGCCATGTAAAAAGAGTGGATGCATTGTCTCATGTAGCATAGAATCAACAGTTTAGCAATTGGCAGGGCATTTGGAAGTAATGTGTGTCTTTCTTTGGCCAAGCTGGATTGCTTTGATTCAGATAAGAGGGTACATATTTCAACGAGATTGATCAACACAACACATCTCACCTCTTTGAATGAATTCCATTAGCAGATGTCCCCGGTGTTTTACCATGTTCATTATTTTTCCCTGTGATCATATTCAAACTACCCAAACTTCCTTTTGATCTTTTGATTGGCAATTTTTCCTTCACCTCAGGAGGTTTACCATCAGCTTCCATGCTGCCAGGAGTGTTTCCCTGCATGAAAACTAATAGATTATTTTTCCTTACTTGGATAAGAACAGAAGAGGGAAAAGACAGACAAAGACAAGGTGAGAATGAACACAAAAAAAAAGGGGAAAACTCACTGAAGCCTCAGCAATGCCATTTGGAGAATGCATGGCAAAAGGACTAAAAGGATAAGATCCCTGTATAAATTTGAGGCAACAGTAGTTGATGAGCCATATTCAGCATGATAACTTCAAGAAAGCATAGTTTACAAAAAATACCGGAGGCATGGATGGATGAGCATAAATGCCACCAGGGGGATACATTGCAACATAGGGATGTGGTGGAGTACCATAGGGAGGCATAAATTGCTGCAAATAAAAATTTCATTACTGAACCAAAGGAGGAATGAGACAGACTTTAAATGAGATATTTCATATTGTTAGTGTAGTATAGACTAGTTGTAGTTGTAGTCTTGTAGATGCAGTAGAGAACAAGACAAGCTAAGAAGACCATTCAACAGTCAAGGACCAAAGTCTATAGAATTCATCTCTAGAGGTAAAAATAGTTCGTGTCAACTCCTAATTAGGAAATTCAAGCCTACCAATTTAAAAACATACAGTTTCCTGATACAACAAAACTTTAACAAAATAATTACACCTAAGACATGCAAGGAACTAGGATCCTCATTAATCACAATATATGCATATTGGTGAACCAAGTATTTCCCTAACAATAAGTAAATCTCAAATTACTATAAATTAACCAATCAATGATTTTACATGCTACCAACCACCACTACCATTGCTATGGACTATGGTCCCATCTGAATAACTATCATCATCACAAAGGCTACTTATACATTCATCATCAACAAAGTGCCATTACCAGAGTACAATTGATATGCCACAACCATAAGTTCAGGCCCCAATCACCACTTATGTCATTGCCTAACTATTTAAGTTTCCATTTTTGCCCTTCCCACCCACCCGGTAGCACTAAAGAGATGGTAAAATTACTAAAGTTCAAACAGTTTCATAATCACTTTCTCTCTGATCAGACATTCAATACACACAGCAGACAATCCTGAAAAACTCAACACTATCAATTTGCGAAAAGGATTATTCACAACTCCTAATTCCCTGCAATCAAGTGATCAACATAGTAATACAAGGGGTTTAGTAATGCTTGTCTATATACAACGAAAAAAATGGTAAACTGGGGATTCAACTTCACTGGTCAACAAATAAAAATGTATGAAATCCTTCTCCTTCATGAATATGATCAGGCTCAAACACTAACACACATTTGCTAGCTCCTAGCTGCAATCAAATAATGAGTTAAGTTTCTTTCTTCTAATGTTCTTCCATAGTTCTGTTTACTGATGGTTGGTTTGTTAGAATATCTAGAAAATATCTCACAACACTATTGTATCTTACAGTATTTTAGAGTTTCTCAGATCATCTTTTAGGAGTGGTTTCCGTATTTCATTATATTTCAAGATTTGTTTCCTTATTTAATTAATTAAAATCAGAAATCTAGTATTAGTTTAAAATTTAAATATGGATTATGGCTTTGTATTTTGTATCTAAATCAAAACCATATGAATTTCAAATTATTCACAGGCACATTCTCCCTTCCTCCCACCCTACCTAGAACACTATAATTTCAACATGGTATCAAAGTGGTGCCAGTGCCATCCTCCATGACCTGACCCATCACTGTTATCCTATAATTTCAAACTTATCAGTACTACTTGAACTGCTTCTATTCTATATCAATATACATATTTTTGCTGATTAAAAAAACGCTGATTTTCATGAACTGTTTTTTTTCACCCCCCTATGCCATGTGTTTTTGCGATTGCAACAACCTTTCTCTCTCATGCAGTCATACTCATGGTTGTCAATGGCAGCAGGCCCTCCAATGTGCTGCAGCTGAGAGCTGACTAGCCACTGATGCAGTGCTGCCATAAAACCTGCTCAATGCCCACACACCACCAACCTAAATATCACTGCTCCAGCACCCATGCCCCTATTTCCATCGGCCACCATTCTTGCTTGACCCATGGTTGTTTGATCTCTGGTCTCCTGTCTTCAGATCTGGTCTCACCTTGTTCAACCACCCACCCTTTCTCTAGAGGTCATCTTTGTTTTGCAGTTCCTCTCTCATATTTAGACGTCCTTTATTTTAGTAAATGGGAAAGCATGAAGCAATATTCCCACCACTTTTGCCATTGTGTGCCTCACTGCACCACCTCTAGCCTGGCCTGGCCCCTGTCACATTTGTTTTCCACCTCCACAAGGTTGTTTACCTCCTTTGGATCCACTCAGTTGTGTTTGACAATCCAATTTGGTGTGTTTTTCCTGCCTTCATCAAGAGTGAGCTGTTTTCAGTTGGCTTGGCTTGATTATTGGTATTCTTTGCAATGATTATCTTCGATTTGGGCTTTTTGACTCCTTTGGATGTTTATTTTTCTGACAGTGACTTTTTTACTAGTTGGTGACTTCTTTTTCTGCTAATGACCATTTCAGCATGACCTCTCTACTGGATGGTGATTTTCTTCTCGCCATTCTTCAGGTGATTGGACTTGATTATGACTCACTCCAGCTCCAAATATAATTCACAATCACAGGTCATATTTCCAAGGTTTTTGGGTCTCCTAAGTTTTTATACTGTATGTTATAGAAGTTTAAGTTCTTGCTGAGTATAACTGGTGGCTGGGAATTTCTGCTAATGTCACCCTGACAAAATCTCTTCTTGCTAGGTCATGCAACACTCCAGCCAGCTTTTCAACCTGAGCATCCCTCCAGTCATCTTCCTAAGTTATCTTTCCAGCAATACTTATCTCTCCAACATCGCTAAGTCAGCCAGCCACATTTTATGGAGTCCACTTTATATGTAGATTATTTTATACTGTTCATTTTTATCAAGCTTAAAGCTTCATAAGATTTAGCTAGAGGGACTGTGTTAGAATATATCAAAAAAATCTCAATATCATTATTGTATGAACTATGGAATAATTTAAAAAGAAAACAACATCTTAGGATTTATTTTCATACTTCATTATATTTCATGGTTGTTTTCTTAATAGAATTATGAATCTAGTGTCAGCATAAATAAAGGTTATTGCTTTGTAATTTGTATCAAATCAATATCAATTCATATTATTCATTAGCTTATTCTCTCTCTTCCTCCTACCCTGTATAAAACCATGTAACTTAAATATTTGAAATAAAGAGGCTAATAGCTTGAAAAGAAGAAAAAAAAAAACTATCTAAATTATTTTCAATATTTTCCATTTGGTCACAGCTCAAGTATAGACAGTACTTTGGTCCAGTTAGGTCTTACTATACGTTAACACTACCATGTACATGGGATTGCCATTTATAATGTAAGTGACAATTACCTGGACACCCCACATATAAGGGTGAGCCTGAGGACTTGATGCCAAGAAACCATGTGGAGGTATAGGAGAATATGCCTAAAAAATAAGGGAGCTGGGTGAACCAAAATCCAATCTTGACAATAACGAAAACGATAAGCCATTAATGCCAACAAAGACTGTTTCAATAAAAAACCTGAAAGCCAGGCCACTCAGGATTAATTGTTCCAGTGCTGGTGGTCGAAGACTGCTCCTGGGAGAAAAAAAACAAATGCTTTTGGCATCACAGAAAAACTACCGACCGTTAACCATCAATACAGATAGAAGAAAAGAAAAACAGTAGACCTGTGACGTAGGCGGCGGCGGCGGCGTCTTTGACTCCTTCTCTTTTGGAGTTTTATCCATCTCACTGCTGCCCATACTTTTATATCAGTATCTTAAAAATATACACTAAACCATCCTGCACTAAACATAACTTACATTACAAGACAGCCTAAAAGACACCATTCTCTTCAAAACTTACAACCAAATTCCATCACCGTAAAGTCAAGCATGTTAGACAAAACACTATAATCACATGCTTCTATGTTGAATTAATCTACAAAGCTACAATCATTATTGTATCAGTTGTACCAACAGGAACCAACCAATACATTACACCTTTTTCCCTCCCAATCATTCCGAAATCCAACTTTTGATGTTGCCCTATGTTATCTCCAAACCTAAGATGGTACAAGTTCTCTTCACCTCTATAATAACACTACGACATTAATCTCTACCATAATTGACAAAGCCACAATAATCAGAGCTCGAAAAACCAAGATGAAAACCAAGGATGCAAAGTGAAATTCATAAATCTCAACAAGCGAACAATATGAATAATTCAACTTAATAGATGGAAAATAGAGCTGAGAAATCTCAAATCACCACTCAGAGAGCAACTGTGGATCCTCCAAAGCTGGAGCAGCAGCAAAAACAAAACCTGATCTGCCGAGGATGACGAAAACAAACAAAAAAAAAGCGACAGCTAAATGCTCAGAAAAAAATTGGGAAGAAAATTAGATTTTGTGGGTAGCACGATGGTTAATCGGGAATTTTATTTAGGAAATATAACGAAAAGAAATTATCTAGAATTTATTTAGGAATGGATGAGAAGGGAACAAAGAATTAGGGGCAGATAAAAAATTAGGGTTTGTTTGGTTAAGGTTAATGTTTGTTTGGCTTTGGGTGTTCACGGAGAGGAACCCATCGATCGTCGTACGGTGTCGCTGTCCAGTGAGATTTTCGTTTCCATTTTGCACAGTTTGTGAAATCCCCATTTACTCCCTATGCCCACAGATTTCCTTTTATCTTTTTTGGTTATTTTTTTGCATTATGTTTTTCGTTTTATTTTATTATTACTGCCAATATCCCAAATAAATAAGAATGGCAAAATCCATATACACCTGATCTTGTAGCCATAAATATAAATTTTTTTTAATGACTTGATTGCTTAATGCTTATTGAATAGATGGATACAATGCAAGTACAGCTGATTAAAAGTTAATTTAATTACTAAGTCAATATCAAGCAGGACCTTTATTTATTTATTTATAAAATAAAAAAGTTATTATTAAATGTGTTACATAAAAGTTTCTAATTTTTATATTTAAGAAAATATTAAAATTTCATTTATCTTATATATATATATATATATATATATATAAATTAGAATATCTTGATAAGAGTATTTATAGGAGTCATTTTTTAACAAGGGAGAAAAATTATTGAACAAGAGTGTTTTAAATTATTATTTTTAATCTCTTATCTCTTTCAATCTATCATCATAATCTTTATTTTTAAATTCAATTTTCAATATTTTCAAACAAATGCACTAATTGGTCCTGTTTCCTACACAGTTTGCTTAAGGTCAAACAAATGCACTGACTTTGCTTTATATGAGTGGCAAAAGGAGAAAAGAGAAAGTGAAATGTGAAGAGCAATTCAAAATTCTGTACCTCACTCTTCCTCCTTAGTCAACGTGAGAAACTGGAGAAGAAGAATGCTCAAACAATTTTAAATCAAACCACAAACAACACTTAAGAAGAGAGTATGAATCTCATAACCTAAAGTTAAAAAAGAATAAAAAAGAGAGTATTCTTTGCAAAATTCCCATCCCAGGTTAATCTTTCAAGACTCAAGGCTTTCCCACCTACCCAAGCCTCACTGTCCCCTTTGCCATCATGTGTTGCATTCGTTGTGGATAAGTCTTTTTTTTTCATGAAAGAAAAACTTATGGAGAAAAGTTAGTAGAAAAAGAGTTTGCCAAAATAAGAACTTGGGGCACAATAAGCAATTGTTGGTACAAAAAGAAGGGGGAGTTTGAAGTCTGAACAAGAGAGAGGGGATGTAAAGTTTCGAAATATTGATTTAGAAGAAGAAAACTTAACGGGAGTGCATTTTGTAGGATATAATTTTTGGAAAAGAAAATTAAAAGGGAAGTGTATTAGCAAGAAAGGGGAGTGGAACAATAAATGCCTAATAATTTGGTCTGTTCAGTCCCGTCACACAAACCCAATATTTTGTGGGCCTTAGCCCATAACGCAAATAACCCATTTCCACTACTCTCTGCAATTCACTTCACTTCCATTCTCCAAAATACCAAATTCCAATGGCAGAAGCAGAATCCGAAGCGCTGCGCCTCAAGGCCATGGCGGAGTCCAAGTTCAAAGCCTCCAACAACGCCAAATCCGCTCTCAAGTACGCCAACCGAGCCCACCGCCTCTGCCCGCACCTCGCCGGCGTGCCGGAGACAGTCGCTGCCCTCTCCGTCCTCGCCGCGCCGGACTGGTACCGCGCCCTCGGCGCCGAGCCCTTCGCGAGCAGCAGCGTCATCCGGAGGCAGTACAAGAAGCTCGCGCTGCTCCTCCACCCCGACAAGAACCCCCACGTGGCCTCCGAGGAGGCCTTCAAGCTCCTAGGCGAGGCCTTCCGCTTTCTCTCCGACAGAAACCTCCGCCGCGAGTACGACGCCGAGCTTCGACGTAAAATCGAGGTGGCGGAGAGCGAGAGCGAGACGTTCTGGACTTCCTGCTCCACTTGCAGGCTCCTGCACCAGTTTGAGAGGAAGTACTTGGGGCAGGAATTGGTGTGTCCGAGTTGTGAGAAGGGTTTTAGGGCTGTGGAAGCGGTTCAGAGTGATGATGATGGGGATGATAGGGTTAGGAGTGGGAGGTTGAAGTTGAAAGAGATGGAGAAGAGGGAAATTGGGGTGGAAGGGAAAGTGGGGAATGAGAAGGAAGGGAGATTGAGGAAGAGAATGCGTTCGGTTGGGGAGGTTTTGGAGAGGGCTAAACCTGGTGATAGTAAGAGGGTTAAAAAAAATGGGGAGGAAATGATGACATTGGCTGAATTCCAGAGTCAAGTGAAGAGAAAATTGCAGGGGGGGAATTTGAAGGCAAAAGGAAAGGACAAAGAAAAGGAGAAGGAGGATGGAATTGAGAAGAGGAGAAACCGGGCGGAGAGGTGGCGGGGATTGAGAAATAATGGAGGTTTAGAGGTTGGGGAGGTGAGGGGTTTGAAGAAGAGTGTGAAGCCTGCGATTGAGGAGAAGAGGAAGGGGTTGAGAATTGAGAAGCATAGGGGGGGTTCTAGTGAAGGGGATTTGGAGGATATGGCGGTGGTGGATTCGGATTTTTATGATTTTGACAAAGATAGAGTGGAGAGAAGCTTCAAGAAAGGCCAAGTGTGGGCTGTGTATGACGATGAGGATGGAATGCCGAGGAATTATGCCTTGATTGATGAAACTGTCTCGGTGAATCCTTTTGGAGTGAGGATAAGTTGGTTGGATGTACAGAACAGTGGGGATGGGAGGATAGTTAGTAGGGAGAAAATGGGGTTTCATATACCTTGTGGGAGATTTAAGGCTACCAGGAAGGCTTCTGTAAATTCGGTGAATATCTTTTCTCATGTTGTGGATTGTGACAGGGTAGCGCGTGAGGTTTACAAAATTTACCCCAAGAAGGGCTCGGTATGGGCGCTTTATGGCGAGGGAAGTATTGATGCGGATGAGGGCAAGGGATGCTATGACATTGTCGTGTTTTTGACGAGTTACAATGAGGTGCATGGTCTGAGTATGGCGCATCTTGAGAAGGTTGATGGTTACAAGACAGTATTTAAGAGACAAGAGAAGGGGAGTGGTGCTATTAGATTTCTTGGGAAGGATGACATGTGGTTAGTTTCACATCAGATTCCTGCACGGAAGCTTCTTTGTGATGAAACTCCTGAACTGTTGAAAGACTGTTGGGAACTTGATCCTGCTTCACTTCCTTCAGATTTACTTACTATTGGTGGATAGATAATTGAGGTTAGGTAATCTTTTTGGTGATAGAAATTTTGAAAGACTATTTGGAATTTGATTGTTGATGACTTCGTATATACTTACTTTTGGGTATACTTACTTTTGGGTGGCTTAAATTGATGACTTTTGGAAACTTGTTATTAGGAAACCTGACTGCTTTGTAAAGCTTAAATTTGTTAAATCTGTAGATTAAAGAGATATACATGAATTACTCTTATATTCTGCTGAATTAAACTGTTCATTAACACTATAAACTAAAAGTGGAAATAAGACAAAAGAGAGAAAAATAAACTAAAATAAAAGAGAGGTGAAAGGAAGAAGGGAGAAAAGAAGAGGAAAATGACTAAAACAAGGAAACGACTGGAATATAGACTACTATTGGGGTTAATCCTCCATCAAACTTATAGCTTTTCTCCACTCCGTCCTAAGACATACCATCCACCCATCTATATCCCACTCCATTAGGTCTTGTTTAACTACCTTTCCTCAGGTAAGTTTAGGTCGACCTTTACCTCTCTCTGTGTCGAGTTTTTAGTAACAAACTTTTGTTCTTACACGAGCATCCAGTGGTCGTCTCATAACGTGTCCAAACCACCTCAATCTATGCTCTTTCATCTTTTTACATACCAGTACCATGATACCTTTCGTCGAATATCCTCATTTCTTATCTTATCCATCTTCATATATCCAAACATCCACCTTAACATCCTCATTTTTCCTACCCCTATTTTATACTCATGTTGCCTATGTGTTGGTCAACATTTCGTTCCATATAGCATTGTCGGTCTTATAGCTGATCTATAAACTAGTTGTTATCACAAAATCATGCTGATGCTTTATTCAGTCTCCACTGGTTGGGGAAAGTGTTAAAAATGTATGCACTTGTTATTACCTGTGAAAGAAGTCCTGTTTGGACAATATGACAGACTGATAACATTTTAGTTCTCTGCACTCTGCAGTTCTCATCAAGAAACATTTTCACTAAAATAGAATCTGATTCTGTGAACAAAATTCTGTTCTATGGTCCAACTTAGTCAATCAAATATATATATATATATATATATATATATATATATAAGTGGACTCAGTGATTGCTCATTTGCTCTAACGGATTGACTTGTAGCCTAAATGTAATTTTCCTTTTTTATGGTTTCATTATGCCTTCTTTATGACATTTTATCAATTTTAGTTAATCTAAACTCATCATCTTTTGTCTCTATCATCAGTGAGATGCCAAAAGCTTTAAAAAGGAGGTGGGAACATGTGCATTTTAATTATAGTTTAGAAACTTTATTGTATCAAATTGTATTCAAATCATGGTTGAGCGAGCTTTTTTAAACGCTCTATGATAATACACATAAGGGTCCATGGTCCATCTAGTCGTTTCAGTTTTATGGTCTGTTTCTTCTGAGACACAACTGTAGTTCTATTTACTATTGTCCTCTTCTAGCTCCCTGGCTTTGAGGAAGGAATGCTCAATATGAGCTTGTTGAATTCTCTCTTTCACCACTATACTGAGTGCTTTATAGATGATTATCTTGTAAAATTAAAAAAAGAATTAGCTGAAAGATTCTTTTTGATATATGGCTCGTTTTTTTATTGAAAGCCTTTTAGGTTCACTTGAGTTACATTACAGTAGCTTAAAATGATTTATTTCTATATAACCATTTTACAGATTTGTTAATTGCAAAATTCTAGGTTTTTCCCCATACTTCAGAGTTCAGAGGCAAAATTTGCGATGGCTGTTGTGTGTACAATGTATATCTCTTTCCAGTTTGAGGCACAAATTCTTGAGCCTAATTTACTTGAACTGCAATCCTCTTAATTGTGGTAAATTCAGTTATGACATGATATTGCTTAAGGAATTAGATAGTCAAAGGACTCATGGTTAACCATTGGGTCTGCGTCTCAGTTGGCTTTGTCTTCTGTGACCTAAGCCACCTAGGTTCTGCTTTTGTTTTTGTTAGGTTGTATACCTTGCAGTACTACTTGTCCTGTGTCTTTTTTTCTAATATATATATTATCTTTGATGATTAAAAAAAAAAAAAAAAACCATTGGGTCTGCGTTCTAATCTCTGTTTGGTCACTTTTTACATTTGCTGAATGATTGCTGTATTTGGTTTACAAACACAATCAAATTATATTACCTTTTTATTACCTGCGTATATTGCATATTCACTTGTAGGCGTTACATACCTGGGATGGCTACAAATTCATACTTCAATTTGGTATTACCAAATCTAATTAAATGTTTATGGCTCCTTAGCTTGCCACACAAGGGAATGTTGCTTAATCTTTAATCTGTGTATTCTGGGTTCTCAAAGTCAACACACAGTTCTTAAAAGAGTTTTTGTGTCTGCTTACACTTGTAGTAAATACTCTGGCTTTTATTCTATGCACGGTATTTATAACTAATGTTTCATCTTTAGCTTTACTCTGGTTTTGTAAATGGAAAAAGATGTCCAACTAGCTGAAAATACGTACACCATCAGAATTCTTTGTACAGCAATGTCAATTTTGACACTGAAGGGGTCCGTACAAACCTATTTTTCATGTTTCATTTCGCATCTGTGTATAAAATGTTTGTTCATTTGCTACCACATCACATTTTCACTGCAACTACTGGCTGGTATAAACTCCAAAACTCAGCTCAACTAAACCAAATACCCTATTTTTTACAAATTATAAATTAGTTGGTTTTATAATGCATCTATGTGGAATCTTTGTTCATTTACCTGCACATAAACTTATTTTCACTACTGACTGATATAAATTTCCAAAACTCGGGTCCAGACCTCCAGTGAGCTAAATATCACTGTTTTATATTTACACTAATATTGACCCGTGGTTCTTCAGTTTTAAGCTCATACAATGTTATGAGACAGGAAAAAATTACATGAGAACTGTGTTTACACACAAACATATTTCGCGTTTCTTGCATATCCCTAATAATCACTATCCATTTTCCCTCCCTCTTTAACCTCAACGCCATTGGTGCTGATGAGGGGTACATGAGAACTGTTATTGTCTGTTTATGCGTGTAAATATGGTTTCCCTGCATATTTTGTATGTTATTTGATTTGATGTGCTAGTAGATAAAAGAGAGGCAGAGAATTCTGTTGCATGCAGAGGCGCTGCTACATTTATTATTGGGGATCACCAAAGAGAGAAGTCTTAGAATTTGTGTCCTTGTCCAAATATGTGACTGAGGGAACTCTTAATTATTGTACTTTGAACTCATGACTCTTTTGTTGATATAATCTTTTATTTGTTACTAATTTAGTAATTTGGGACTTGCTTATATACTCCTTATTTGCTTTTAACTCGTTACCGTGAGATTTATTTTGTAGCACTCCTCATTTCTAATTGTTAATTTTTGTTACTTGTTTCTCTTTTATTTGCTTTTAGTCTTCAGTTTGGGTCTGTACCAAAAATCTTCAGTTTGTGTTTGTTCTTAGTTTGGGTTTTACAGAACACGTCTTGTTTTTTGTTTATTTCTTGCTTCCTCTTTTTTTCGGTCTTTTAATTATTATGTTGTTGCTATTTTTTTATATTTGAGCTTCAGGATTTTCATGAAATACGAGTTCTAATATAAAAAAATTAACTTATAGACCCTGTTCAAGAGTGTAAAAATGTGAATAAGTGACTTCCAATATGGATGATGGGTTCGTAAAAAAATGTTAAAAAATGTCTTGCACTTTGGACACAGTTCTCTTATATATATATAGATAGATATAGATTTTTATGTACTTCTAATTTATTAACACGAAACTTGTTGATTTATTCTCCAACTCAGCATCATCGATGATATAATAAAGGTAAAAAGAATAACACTATTTTCGAAAAAAAAAATGAAATGTAGAAAATCAAAACAACTTGAGGTAGTCAGAGAATAAAAAGAAACAACCCCCTCACATAAGCTAAGCTTAATTCTGCATCTCGTTGCAAGTTTACGTACGGAGTCACGAACTTGAAGCTATTTTAGAAGGAAGATAGTATGATTTTTTTTCTCGGCAAAATGTGAGTTTTGTTAGTTTGGTTAGAAATATTAGTTTGAGGGATTCGAACCCTGATGTCTTTTTCCTCCCTTTTTCACTCACTTTTTTTCAACCATTGTATCAATTTTATATTTACAAGATAGTATCAATGTAACCTCATCCTTCTTTTGTTTTGAGGGAGTGTTTAGTATGTTATAGCAAAGTGCATATGAAACAATATAGATTAGCGTGTCTTAGTGTGTGTTTAGTTTCACATTAGATAATTAATTTTAGAAAAAATTCACATATTTGATTTCATGTTAAAAAAGATTTCAAATTAATTTTAAGTTCATAATTGATTTTGAGTTAAAATAACTTTAAATAACTTTTTTGTTAGATTTTTTTATAGAATTCTACTTCTGATTAAATTTTATAAAAAAAAATAATTTAAATATAAATTACTTTGCTTTAAAATCAATTTCATCAGCACTCATCAAAACACAAATTTGTTGTTAACATATTTGTTCGTGGTTTAAGTCCTTTGCTCATAAACAACTAATAGATCAATTAATTTTTTTAATTTAAATAACGGTGTGTTTGTGGTTGGGAAATGACTAATTTTGGTATTCATTAGACATAATTCTCCCTTCATTTTAGCTACCTACATATTCACGTAGCAAGGGATTACGTGGGATTCCCTTTTAAAGAAAAACAACAAATAGAGAGATAATTAAGTAGACAAGAAAAGATTTTGAGACCAAAGCCATGTTCAAATTGTTAGTGGGACGGAGTTATGGTATGCAAGATAAACAGATATGCCCGTTAAAGTATGTAATGATTAAGTTGTGAAGAATTGTGATTAATCATCATAAAATTTGCCTGCTTTTTTGTTCTAGCTCCCAAACCTACTACCACTTATCGTATGCCCCAGCTTGAGCAGGTTGCCATTCACGTTGATGGAAATTGTTTGGGGTTTGCCAAATTTACTGTGTTATTACTTTTATCTCTTATCTCTTTATTTACTACCAAAGAGTTAAATCAATCACAAAGTATTTTGTTTTATAACTTGATGATAAGTTTTCATAAAACATATTTTCAATAAGACCATGCATTCGTCTGTTCCATTACTTGTTTATTAAAAGGTTTTGCAAAAAAAGAATTAACACAATTCGGTTATAGTGGTTGTATTTATCTTTTTTTAATCAGTAAAAATCACAGACACAGATACTAAGAATTTATAATAAATTCACATATCTTATTTAACCAAATGAAATAGTTCTCGAAACTACTTATTGTATTTATCTGGGTAGCTACACTAATTTAGAGTCTGATTGTAGTTTTGTATTTTAGTTAAACTTAAATATCCTTAAGCCTAGGTTGCCGTGATGAGGTGGATTTTCGTGTATTTCACAACATCATAGGTACATATGTGGATGGCATCTAATCTAATTGTAAATAAAATTGATCTTATCTGCATAAAACCGGGGAATAAGTATTCTGCACTCTCCAGTGGGCACTTAAAAAAAGAAACTCAGTTACCACCCGTGATCCTATGAGTAATGATAACCTTACTCTTTTCGTAATGAAATAATCGAACCATATTCTTAACAATATGTTCAGGCTATCGTACACCTTTTAAGAGTATTAATTGAATATTTTTCAACGTAATTAACGTAGTAATATATTCCGTATTAGTTGGTATGGAGCCGCTGACTTCTTGTCTCAACAAAATGACAATGTTAGAGTGGTTCACAAGCTAACTTATTCATGGCTATCTAAATTAACTAGCCCTAACTTTAGGTTTCATTAAATTGGTGCAAGCATGCATGTTACCACTTTCCCTTCACAAGGTCTTTGTTTTCTTCTCAACCTGTGCTAATTTGATATTTGATTTTGCTGACTCTTCGTATCCTAAGAGGAGCAGGTTGGCCATGACATCTTGTTTTTATAAAAGTTGTAGCATAAACTTACTATTCTATTTATGTCGAGCACTTACTATTTTATAAACTTTAATATTATTATTTCCTTTTAGGTGCATCTTTCTTTAGTTAGTTTTTACATTTTAATTTGCCACTTTGTTTGTGCTCCTCTTAATGATTGCATGGGTTGTTCTCCAATCAATTTCAACTTCATTATCTGAATATATCGCTCTCTAACTTTTGTAAGGTGGAAGCTTTTCTCATACAAGCTGGCATGCTTCCATATTTTAATGGATTAATTTGTTATGCCAAATGAATTTGTTAAGTGTAGTATTAACCTTAATGTATGCGAATGATTGTTGTGGCGGAATTATTTGTCCACTTCTATTTCTATAGGGATGGTAGAAAGTTCAGTGGAAGCAGTGGGTCCCCTTTTAGCTTCTGTTTAGGATTATACCATCCCATATGAAGGAGTTGGCTGTGAATGAAAACCTGCTCGGAATCCTTTGTTTTCTTTCTCGACAACTACTAAAATAGGATGTCCCTTGCTGCTTGGTCTTGCAAAAGCATCACATAATGCACATTAAAATATTAAATGGATTATACAATGTAACAATGATTTGTATTCTTAATCCTTTGATACAGTTTCAATCCAATTCATTTCACTCATTAACAAATAAATTAATTTGAGCTCAATGGTCAAGCAATTTTTATAATATTAAGGGCCTGAGTCTGGAAATAAATAAAAAATAACTCTACGTACAAAAAGATATCATCGTTGATCAAAATAAAAGTTAATCTTATGCTCAAAGAATACAAGACTTAAATTATTGTAGCTTATACATTCTTAAGACTTAATTTTAATACATTCTTTATTTTTAATTACATTATTTTCCTTAACCAATTTATATAAATTAATGTCATGTTACACATTCGTAATATTCCTATTAAATTAATATTATATATAAAATTAGAAACATGGGACTTCATTTTAATAATTAAAAAATAATGAGAATTAAATATAAATATAGACTAAAATATGGGAATGAAAAGTAAAATTAAGCCTTTTTTCATTTAAAGTTCTCAAATTATTATTTTCTGTTCAAATATTTGAGAGTTTATAATAAATTTGAGATATGAAATAAATTTAAAAGTTTAGAGGTAAGAAATACAGTTAAAATTTGATAGAAATTGAAGAGTACTATAGGCATAGTTATTAAAACCAGATTGGATCGATCGGTCGGACAAATTGGACCGAA
>PYAF01004546.1:461576-472007 GCA_007407185.1 Glycine tomentella | reverse complement strand
AAGCCTTTTTTCATTTAAAGTTCTCAAATTATTATTTTCTGTTCAAATATTTGAGAGTTTATAATAAATTTGAGATATGAAATAAATTTAAAAGTTTAGAGGTAAGAAATACAGTTAAAATTTGATAGAAATTGAAGAGTACTATAGGCATAGTTATTAAAACCAGATTGGATCGATCGGTCGGACAAATTGGACCGAAAACCAATAGCAAAATCGGTCTAATTCTACTATGAAGTCGGTTATGCAGTTGACCTAATTAAAACCGGTCAAACCCGGCCAATATTAGTTGGTTAGCCTGGTCCGACCTGGCCAAGTTCATTTTTTTGGGGGGGGAGGGATTTTTTTTAATTTTCGATTTTTTTAAAAAAAATTGGATTATTTTATCAATAGTTATTTTGGAATTTGGAGTATAAATGAATTTTTCTTACTCAAATAATGTTAGTTATATACGTGTATATATAATATATATATATATATATAATATTTTAAATTTTTAATATATATCGGATCAAGCCGATCAAATTTCTAATTCACCAATTGGATCACTGACTGACTACTTCAATCAAGTTAATGAGCAAACCAATTTTAATAACATTGATTATAGGTCTTCATTAAAAAGAATAAAAGTTTGATATTTTATGTAACTCAATGTTTTGATTGGTGAGTTCTGAGTAGAAGAATATTTTTTAAAAAATCTATCTAGTTTATGAAGATGTTGAGTAGAAAATAAGATGTAAGTTAAGGAGAAAAAATTAATGTAAAGAGTATTTTTACTTAATTTTAAAAATTATATTTAAAAATTGAATGCCAATTTCATACATATTTAAATTAAATAGGCCAAATATATAATCAAACCAAAATATAATTTAAAAACATCCTTAAAAAATGTAATCTATTACTCTATATTTCTAGCATTAAATATTATCGTATTCTTTGGCGTCTTTAGGCCTATAGTTCAATCCTTTGGTAGTTAAAATGGCCAAATTGAATCCCTAATTTATTCCTTTGAGAGATAGCTTCGTTCCTTCGTTGCCTTGCTAAATCGATGTAAGGTTCATTTTGATTTATATTAGGTACGTAATTTCCTGTCAAATTGTTGATTTCTTAAATTAATGAATTTTTCCTCAATCGTAACGCTCAAAAAGATAAAAATCCCACACAATTGTAGAAAGCATAGACGTCCCTGTCTGAAAGTCCATACACAACATTATTGTTGATTTATATGGGAAGTTTACTTCTCATAATTCAGTTATACCGACCTGGAAGAAAAAATTGAGATGAAATTAATGGTTTTTATTGCATTGCAGTACTACAAAAAATCCATTAAATACGTTAGACCACAAGTTATGGCCCACCCAGAAAACATTAAATACGTTATGTACATTATTTTTACTTTAAAAAAAAATTGTGGTATACATAGTTACTTACAACCTAAACACAAAGGACTCACACAATAATATAAGATGTATTAATATTTGTATGTGAGAGAATACTTTATTTAATATAATAATTTATATTCAATTTTTTTATATGTACAAAATTCTTTTAAATCAATAACAATCATGAATCACATATTATATTATAAATGAGATTAAAATTTTGACCAAATAAGTTTAAAAAAAACCACAGTATCTGATATTGGGGTAAAAAAAATTACCTACACCGGACATAAATATAAGTAATTAGGATGTGTTTAGCTATATTTTATTGATTTAAATATATTTTTGGTACTTTAAATTTAGATTTTTTTTTTAGTTCTTAAATTGTAATTAGCGCCCATTAAATTCATAAAATGTGTTTTTAGACCTATATGAAAAGTTATAATTAAAATGTATTATATTTGGTAAATCTAATAAGTAGAATGTTATAAGTAATGATAATTACGATGAAGTAATTGTTATTCCGCTTATTATGTTATAATCGTTAGTTCGTAGCAGTAATTGTTAATGTATTTTTTTTTCTGTTAGCAAGATTGTGTTATTGATTCTATGTTATAATGTCGTGTGGTTGTGTGTGTGAACTGTGAAGGCATATATACAATGTTAAGCTTAAATGGTTAAGAGAAACAACATTAAAAATGAATGTCGAACATCCAAATTTAATAATTAAAATTTAACACCATGAAGGAGTACTAACTGAATAGGCAAGTAATCCAGTCATGCCAATATATATTCTTGTCTTTATTAATTTATCAATCTTTTTTTTTGGTCGGCATTAATTTGT
Source organism: Glycine tomentella (assembly GCA_007407185.1). Lineage (NCBI taxonomy): Eukaryota > Viridiplantae > Streptophyta > Magnoliopsida > Fabales > Fabaceae > Glycine > Glycine tomentella. The sequence continues at coordinate 469,784 of PYAF01004546.1, read as the reverse complement.
CAATGGTTATTCTATTTGCTAGCTTTTTTGTTTAAGGTTTTGCTAGTTTTTTTTTTTTTTTGAAAAATATAAGTTCTACCTTTACCGTCAAGATTCTAACTTAGATAGCAAGGGAGTTTTTTCTTTAATATATTATCTTTATTTTGATTTTGCTTGAAGACAACGAAAAGTCAAATTCCCAGGAACTTGCTAAACTCACTGTAGAAAATATAGAAATCAAAATTGATGAGTGGAAGTCTAAGAGAACCTTCAATGCAGTAGGCAACTTTTTTTTTTGACAGAGTAACTAAGGGAGTAAGATATCCAATTCACACTTAATCTTTTTTATTATTATTAATTAGAGCGTGTATTGTGTTATCAACTTATCATATATCCAATTTTAGAGCGTCTATTTTCCATATCAAAAGGTGCGATTGTTCATGATTTGTCATACACATCAGGCCATGAATTTGATCTCTGTATTTAACCAACAGAGGCAATACGGTATGTAGATATAGTTGTGTTCCCATTCCGTAAATAGTTGTGTCCTTTAATGCGATTCCTAATTGTAAATATGAAAAAGCTTTGTTAAGATAAATAAAATTCATTAAAGTGATGCCTATGTGTTTGGGTGAATGTTTTAAGTGTCACTTGATTCTTTTAACTAAAATTTTAGGTTTGAGTATTGTGAATAAAAAAAATGTGATTATAATAAAAGAATCTAACTAAAGATGATATGTTAAATTTTTTGATAAAAATTAATCATTCATGAAGTTAATGGGTATCCTATACCAATATTTTGATATAAAAAAAGCTATCAACAAAGGAATATTCTTGATATATAAAAATCCCTTTTTTATAAAAAAAAACAAAATCCCTCAAAGTAAAAAATTCCCTTAGATATTGGATTGATTTCCTTTAAAGTGAAAAAATGTATAAAGTGAAAAGTAAAAATAGATGAAGTACTTTATAATCTTAATTTTTTAAATTAATATGTCAAATTGTCTTTTAGAGGTCGTTTGAAAGAGCTTATGACTGGTTGTTCAAATTAAACTATTTGTTCAAATTTGCAAATGTTTATAAGAAAGAATAGTTGATGTAAAAACTAATATAAAAATATTATTTTATTATTTATTTAAACTTATTTATTTAAAACGACAAGTTTAAGTACAATCTGAATGACACTACAATAATGATATAATAAATAAATTTATTTCCTCTTTTTTATATATTAAGAAAAAGGAGAAAAAAATAGTAGAAAATAAAGTAAGCAATAACTCCGGTGTGAGTTTTAAACTACTCTTGAATCTACGGACAAGCAAGAGATAATATGGTGAAATGAAACATCTTAATAACCATAGAAGAAAAAAAAAAAAACCAAAGCGATTTTCATAATGCAGCAAACACAATGAGAATAGCCTAAATCATAAAACATACAAGTGCCATGTTGTTAAGCAAAATTGCATAGAACAATGTATCCTAAATGGCCAGAGTCCAATAGCCAAAAGCATTTACACTCTCCCCCATGTAGCTCTAACCTCTTTTTCCCCGCAGCCATTTCAATTATGTTAGTTGAGGTTTAGAGAATACTCTATACCCTTATATCCTTTATTTGGATTTAGAAAATATTTTCATCCAAATAAATGGATCTATCCTAATTGATTTAATTGGATTAGGTTCATTTGTTCAATCATTTAAATCGAATCAATTCGATCATATTTAGATTAGTTTAAATCTTCATGTTAATTAATAAGATAAAGTATAATAAAATGAAAGTTGTCATATACTAATAAATTTGTTTATATTTATAATAATTATCTTAAAAAGTCATAATATAATTCTTTATTGGTTGATAATTTATAATTACTTTACATTGTCATAATATGATCATTAAATTTAAAGTTAAAATCATAAAATTACACAACATAAAAATTATAGAATTATACAACATAAAAATATTTTACAATTTTATACACTTAACATTCAAGTTTCATGTGCCGCATAAATTTGATACTCGAATGGATGCCATTGAATTTGTAATTTCAAATTGGAACCAAACCGATAGTTTCAAGCAACCTATTTTTTTTCTCTTTCAATTTGGTTCGGGTTAATTAAGTCATTGAGTTAACTTAGAGTTGTATCCACTATTATTGTTTTCTATTTCTATTTTTTAGTTTTTATCTTTACCTTCACAACACTCAAATTTATCTCAAAGCAGGGTGCAACTTCATATTTTTCCATTTAGAATTTCAGAACTGTAGGAAACAACAATGAGCCTATTTTACGAAAATGCCTCTACTTTCCACTCATATTACGAGACGTGAACACACACGCCTTCTGCTAAGTCCTCGTTGTTGGCTTTACCTTTTCTGCGGACGATAATGCCCACCTACTATCACATTTTTTACCCAAAACCTTCTTATGCTAATCTATTTTTTCTCGTATAAAAAGTTCTCAAACAATTGTCGTCTTTCATATTCTCCAACTTGTTTTTTTTTGTCAGACTTTAAAGACTGAGCTGGCCAATATATTCATCTCACAAGCCACAAGCTTGGCATATTCTAATGTATAGTATGCAATTCACAAAGGAAAAAAAATACCCATATTGATTTAAGCTTATAAGGTTGTTTGTTTAATAATATGTTTCTCCCTTAATAATTATGGAGCATGAGCCATAAATTATGTGCAATAACATGATACTATTGACTTTATGTAATCATAATATCGGCTTTCTTTTAATCAAAATTGATTATATATGTGAAAATTAAATTAGGCCGTCTTTAAATACTTAGGGTTTCATATTTTTTTTATTTCATTTTTTAAATGAATAGGAAGAAGAAGAAGAATAAGACGCAAGATTTTTGAGAATAAATAGTTTGGGAATGAACAAATGATAATAATTATCAAGCTAAAAATTGATGTTTTAAAATGACATAAAAAATTAAAAGATTCATCAAAATTACCGCAATAAGACTCATTAATTACCTGAATTAGTGATAATAAAACTATTAGTAATATATTATATTTTAAACCTTAATTAAGTAGTATCCACATCGATGTAAAAACCCTGAAAACCAATTACTGATAACTTTGTAGTTTGACTAACACCGTGCATGATTAGTTTAGAAAACTTAGGGGGAAAGATACAATATAATCTTAAAAATTAAGCTAGATAAGACGCTTCGCCACTTTGTAGTACACGTGTGGAGGTCATAAGCCATCACCCTCCACTAGAGTTTTTTTTCTTTTCATAGTTGTTATGGGTCGGGTTCAATTATTTTGTCACGTATAATGCCATCAAAGATGGGAAACGTAAACAACACTACCTCAATAATAAGTGGAAAATGCTTAGATGCTAAAAAAAAAAAAAATCAAACCGGGGCATCATTATGCTAGATTATGATTATTTCCTTAATTCAAACTCGTTAATGAAACCTCCATTTATTATGTTATATATATTTAACACCACAAATTATGAATCCTTATCACAATAGTTATCGCCACTCCAACATAATTTAGGAGGTTCACGAAGTAGCATCTTGCCCCTAAAAAAAATTAAAAAATATTTCTTCAATTCAACAATGATAGCAGCAACCTAACGATAAGCACATATTCTCCTTAAAAGCTAAAAAATTATTATTCATAAATTTGCTCCACCAGCTCTTTAAAATGCAACATAAACACAGTGGCATTCCCCGTGATAACTCCCTCAATCAAGGGCAATTTTGTACACACAAAATTATGAATAATAAAATAACTCATTCAAATCCACGTTATCGCCAGCCAAAGACCAATATATATTCTTGCGTATAAATATAGAATGAAGGGAGAAAACTAAGGAGTGGAGAGAAAAATAAACAGAATTACATAGTAACTCAACCAAAATAAAAATTTATTATGGATTATAGGTTACGTTGTTTTGGGACAATACCCAAAATTCCTTTTCTATTGCTACTTTCTCTGTTTCTCTTCTTCAGTTTCGTTAACGCTGCCTTCGACCTCGCTACTATACCCTTCAACGATGGCTATTCTCCGCTCTTCGGAGATAGCAACGTTGTTCGCTCCGAGGATGGCAACGGCGTACAACTCCGCCTCGATCGCTACACAGGTAAATAGATTCACAAACACGTCATCATATAAAAAAAAAATACGTATGATCAGAAATTAATTAAGGTTCTAAATTCTTTTTTTGTGTGTTTTTTTCTAATAGTTTTTTCTTCTTCTGATTAATAGGTTCGGGTTTCATTTCCTCCAGTATGTACCAGTATGGCTTCTTCAGCGCGAGAATCAAGTTGCCATCGAATTATACTGCTGGTATTTGCGTGGCCTTTTATGTAAGTAAACAAATTATTTTTTCTTCAAGCAAATTGAGAAGAAAATTTTGTTTCACATCAATGTTTTTTTTTAAAAAAAAAACTTTCTATAATTGATGATTTTCTGGAAAACAAAGATGGTTAAATTTAAAAAACAACAGGAATTCTTAACTTCTAACGGTGCTGCTTCTTCTTCGTTGTCATGGAATTCTTTCCTTCCTAGTATCTTTATTTTTTTTATTATATTTTATATATATGATCAGTAAAACACCATAATAAATATTAGTCAAACTTCCCTTTAATTTTGCTGAAAAAACTTCCGGACTTGTAGCGAAGTCAAATTACAGATTCAAGGTCGGTGAACTTCATTTAATTTACGTTAGAATTTTCAAAGAATAAAAATTAAAGAACTGTTCAAACGGTTAACTACAAGTGATTATTGGCTGATATTAATTAGTAGCATTCTTCATTAGCAAGGTTTTGCGTACGTTATTTTTTGATATTGAGAAAAATTGGGAAAAAAGAGTGCACTGTAAAACCTTTGAAATGTTCTGGTCAAAATTGTGATCCTAGACAATCTTTTATTAAAATTTTGTTTTGTGAAGGATAGGTTTCATGGTTATTTCGAGGGTGACATAGTTGATTTTTTTATTTTTTATTTTTTACTTTCGTGTTACAGACATCAAACGGTGATGTGTTCGAGAAGTCCCATGACGAGTTGGACTTTGAATTCCTAGGTAATGTCGCCGGAAAACCATGGCGGTTTCAGACGAACTTGTACGGCAACGGCAGCACAAAACGTGGCCGCGAGGAGCGTTACCGTCTGTGGTTCGATCCAACCAAAGAATTTCACAGATACAGCATCCTTTGGACTGCAAAGAATGTCATGTAAGTAATTAAAGATGTGTAATAACAATTAGTAATTACGATAAAAAGATAATTAAAAAAATGAAGGGTTTGTGTATTCATGCCGCTTGATAATATTATGCATTGGTTTCTTTGTTATTGCGCTTGAAATACTTTTTAATTTTGTCATGCCTTTGGGGTTTAACTTTTATCGTGGCGTGCTTGTGATAATTGGATTGGTTTTGTTTGACTTAGCGTGAGGGAGGAAAGTGTTTGAGATTGCGTGTGGGATGCGTCCCCTAGAACCACAACTTGGTTTTGGTTGTGTGAGCTAGCAAAGGATCGAAAGCATATATTTTTCATTGCTAAAAGGATGGTTTTAGATCGTAGTGTGTGTGGGTTTGGAATTGAATGATTATTTTCCCAGATTTAGCCAGGTATAATTGGTCCACAGCATGGCCAACTTGAATTTCGTTTCATATGCTTTTACAATTTTTCTTATTTTATTTTCTGTTATCTATATATATATGGTGATGATGAAGATATATTGAACAAATATACGAGTTGTTTTCCTCATATATATTTTTGTGCTTATCCATAGTTTTCCCATTATAATACATGTGATAAGACTCTTTTTGTTTTGAGTCATACGTATCCATCACGGTCCTTCTCGTTATAATGGGCGTGCCAAACCCTTTGAATTGATTCTCTCAAGCCTAATATCTGGCTAAATTGTGGGGTAGGCAAAAATGCATTATTATCGTAATCAATTTTTTAGTGCATAATTATAATTTATCAATCATGCGCTTCTAGAATTTGGCTGAAATTAATATCTCCCCTAGAAAAATTTCGTCCACCGTAAGCTTAATTTAAAATAGTAAGCCATAATCAGAAGGGTATTGCTGTTAGTCCAACTCCAGCTTTACCTAAACAATGGAGCAAGTAATAAACTTTGGATAACGAAGAATTACTTCATACACTGTAATGAAACATGTGATCTTTTCTTTTTTTAATCTGCATAATACATGTCAGCAGTTTTTATTAGTTTACCGAACTAAAGCAAGCTCATAGATTCCTATTCCATTTGCCAAACCCCCGTCCTCATAATTCCACCTAGTTTAACACTAATGTAGCTGGCAATTCTTTTTTATTTCATGGGAATATATACTCTTGTGCTAAGTGCTAACTGATTAATAGCTACCCACCCTCTTGTTATATATATATATATATATATAATTTAATTGTGGCTATGTTAATTAATTATATTCATCACTATGTTTGAATTATTTCAGATTTTACATTGATGAAGTTCCAATTAGAGAAGTGTTACGAAGTGAGGAAATGGGAGGTGACTACCCATCAAAGCCAATGTCATTATACGCCACCATATGGGATGCATCAAATTGGGCCACATCCGGTGGAAAATACAAAGTGAACTATAAGTATGCACCTTTTGTGACCGAATTCAAGGACCTAGTCCTAAAGGGTTGCTCCGCCGATCCCATCCAAGAGGTTTTCGGCATCGAGTCTTGCTCTGACCAACACGCCGATCTTGAGGCTCAAGACTATGCCGTTGTAACCCCCATGCGCCGCCTCGCCATGCGGCGGTTCCGCCAACGTTACATGTATTATTCATATAGCTATGATACATTAAGGTACCCCGTGCCACAACCTGAGTGTGTCATTGTACCATCAGAGAAACAAAGGTTTAAGGATACTGGAAGGTTGAAATTTGGCGGTAGCCACCGCCGACAATCTCGACGGAGGGGACGTACAACAACTCCAATAGATGATACTGATCAGGATGATATGTGATGATTGATATTGAGATGTATATAATAGTGTCCATTTTTTATGTCTTTATTTGTTTTTTTTTTTTTACATTATATAGTATTTATTTGTTGACAGGCATACATAAACCAATCGATTTATATATTGTCTTTATTTTTATTTTTTTTAATGGTGTTTTGGTGTTATGCTTTGTGTTAGTATATATATGGCTTGCTTCAGTAGGTGGAATATATATCCAACGAGTGCGCTAATTAAAGAAATAAGTCAAATATTTTGTGTGTCAACAAATGCATGGCGGGTCATTGATCATGCTGCATATATATTTGGTCACTACCTTAAAATTTTATATATGGTTTAAATTTGATTTACATTTTTTATATTAAATAATGGCGTGATTATTATGAGAAAGACATCAAATGATAAAGGTTACTGCGACACCATTTTGGTTTTAATTTCTTTATATTACTGTTACTTTTTAAAGATTAAAGTTTTTTAAAATTCATAATTTAATAATGGAAATAAATTATGAGAATTAATTATTAATTTTGATTTGTGATTTTCAAAATTACAAATATAGAAAATTTTAATAATCACACTGATAATTTGAGATTAATTAAATTCAGCAAAAACTTGAGATAAATTAATTAAATTTTAATGAGAACATTTAAAAATCAAAGTATGATATGCTTAATATGAGAGAAAATGTTCTGAATTTTTCCTCTTAAGAATAAAGAATCAAAATTATATTAAAAGAAAATATAATTGCTTATAATCTGTAATAAAATGAATTTAATTTACATATAACTAGACATGTTTTGAATTATATAATTAAATATCCTGGGTAGGCATAATTATTTTTCTGATACTCAAACACGGTTTCCTCAGACAAACTAGTAGAAAATATGGCCATCAAAATTATATAAAATAATAACAATTATTAATTCTTTTAGCTGCTCGGCTCCCTCAATTTTGAATCTCTGAAAATATATTGTTCTTTTATTTTGATTCTTCTAAAAATAAACAAATATATTTTAGTACTTAAAATTATAACAATTTTCTTATTTTGATTTATATAAAAATTTATAATTTTTAGTCTTTAAAATTATAAGAATCGTATTAAAATCACAATCCTTCTGTTTTAAAATATTAAAAAAATAAAAATAAAAAACTCTATGATTTCTAAATAAAAACATGTGTCAACTTAATTATTTTCCTTTTCACCTACTGATTATATCAATAAGAGAATAATTTATATTTGATAATATTTTTTAAAATAATT
>PYAF01004546.1:434706-459671 GCA_007407185.1 Glycine tomentella | reverse complement strand
CCTTATACATTTCATTAGGCTACCAATAAATTAATATAAAATATAGATTTTATTGACTTATTATCTTTTTTTTATTATATTTTATGAAAAATGAGAAAAAAAAATAAGCAGTAAAATGATTCATATTTTTTATATTTTTAAAATATATATTACATTAACTTTGATGCATACTAATGTGGTATCAAATTAGCTTAGATTATCAATAAGATATTAATACGAGTGATTGTGAATTCAATTTTCTTAAACACATTTTCGAGTATAATCCTTATGAATTAAAAAACTATTGTTGAGAAGGTGGTCAATCAAATTTTTTAGTAAAGATTAATTATCAATAAAATTGAATATTTCACATTAATAGCATAATGATAAAAAAAATTAGCTTAAATTAATGTAAAATTTTGTAAATATAATTTATGTAAATAAAATTTTAATCTAATAATTATTATTTTTAATTAAATTATGACTTAAATGTGTTTTGGATTCATGTAACATATTATTTTTTAGTTGTGGTCCTTATAAAATTACCTTTATCAAAATGACTTTGATGCTTGTTATTTTGTGTTATTCCTAATAAATTTTTCATTTTTTAGATCATTTATTTTTAGTTTCTATTAAATATTTTTGAAAAAGATTAATTCATAATGAACAAAATATTATTATTGAGAATATATATATATACACACACACACATATATATATATATATTACAAGAACTCTAAAAAGGACCAAAACAAAAAATAATAATAATTTTTATGAGAACCATTTTTTAAAAATTAATTTTATAACAACCAAAACAAAACAAAAAAGTAGCATATGTTTTTGTTGTTCTTAACGATAGTTTGTACGACTTTCATACTCATAAGCACCTCTTCTACCTCTCTGAAAGAGAAATAAATAAATAAAACACGACCATTTCTACTAGCAAGACAAATTCTTACGATGAAATTCTTTGGCAGGTGAAAATCTTAGAAACTACTCTCTTTTTTTAGGGGGGGAATTTGATAATTTCTACCTAGCAGGTGAAGAAATTATTTCTTTAGTGATATACGCAATGTCAATTTGATCATTTAAAAGAAGTAACATCAAATTAGTCCCTCCTCGATCATGAAAGGTGACACAAAAAATATCACTAAAAACGTTGATTGAGGAACTAAATCGATATCATATTTCATGATCATGAGCTAAATTATATTGTAAACTTTACTTATATGATAAAATCAGTATCAGATAAAATTAAAATACAGACATTTTAAAAATTGATCTTGCTTATTTTTTTGAAAGTGTGTGTATATAGGATATATACTTTATCTTTCCTATAATTAATTAATTAATTTGTTGGTCAATACTAAGAATTTACGTAATTTGGGTTTTATCTAGTTTGAACACTATGCCAGAACCTTCTCAAATGTCAAACAAGCACTCTCAATTAATCAAATTGTACGGTGTTCGAAAACTAAGTCAAATTCTTACGTTTTCCTAGCTGCATAAGTAAAATCTGAAATTTTCTTTAAATGCATTCTTCTAGAGAAGTTCAGAGTTACCCACTTCCAAGAGCCGAGGCAGTTGTTGAATTCTTATAGTTGCAGTTAAGCTGTCACGCCCAACACTTGGAGAATTTAATAGGTCTTTCTTAACAAAACAATAATTAATATATATATATATATATATATATATATATATATATATATATATCTCCTCAGATGAAGAGTGTTGGTTACCTAGAGCAACTTTAGTCAAATTTTTCAATGAATATCCGTAGGAGAAAACATAAAATAAAATAACATAAGGATGATCATACTTCTTAAATGAGTTAAAATCGTCTCAACCTTTTTTCAAAACCATCGTCTAATTATTATCCATAAACATCTATAAACTTGTTATGGACCAAACTCAACTCTATTCCACATGCTATTAACGAGGTGGGAGTTGCTATTGTAACCAACCACAATTTCTATTCTCACCACCCACATAGGTGGATTTCTTTTGTTATTCAGAAAATACCCTTTCCACATAAACATGATTTTGTTATGCAAAATATACAGTAAAATTATGTTTCTGCTAGTATATATTTTTTCATTTTCAAAACACACAAAGAAATCATCACTTTATTATGTTATGCTTCATAAAATCATGATTTTGTTATACATAAAAGAGGACACTAAAGATACAAAATGGAAATAAATTTTGATTGTGTGAGAGGGAATATGAAAAAAAAATACAAAAATTGATACATTTCTGTTGTATAAAGTATACAACAAAAATGTATTTTTGTTATATATTTTTTACACTTTCTCTTACATAACAAAAACATATTTTTGTTACATATTTTGTATAAAAGAAACAATTTTCAGTTGTATAATTACACAAATTTCTGTTTTGTTAGTTTTTTAAGAAAAAAATTATATTTTATTATGGTCATAAGTTACTATTTTTAAACTAATTAAATTAATGGTGAAACAAATTATTTTTTAAAATAAAATCAAATTAATTAGGATTCAATTTACCTTTTTTTAATATTAATCGGTGTTAACTAAAATTAATAACAATAGAAGTGACAATTTACAAAATAATTGAATTAATTATCATGCAAATTTCCTTTATTTGATGCTAATTTGTATAACAATTTATTTGATTACAATTTAAAGGATAAATTGTGTCCTCGTTATCATAATGTGTGTCATAATTAATTCAATTATTATTAAAAGATAAATTATATCATAATTAAATTAAATAATTAAAAAATTAGCAAATGAGGGGAAAGTGGGATGCGGAAAAAACGAGAAAGGAAGAAGTGTAGGAAAATAGAGAAGGACAAAATTCTCATTTTGTTTATTTTTTAAAAAGTTCTGGTGAGAATAACAACTCCCTAACGAGGGAGACTCAATATTATGGCTTGCAAAGCACATTTTGAGCATAAGATAATGAATAATCTTCCAAACATCTTAGAAATAGTTATCAAGATATTCTTATTTAAGTACACACTTGACATCTCATCCTAAAACAGGGTCAATAGAAAATTGCATTTTTAGAAATAGTTATGACGTTGGAATTGCATTTTCCATCAAATGCAATTTTAATTAGTCATTATTTCCTGTATGAGATTAAATCATCTCAACCTTTTCAAAACCATAATCTAGTATTTTTTTTTTTTTAAAGGCAATTGAATTCATTAATACCAGCATCTGAACTACTGAAGACAAGGAATGTTCATACGAAAACAAAAAGGGTACAGATACAAAGATATTGAGAGTAAATCCCAAATTACCATACAAGCCCCACCCCTTTATAATCATTCCTCCTTATCCTTAAACAAATACATTGCAGAAAAAATTATCATCAACATCATAGATGTACCACAAGCATAGATTGAATCATCAAAGACATTGCTCTGTTGACACGTGTCACATGTGTTCTGCAAAAAGTATGAGAAATAAACACATATTCGATTAAATGCTCCACTCAACCTTGAATCCAACAACGAAGCCAAAACCATATAAGATTCTGCCCCCACTACCTTCCATGAAGCCACTTCAAAGCACAAAACCATCATCTAGTTATTTATAAACATCTATAAACTTAATAAATTAAAAACCAAATACTTATTTTTAATTAAAAAGCTTTCATACAGTAGTAATAAACAGAAACAATCCACGTACACGATCAAGTACCAACAACTTCGGTGCTTGGAAGTCACATGCACACGTTATAGACAGAAAAAGCATAACCCAACTTCAACAATTACGTTGAATGTTGGGGTTTTTTAGTCTCAAATTTCAACAATTACAATATTACTTAAACACTTTATCTCACGAACGAAATGTAACGGTACCTATGATTGCGTAGTTAACAGGAATCGCCTTTTATGACAATAAGCTTGTCAATTCGATTCTATAGTAAGAGATAGTAGCTGGGAAGCAAATCCTTGAAGAAAAAAAAAAAGGAAAGAGATTACACGGAAGCTCATGAAGGAAGGAGTTGTATCATAAAGTCTCATCACAGTTTAATACTTTATATATAGCTCCCGTAAGAATTCCAAAGTCACAAACAGAGTTAGCTTGAAAAGGTAGCAATCATAGTTTTAAATTACGGTCACGGTTGCATTGCAGTGAGTAAAAAAAAGTGATTGCAGAAAAATGTGGCTGATGCAGTTGCGATTGCATTGCGGTGAGTCAAAATTCCTTGACATAGCGGCGGCAATTGCGATTACAGAATGCTATTTAAAATCATGGTATCAATGAAAACATGGTGTAAAAAAATGTATGATTCATTCCTTAAAAGCAAAAGCTTGTCGAACAATGAATGGTAACTACAAAATCTCATCAACCCACAAGGTCAGTCTGAATTACTTACAAGTGCTACCCTGAAAAGTGAGCACTATAAAAATCAAGGGAATTGGAATGACCCTCCAATTAGGCTACTACCAGAGGGAGGGTCAATAGCAACCCAAAGAAGTGAGATAGTAATTGAAATGAGCCCTGACCAAACAAAGACAATAGTGGGTGTCCTACCCCTTCTACCCATTAGCCCTTTTGCAAAGGGATACAGATGAGACAAGACCCAAAAGCTGAAAAACACACCTCCAAGCAAGCTGCTCCATTCACGATCTTCGCTGTATATAGTTCTGCTAACAGCGACAGCAATGGCTATCAGATTAACCATCATGATTGTGATTGGTGGTATCATAAGAGATGTCCACTTGATGACATAGAGATCAGCAAATTCATCGTTTGCATCGTCGCCGCCTGATTTTGATGTCAAAGTGAAAGAAATCTCAATGCCAGCCATCACCTTTAGTAGACCCTGAAGCACAGCAGCAAGATGAGCACTTGTGCCTCCAATCAACCAGAATTGCTCATTCCTCCACCACTCTTCAAGCTCAATGCCGGACCACTTGATTTCCAAAGCAGCAAGGATGACAAGGGTCAAGGTTATGCCCAAGAGGTAAACTAGGAAGGTGACTTCAAGGGTTTGAACAATGAATTGGCCAGTGAAAAGTGAAAGAGCAGGAACAAAGCAATACACAATAAGGAAGATGGAAGTGAATGGATAAATTCCAACATTGAGGTAAGCAATCCTCTGCAGAAATTTCAATCTAGAGCTGGCCAAAAGAGCATTGTTGCGCGAAAAGAAGATTTCAACTGAGCCGGTTGCCCACCGAAGAACCTGGTGAAGCCTATCAGTGAGATTGATTGGAGCAGTGCCTCGGAAGGCATCCCTTTTGGTGACACAATATATAGACTTCCATCCTCTATTGTGCATTCTATAACCTGTCACAACATCCTCAGTAACTGACCCATAAATCCACCCAACTCTAAGGCCCCATTCAGTCTTGTCTTCATACCAACATGAGATGACATTGATGGCCTCAGCAACAGTAGCAGCATCAAGAGGATCCCGAGGGAGAGTTAGAGCACCGGGTGGACGGCCATATTTGATAGATGAATGATCAGCAAGGGGAAGGCCTTGGAACTCAGCCACCCTCACTGAATCAACAAGAAGACTTGAGTTGCCAAATTTCTTTGGAACAAGAGCAGTGGTCATTTCTTCGTCCTCTATGCGTCCATTCTCCAATGACTGTTCCTCAGCACTGGCTTCAGAGACAGAGGCCACCGTTGATGATTTCTTGTTCTTCCTACCAAACCAACCAGACTCTTCTTTAATCCGGGGTGGATCAAAGCCATAGAGAGCAGTTCTTCGAAATAGGCATCCTGTGCCAACATATACAGGACCTTGAATTCCATCAAGAGCGCGCATATTGACATCAAAGAAGACAGTGTTATGGTTGGCATAGCGATCATTGGGGTCGATTCCTTCAAACCTTTGAGGAAATTGAACATAGCAGAGCCTGTCCCCACCGCGGTCCATCATGAAGCACATTCCTTCTCTCAGTGCTTGAGAATTATATATGTAGTGGTCACAGTCAAGATTAAGTATGAAAGGGCCATTGGACATTATGGCTGAGGCTCGAACAAGGGCATTCATGGCCCCGGCCTTTTTGTTGTGATCATAGCCGGGTCGTTTTTCACGAGAAACATACACAAGCATAGGAAGACGAATATCAACTTCACTGAAATCCAAGGTATTTGAATCTGATGTTTTGCCAGTCAGTGGTTCATCACTTGGGGGTTGTAACATTACCTACATTTGAAATAAGACAAATCATTAATATGTTCAATGTTTATTCCAAACTATGATAACCAACTCAGATGAATATTGAATACTAATGAATAATGAGTCCGATAAAGATTGATAATTACCTGTATGATACTGGCATGATCACCCCTGGAATGATCCGGTGCAGCAGTTGTCCAAGTACCAGGCCAGCGACTGGGTTCTTTATCAGTCATCCATGTGGCTTTGGGAATCTTCAAATTCTCCATTGGTTCTTCATTTCCATTCTCTCTCCACTTCTTCATTGCATTCATTTCTTCTCTGGCATTATAAGCATCAGATCGGCGCCGAATCGAATCAGGAAGGCCATTAATCCGAACCTTGAACTCGTCATACTCACGCTTTACTCGCCTGCGGTCCCTCACAAAGTCAGACCGCACTTTGTTCTTGTAGGGATCTCTCTTCAGGCTAAAATAAGATTCTGGGTTCCTGGGTTCAATGTTGTGCTTCCGACAAAAAGGAACCCACATATTGGCAAAAGCTGCAGCCTCGGCCATGGCCTCAAAAGTTAGAAGTGCACCCCCATCGTCAGAGACATAACATGAGAGTTTCTCAACAGGATAATCAGTAGCTAGAATAGAGAGAATGGTATTTGCAGTAACAAGTGGTGGTTCTTTTTCTGGATCAGCGGTTGAGACAAACATATCTATTCCTGGAAGATCAGATTTCCCAGTAGGATTGGTGGGATTAGGAGTTTCAAACTTCTCTTTCAAAACATCAAGGTCGGCAACACGGTTTACGGGGAAGAGCTTAGGAAGCTGGTCTAGCAGCCAGGAGAACGCAAACCAGATTTCACAAACCACAGACATGCCCCACAGCCAGATTGCATCCTCATTGGGGTTTTCGATCCTCCACTTTAGGAAGAAAACCAGAATCACTAGCCGAACTAATATCATGAGCCTGAAAGTCATAACAACAAGATTAAAAATTAATATTTGATTCAAATACTGCTACTGCCACACTAGATTAGAGCATATTTCACACACTGATCAATTCCAGAAGCTAGACAAATAACATTAATGATAACAATAACAAGAAAACAGTCAAAATTATGAATCAGCAGACAAGCACATTTTCTATAACATAATGATTTTCTCCCATTTTATATAAAGTAGTTGTTTACGAAATATACCAATTCCTCAAAAAGAGGGGGAGGGGGGACATTCATTTGCAAAGAAAACTGATTCAAATTGAATGTCATATAATGAAGATACCAACTTGTGTTAAAGTTATCATGATATCATCAATAACATGGAATAATATAGAACAAATTATTTCATTGACAGAAATCTTTAAATTCAATCTCACCCGTGCATTGTAAAAAATTCAGGAAAACAGAAATCTAGAGGAAGAGAGTCTCATACCGATAAGGACTGAGAATTGCAGCAGAAATACTCAATTTCCGGGTCAAGGGCCTCCACTGCTTTTCCTTGAACACATTAGGGTCACCCCCCATCCAATCAGAGCCAGAACCAGAAATGGCATCAGCTTCTTCTTCTTTATTAGGCCACATAGCATTCCCATATCCATAGCTCCCCTTGGTTTCAAACAACCACTTAGCATGATCAAATTCATTATTCTTGCTCATCGATAACGACAAACTATTGTCCATCTTATTAGCACCAGGAGGCGGAGGCAAAGGCAGTGCCTGTGAGTTGGCCACACCACCTTGCACCTCAGGCTCCTTGTAAGGGTCCTTACAACCAGGGCAAATCCCCTCACCAGCCCTCAAAGCATCCATATAACAATCCCTACAAATCTTGTAATTACACTCACAAGGAACCACATCCAACCCTCTCTCATTAGTCATGAGACTTCCATCACACCCAGGCACTGCACAAGAGGACCCTTTTGCACCAGCCATCTGGGGGTGGCTGGATTCTGACTCAGTCACCTTGTCCTTCAAATGAGCACGTGTGAGCTGGTTAAAGCCACCGGTGAACAAAGAACTAGAAGCGTATTGGTCCTCCACTCTCCGAGAATTCGACCTCTCCAGCGAAATCTCCATAGGCTGGTTATCAGGCGTTGGAGGAATGTGAACTGAGTAGTTATCAAGACTAGCCCTTCCCCCATTCGCATCCTCCTGATCCATATCACTGCTCAGATGCGTGATCTTCCGAATGGAAGACACACGCTTGAATTTAGAAGCCATGGCAATGCAATGAACACACCACACTGCAGAAACCTGTAATTCAACACCACCACCACCCACTACTTCATTATATATAAAAGATGAAATTTTTAGAATGGTTCAAAAGCGACAGCAATTCAAACACGAAAAATTGAAAATAAAGATACTCAACGCTCGCTCTGTTTGTCAAGTGGCAAGACGGAGTACATGAATTACTACTATAAAGAATTGCAATGAGAAAGAGTTAATAAAGTTTCTTTTAAAATGGTCTTACCAATTAAGCGCGTCTGACGCCGTCAAGTGTCCAGTTTTCTCTTTGTCTCTCAAACAGGACTGAGTCCAACACAGATAAGAATTTTTCAAAACTCACTAAACGAAAGGACACGAAACCAAAACCCGTTAATAATAATTCCAACATACAAACAGAACAGAACAGAACATTATCGTTCAAAAATCACACTTAAAAATCAATGGTGGCCGGACAATCTTAAACGTTGTTTCAACTGTTGCAAGCATTTTGAATGCTATTGAGAAATTTGGTAAGGAAACGAGTAAAGGGTGTGTGTTTTGGTGAAAGCACCAAATTGACGACAGCTTTTACGGCTTAAAAGAACATGGAAAAAAGATGTATAGAAAGAGAAACACGGATAAATATTATATGATAGGATTATGTTTCAACAACAACTTGTCAATAAAACAAATAATAGTAACAAATTTGAAATGAGTGTAAATAGATATAATTAGATATGCGTGATTCTATTCTTTTATACTGTTTTTATTTATTACTGCGGGAAGGTTCTTTCGGGAAGTACGAAGTGTCTGATTGATACGGAGATGGATTTTGGTTTTATTTCATACGGTTTGTACGCGGCCAAGGAGAATTTTTCTAGTGCGGCCAACTTATGTGTTCTTCCTCTACTGCATTCTAATTAATTTCCAATTTTACCATGCTTTTTTAATAAGGCATGTTTCATAAAATTTTCACCTTTTACTATGCTTAAAAAACATATCAATGATTCTTTTGAATAACAATATCAGGATACTATTAAAGGAATTAAAAAAAGAAAAAAAATTATTAAGATGCGTGAATATACATTCTTTTATGATTTTTAAATGCAATCTTATATAATTTTCAATAAAATCTTTTCTTTATTATTTCTTTAACCCTGATTAGCAAGACGTATTTTAATTTTTTTGAATGTAATATTGACAATATATGGTTATGTAATTTTTTGATATAAATAATTTGAAAATATATATATATATATATATTTAAGATAAAATAAATTTTAAATTTTATGCATAATTTAAAATCAACTTGTTAGTTTTTGTAAAGTTGGTGAGAAAACTTTTATAATTAATTTTAATTTATAGTAAAGTTGAATTCATCTTACAATCGAATCTTCTCTCTCCCGTGAGTACTTATAAAACCAATTATTGTTTATACCACGTTTATATATAATATATTTATAAATAAAAATGTTATTTAATTTTGAATTTAATTAAAATTATTTGTCAATAAAAAATATTATCACTTTGGCCTCGAATATAAAAATAATATATTAATTCACACTAGTCAAGAATGTCAGTTAACTTTATTTAATTTCCTCAATCTCATTTGAAAAAATGAAATTCATTTCCTTAACAATCTTCTTTACGCTCTCAACAAAGTAAAAAAAAAAAAAAAAGAACCTCTTCACGCTAATGTTTTAAATGAAAACTTGCTTTAAATGAAAATGTTTTTCTTCTCTACTTTGAAGGTCATGTGGTTAATATTACAATTTACAAAGAAGTCATTATAAATAAAATTTGAATTGAATAAGGATGCTTTGGAAATGATTTTATTAAATGAAGAAACTAGTTAAAAATTGTTTAAGGGCGTTTTTTCGGTTATTAGAAAATATTTTTGGGTATTTTTTGTTCCCGGTGTCTACATATGTTAATAAAAAAAAGTGTGAGACATTATTTTCTAACTTCAATTAGCATAGGAATAGTTTTTTTTTTTATTTGAAAACTTTAAAATATTCCTAGGAGTGTTAAAAGTTAACCAAACACATTTTTATATGTGCCAAAGAATAACATTTTTTAGCTAAAATATTCTTAAGGATGTGATTTTAAAAAATGCAAGATGATTCCATGAAATAAACGCTTTCATGTTTTAGTTTGAACTATCATACATGAGTTTTTCCCCTTATATATGATATTAGAAGAAGCACATCGATATTCAATCATAAAGTATAAATAATTATTAAGTTTTATAATAATTTAAAAATACATATTTAAAATGATTTATAATTAGTTAATAATATAAAAATATTTAGCATGAAGGTTAAACTCTATTTGTTTTACTATATATTAACTATTTTATGAAAGGCAATAAAATGAAAATGAAAATTTTGAGATTTTAAAAATAAGTCTCTTCAATAAAGCTTGAAAGATGAAATTCCCAATAATCATATTTTCATTTTATCTCAAGGTATTTAACTAAGTTGATTAAGTAGGATGTGTAAATTATTTTAAATCCATAACCTGACATTTTCTTTAATTTCTACCTGGAAAAAAAAAATTCATTCTATGTTCTATCTTATTGTGCATAGCTCATGCTCTGCAAGCTTTGCGCCATTGTCGCTGATGCACCAAATCGAACCAAATGCTCGATTTTAAATCAAGCCTAGCAAAGGCCAACCTTCATAACCCTAATAGAATAATGCTCGATTAGATAAGGTTTTGGATTATATTTTAAGATTTTGAATTTAAATTAAATGAGGCAAATTTGCTATGATATCCTCCAACCGAATAGCTGCAAGCCTGCAAGCAAGTGAACCATTTCAACAAATAAGTAGTCAAATAATAAATAGAATTAAGTGTATACACATTTCATTCTATATTTCTATCCTATGGCCCATAGCTCATGCTCTATAAGCACTGCGGCTGATGCACCAAATCCAGCCAAATGTATATAGCCTAGAAAAGGGCAACCTTCATACCCCTCATATGAAAATGTCAAATAGATAAGTTTTTTATTTTCTTAAAATTAGTGACGATATCGATCCAGAAATACATTAAAAGGGGTTGAAATTTTCTTTTTCACAATAAGTTATACATTTAATTTCTAATATATAATTATTTAATAAATAATGGATTTTATAAAAAAATGTTTATTATTTATTTTATGCACAAAACCAGAAATAGGATCCACTATTAGGAGAAAATTAAACAAATATCAATGCAATATCCTATTTTCTTACTCAACATTTCTTTATATAAATATATTTTTTTCATTTTTCTCATACATATACATAGAGTCTTAAAGGGAGGGAGAGGGTGGCAAGGGCTCCCTGTTTGCTCGTCCCCCTAAATTCGTCCCTATTTAAAATATGGTCATTTACTTATCAGAAAATTGTAAACCCTATTGCGTCATTTTCACATTTCTTTTAGTTGAATTATATTTTTAGTAGTTGATCGAATTTATGGGTGAAGTCTCCAAAAAAAAATTCCCTAAAAAATATACTACTAGAATTGACGGGATTTTTTACCAACACACACGACTTGCATAGTTGCACTGATATGGACTCTAGTAATTATAACATAATAACATGTCTCATAAAGTTTAAGAAACATAGCATGATTGTAGCTGTGTAATTGGATACCACCTTTACCATCATTAATTGGTGCTATGGAACAAGAAGAGAGTAAACCCTCTAGCTTTTGAGATATAAATTGCGTTGTTGGTTTTCACAATAACGTGAATGTTATCCTCTGAAGTGGTGTTTTGGAATTAGAAGAGAGTAAACCATCTGACTTTTGAGATATAAATTGCGTTGTTGGTTTTCACAATAAAATGTTATCCTCTGGAGGAGTTTACACTCTTCTTGTTCCAGAACACCAATTAATGATAATGAAAGTGGTATCCAAACACACAGTTACAATGCCATGTTTGTTAATTTTTACGAGGCATGTTATTATTAGTAGAGTCCACTAGTGCAAGTCGTGTGTGGGTCAAAAATTCCATCAATTCTATATTTTGGAGCGAGGGAAATTTTTTTAGTTTAATTATATTATTGCTTGTGATTTTTAGGAGACCTCACAAATGACCGTTTCCATGTTCACCACCATAGAAGTCATTCTTAATTTTTTTAGTCAGCAAAAAATAAGTAATTCTTAATGACTCAACTTGGGCTTGAATAGCATTTTCTTGCATGAGGTTCATCAGATGTTTAGCTAATGTTTTTGGCTTATCCCGAATCAACTTATTTTAAGCAGAACATCTTATGCTTCAAAGGTATAAATCCTTTTTTAGATGGTCCACTTCTTTCATGATCTACTTGGTGCTCATGTTAGAGGCTATAACTTCCATTAGTTTCCGTTCGCTGACTTCATCAATTGTTATATTATTTAGTGAATACATCTAGCATTAATCGTGTCTAAAAAGCCTTTTGAGCCCATTATTATAGAATAATTTCAATCACTCTAAGTCATTGAAATTATGGTATACTAGTATGGATACTTTCTAGGGAGCTCTTTAAAGCATTTCAAGCGCCATATAAATATTCATTCTCATTGTAAGAAATGCACAAGATGAGCACATTTGGATCTTTTCGGTCTTTTTTCCCAAATTAATTTTGGGAGATAAGTCTTAGAAGAGAACCCTTATGGGTAGTCCTATTCTATAAGCAAACTAAGTTTTGGTTCCTATTCATGAAATCTCCTGAAGTTCTCTTTCTTTCAGCCATGTTAATTAGAATAACAAGGATTATGTAGAAAGCTTTGAGGTTTCGATTTTCTTTTTTTAGTTATCTCTAACTAACTAGCGAATAGCTCTAACAGTCTTAAAAATAACAATTCGGAGTTACTAACTAGTTAAAGAAAACAAAAATATAATTTTGTAAAAACATACAAAACCACATAACACATTTGATGGCGTAACATTTACTTTACACGTAATGGTACATAGGAATGAATGTCCGCATGAACGATATTCCCGCGTAGCATGTGAATGCCGCAAAGTGTGAATCCAACGTTAGGTTTGTGGCCCCGCATTATGTGGGTCCCTTTTCCTTCTTCTATATCCGCGTGGGCCCCACCTCAATGCCTTTTCACATGAATGAATGATGAAAGGCTGCCGCTGCCTCGCCGTGACTGTTGCTGGAAATTGAAAAAGCCCTAATCAGTACAGTACCAAATTCCCCCAATTCACTCCTTCGCTATTTTTCCGTTAATCAAACAACACATGGCATCGCAAATTTTTATAATACGAGTTTAATTCATTCTTGAGATCTAAAATTATACTACTGATGATTTTTTTATTACTTTGCAGTATAACTTTTTTATATTATAAAATTTTCTACATTGACAATATTTGGAAATTAATTTTTTAAAATTTTCAAGATTTAAATGAGTAGATTTAGAAAAATTCTATTAATAAAAAGTTCTTAAATTCTAAAAAGAGAAGTGTATATAAATAACTGACACGTCTTTTCTTTTCAAAGATGTGAGGTCTAATTTGTTTCTATTAAAAAAAGAAAAAGAACTAAAGAGGAAAAAAATGTAGTGGACTCATGTTGTATAAAATGTTTTTTTTAACAGAAAGTTGTATAAAATGTTAATACTTGTACTGTTGCACATATAAAAATAGTGGTTGTATTTGTATGGATTTTATGTGAGTGTAGATTATAGGTTTTACATTTTTTCTAGCTGTTACTCTTGTGTAATTCACTGTTTTTTTATAATAACAAAAACAAACATCTGTGTAATTGTACTGTCATCACTAACTACTGTGTGATTGTGCTCCTTTTATAATTTATAGGGATAGGGATTTGAATATTCTCTCAATCGTACTCTCTCCAGTCTCATGCTCCCCTCTAGCTTCTGTATTTGGATATCTCATTTTTTTCCTTCAATTTTTCACCACTTATATTTTTTCTCTTCATTATTTGTATGCTTCTATTTTTATTTTTTGGGCTACAATGTGGGAGGAGAGGAACTATTTTGTTTCCTCTTGTCAGTTGTCAGTGTGAAACGAGAGGCTCCCAGATTCCCTATATAACCCAATAGGAAGAAACTTTGTTCACCATCATCACATATCCTATTATCTCTTGTGTTGCAATAACGACCGATGATTGTCTTATTAATCATTAGTTTCGTATGAAAATATGGATTTAGGGGTGGATAAGAGTAGAAAAATGTTCTTGTCAAGGTGTACGTGGCACATGCTCAACCAGTGTAGGTTATATTACAAACAAGACTGATATGTGAATGATGATGTTTTTATTCCCATACATTCACCAATAATTACACTTCAATACTTTCCCCAATAAATTTTATTTCTGATTTGAGTATCATCGTGTGTCCGTGTGCTCATCTACTTTGTTTGTATGATGAAATATGTGACCAAACGAAACCACAGGGACAAATGGACATGAAAACATTCTAATTACTACTTTATTGCAATTTTGATTGCATAAATGTCTCAGGCCCACTAGCAGTAGTCAGTAGATCCATCATGATTTGAACCACCACCTTCCATACATGTCCCAAGTCAAAAGAAAAGTCAAAACCAATCCAATAATTAACTACTTGTTGCATTTGTCATGCCCATTGTATAAATGGATTTTACTTTTAAGCCTTAAATATTATTTTGGCCAAGTTAGATTTTTTTTTCATTTTTAATTAATGTAAGTTTATTTTCTAATTTTAGTTATTGTAAGTTGATATATTTTTTAATTTTTATTCCTATAATTTTTTTATTTATTCTTACTCCCTATTTTTCAATTTTAATTCCTTTAATATTCTAATATTTTCATTCATAATCTTATAAGTTAGTGATTAAGAAATCAAAAATTAAAAAATATAAATTTATAAGAACTAAAAATGAATAAAATATTTTACATTAATCAAAATTATAAATATACCAACTAACAGATTAAAATTAAAAAAAATCAGGAATCAAAAATAAATAAAAAAACAAACACTAACTTTCATTCACAAAAGTATATTTAAACCTATTTTCATTAGAAATAACTCAGTCTTTTATCACGGATGCCATGAAACAATTTGCGTTTCGGTTTCATCATACTTCGTGGATTGGACCAAAATAAGCACATTCTTCATTTCTTTCTGCTTATCTTTCAAGCCTCCACATCGTTTCGATTTGCTCAAACCATAGAGTGAATTCGTGGCGTGTAGGTAACGTTGAACGTATTAGATCTATGCATGGCACATAAGTTTAAAAACGACTGTCATATATAGTAGATACTTGCATGGTAATTTGTGGAATGTACTAGAATAATTTTAAAATATAAAAGTAAAAAAATAAAATGGCTTTGATTTTCGTGGTTTAATTTATTAATAAATTATGTAGTGATTTTTATAAATGAAAGCTTTTTAGTGTTAATAACATGCATACTGCAGTAAAAAAATGCATATTAAATAGAAACTAAACAAATAATTCAGTAAATAAATATTTATGCGTGAATCAATCGTCATTTCAATTTTGAAATAATGATTCACATATGAAAATACTCATTGGTAAAAATAATAATATTTTGAGCGAATAATTGTCCAAATGAAAAAAACTACAATTTATAAAGGATTATGACAAAGTAACTAAAAAAACTGCAGAACATTAGAGCACAATGCTAAAATTAAATGCATAATACACGTAAAAGAAATAATTTTACAATTAATATTTATTTGCCTAAATAATTTAAATACTAATTTACTTTTATGTCATATTTTCATTATAGTGGGATTATTTATTCTTTTCTTTATAGAAATGTAAATATTATTCTAGTAATATAAATATTGATAAACTTGCAAATTTTGTGTCCTTTTGATTTTAATGGGACTTTTGAATACCAATGTCTAACACTAAAACTTAGCTAAATACTCTTTTAAATTAGAAAAATTGGAAGGAGAGATTGTTCCGTGATTAGTATTGGATAGTCCGGATTAATATTATGATAGATAAAAAAAAAATGCTCTTAAACCTCCCTTGATGAGCCAAGCCAATATATATATTGGTTCATTTTTATTATTATTTCTTTGGACCAAAAATGTTAAAGGCTACCACGGTTTTGCATGCCCTAGAACATGACATGTCCCTTGGACCCTTTGCTTCCTTTGAACAACACCAACAGTATAAATTTTTGTGAACAAAAAAAAGAAAAAAGAAAAATAAAACGACAAAGCAATCACACCAATGTGGACCAGTGTGGCATTTGATTGTCATTTCTGCATGTTATGCATTACCATTTTAATAATGAGAAAAAAGAAGGAATTTGATGCAGATATCTCCTTTTAATTTATCATGTATGGACGACATTTTGTGTACTGCAAACAAAACCAAGAAAAACACAGCCTAATGCAATTTTTCCAAAAGAAAAGAGTTTCGCTATCACCAAACTACATTTGCAAATGTATATAAACAAGCTACAAGTTGTAATTCCGTATTCTAATTGAAAGCACCTACGTCAATTTTAATAATAATGCTGGATAACATTGCATCAACTCATACAACAATTTTTACAACACTATTCTTTTCTCTAATTATCTCTATAACGTCATTAATTATATGATTATATCTCATATTTCTCTTTCCTATCATTCTCTCTCTATCTCTCTCTTTTAGACAAATTGTTTTACAAATAACAGAGTATGAAGTGGGTCATCCTAAAATTCGCAACTCATAATAAACTTACGGTTATTGCTTCATGCACTTCACAGTTGCTTCTTGCACTCCCTTTTGCCTTCCGGAATGACCAACCCAAAATGTAATTTTACATTCCGGAATGTACTTCCTTTTTTTATTTTCAGAATAATCAATCCAAAAGGCCAAAAAGATATTCCAGAAAGTGTGCACGAATCAACAGTCTAAAATTAACCCTGAGTGACCCAATACAAAATACCTTGTCATCCCTAATTTAGAAGAATTGTTCACTTCGAAGGTAATGGGCCAGGGTTTGGCTTTGGCCCATAACTGTCCAGCCCCCTTTAGATGTTCATCCTAACTCCCAAAAATGCATATTGTTAATGCACAAGATCATTTATATAGATCCGAAGAAATAGTAGTCATGTGGATAAATTTGAAGCAATTTCAAGTGAAGGAAGGCAGCACAGTTCAGCAATCTCTCTGGCAGTTAAATTTTACAGGTATAAACAAATGAATCTCTTGAAGATTGGTTCAAGTTTACTCGTAACACGTTCCTTACTTAAGCTTGGTTCATATGTTTGTCCACGGGACTACTCAACATGATAACACTAAATATTAATTTTAGTGTCTATTTTGATTAATAAAATAATTTTCCTAACACCAAAACTAATATTCCGTTATAATCGTCGCACCCTAACGTCTACTTAAGAAAACCATAGGTATTGAAATTGATATTTCTTGTCAAAATATAATATGAAAAAAAATTCATACTTCTGTTCAAGCAAAATTCATTAACATATTACATAACAACCAAAGGAAAAAGCTTTCAATTCAATAAGAGTGAATAAAGAATATCACATTACGAACTCTCATTCTTTAGTTCAGTCAAGGTTCATTTGTGTTAAGGAGACAGTTTTCTACTCAACATGACTCCATAAAGGAATCTTAAGTAACTAAGTGTCTTAAATGATTCGTTTGAGTTAAGGATTCCTAATATTGGTTTTGAGTTTGAATCTGAGTATGATACTCGGGAGGTTTTTATTGCCCACAACAGTCCTATTTATCTAGTAGGAAGATATTACTTCCATTAAAAATACTTTGGTCTCTACCCCTCCCAAAAAAAACTGTGAATATCTAAACATCTTCTATGATTTTGTATATTATATAAGTGTATTAGTTGCGAGATAATATTTTATTCAATAAGAACTTAGATGTATTTTTGGATCCTCAAATTTGAGTCGTTTTTATTTTCAGTCTTCCAAATTTTAATTTTTTTTAGTCTCTCAATTTTAAAAAAACTTTTGTTAAACTAAATACCAGTTAATACAACTAATCTGATATATTTCTCACTTGGAAAGAACTAAATCCCAACGTAAACTTGTGTTATGAATTTTATGTCTTGTTTAATTTCATAATTTTATAATTTTTAATAAATTTTCATTAATAAAGAGTGATAGAAAAAATGTGTTAGAAATTTTGATCCAAGCTCTCCTCAGAAAATTAAAACCGAAAGGAGTTTATCCACTTCTCACTTTTTATTGTTTTAAAAACTATTTTTCAAAAATAAGTCTATACTAATAAAAAGGACGCAGTACTCCTAGACCCTAGTTGATTAGAATTTTGAAAATTCTGTCCGTTATTACAAACATATTATTCACACAAAAATTAAAAATTAAAGAAAATCAAAGATTTGTGTTGCCTTTCTTTCCAAATAGTAACATTCAGCATTCACCCTTAGACATGAAAAATGCTCGTAATTATCAGCTTACCCAATTCCTGCAACTCCATTAACTCCATTTTCGCTGCTAGATACGCATGGTAAGATGACATCACTGAAAAGACTATTCAAGGTTGTTGTCTATTGCTACAAAACACAAAGTACAATGTTTGATTTGTAGTTGAAAATGTTTTGGTGCACGTTCCAATAGAAATCCAAAATATAGAACTAAAATGAATGCAAAAGTAAGGCTCTTGATCTGTTTGCAATTGCCTCAAACGTAATTTTGTAATGGAGAACCAAACATGCACTAAGACAAGTGCACTGCTAAACTTTAAAAGGCTACAGAATGAGAAGGATACAATGATGTCATTCATTCACTGCCTCGAAAATTAATTAAAACACCAATGTTTTATGAGTAAAAAATTCCAATATAACTTAAGTAATAACTCCAAATAAACCAAAAATAATAGAGGACACTGGATCATATCACTTTCCTACAATTGTCATCCTCTTCCTCTTTGTAACACCACTCCACAATATTGAAGGGTGTGTTAGCAAGACTTGGCCATTCTATACAAGCATGTTTTAACCGCCATTAGCCATTCTGTTTTCCATTTGTGCCATCACTATGTTTTCCTACACAGGATTGCCAGCAGAAACAACTCATGCAGCAACTTGATCTTGCACGCTTCGGGTAGCAGCAGCAGCAGCTAGGCAGTGACAGTGAACATTTTGTTGCACAACAACTAGGCCACGACCATTTTGTGCAGCAGATTGATCCGAAACAACTACGGAACTTGGGGAAGCAACAACACTTGCAGCTAGGTCTCCAACAGCATTCAGGACAGTTGATAGACCAGGAAACATTCATGCAGCAACAGCAATTAGAGCATTCAGGGCATGTAACTCTACAACACTTCACTCTAAAGCATCTACTACAGGTGCAACCAGTGTTTGACTTTGATTGGTTTGCACTTTGCCGAATCTTTTTGAGGCGCTTCTCGGTTGTCATGCTCTCCATTTCTTGGATAAATTTGCAAAGATGGCGGATGTAATCGGGGTAAAGCTCTAAGTTGCAGTGACCACCTCCTTTGATCCACAAGGGGTCATATGACTCCCTTGCCATCTTCCAAAGTCCATTACCGTGTAACCAATTGACAACATCATCTTCTGTACCCTGTGAAACAATTTAGCAGATCAATCATAATACTTTATTCCCAGGAAATTTTAATACAAAACAAATTAGATGCATTATGCATGGGAAAATTTAAGAAAAAAGGGTTTGCCATAACACCTACACAATTTATAATCCTGATATGCAAGTAAAGTTCAACTTTTAGTTTTAAATAGTTAATTAACAGACATAAGGAAACAAGATCACTATTCAACGGCATATCAGGATTACAAATTGTGTAGGATTACAAAAATTATTGGCCTACATAGACATTCTTCATCTAATTTCGGAATGCTTAAATAAAGTTCAAACTATTTAAATAAAGCCAGGCACATATAATCTAGAACAAAGGGGGAAAATTATCTTCAAATCAGTTTAATTGTAGAAGATGATAACCTATGATGAAATTTGATACAATTTGTTTAACAAAACATTCAATTGGCTGTAAGTAGAACTAAAGCAAAATTTAATCAAACAAGAATCTGGGTTAAGCATTAAGAAAATCTCTCTCACTATGAAGTTGCTACTCGTTCATGTTTGAGGCATAAGCATTTCAAATGATTTTCTTTTCGAGAATAGACAATAGTCACATTACAAGTTTACTTCAACCATACACTATGTTAATTAGAGAATAATATCACTAGTGAAGAATTTCCCCGATTCCCAGACCTTACTTCTTTATTTTCTTTCCCATAACATACTGGACTATCATATTAGCTACCTATAAAGGGAAAGAACTTTAGTATGATGGGTAATTTGCTTTGTCCATGTGCTTGCTTTAAGTGTTAACAGAAACAAATACAGAGAAGAGAAGCAGCGTGATTACGGTACATCATATACTTACATGTATTACAAGTACAGGGCACTTGACCTTCTTTATTTTGTTGATGTTCTGCATGAGTTGGAATAAAAAATTACAATTAGATCAAATGAAACAATACATGAAACAGAATATTAGTTAATCCAAATAATGACATTAAAAAGTGAGTCTTCTTCAATCTTGCTAAAGATTCCATGAAGAGGTTAAATTCAAGTAGATTAAATAGTTTAGCATTATTGTTTTAGTTGACTTCATATTTTGGTCAACATAAAAAAGAACCACTATACATTTAAAAAATTGCATAGTCATCATTTTTCCTACATCCGTGACATGCTTCAGTTTTTATAAGTACATTATCAGATTGCCTATATATTAATATATTATTTAGTATTCTGTCCTTGTACTCGAGTGTAAGCTGCATGTTTCTCATTAGTCAATAGCCTTTGATATATTACCTTATAAATGTCAAAGCAAAATGTGAACTTCACATGGCAGAGCACTCGAAGACCAGAAAGAATGCCACTGTGAAGAACCACACCTCTCAATCTAGGCAATTTAGCAGCCAAGTGTAGTGTTGGTCCACTTCCAACTGATTGCCCATACAAGATTACATCTTCTTGGCTAACTCCATACTCAGTTTCAAGGCATTCATATATTGCCTCTATGTCAGCATATGTGCTGGATTCACTAGGCTGCATGATTTTAAAGTATTGGAATTACATATCAATAACATGGCATCCATAGAATCTCTAATAAATAAAAAGACCATTTATTTCTAACTAGACAGATTTCATTGCACAAATTGGAACAAAAAAGTCAACAGGGAAATATGCCTCTGTCATTTCCATTACAATAGCTAAGAAAATGAAATAATGACATCAAACTGGTCTGGTGTTTAGCATCACGACGATCAATGTAGATGTACACATTGCTCATCCAAGTATATATCAGGGTACCATAAAATCTATCAGTCTAATAGTTCTTACTTAAGACATCATTATTAACAATTCACTATTACTTAATATCATCAGAAAGTTAACTAGTAACTTTCAAAATTGGCTTACTATAAATGGTAAATACTCCTCTAAGGTGTTGTTGGAAATTCAAGTGAGTTGAAGTCCCACTTTGGTTAAGAATGAGTTTGATAAATATAACATAAAGAGAACAAATTCCCATCCACCTAATCCCTTAATGTTTTGGGTGAAGATGTAATCTCATGTTCACTTTGTGATCTGGTTCTTAAGTCCATCGGTGCAGGTCTCCCCTGACTCCAACAAGTGGTATTAGATCTGATGGTTTGGCTACTAACTATTAAGTATTTTGAGAGAGCGGTAAGTGTGGGCTTTTGGTCTGGGCACATGTTTGTATAGCCATGTTAACCCATTTGTAATTGAGGAAGCTTCTGCTCAAGGAGGAGCATAAATAATGTGGTGAACAAAAATGCCCCCAACAGTTATAGTGTGCATGGATTTATCCAGAACCACTATCAAGCATCTTATTGACATTTACTTCAAAGACAAGACAAAATAAAAATAATAATAATAATAATAACAACAACAACAACAACAACAACAACAAAGAAACAATTAAACAAAAACAACACAGAATGAAATTGCAAGGTGCTTTGTAGATCAAAGAATAAAAAGTACCCTGCTCAAGTACTACCCTTTCAATTCAACAAAACAGAATTGTGCTTATGTATGTGTGGGTGTGTGTGGTCCATTCAATATAACAAAACATATAATGTAGCATTTGCCAAAGAATGGCCTACCTTGCCAGTAGATGCCCCATATCCAGAGTAGTCATATCTGCAAACAAAAAATTGCATAAAAACATTAATTTTCAACTTTAGTCTAGAAATGTTGGCCCCCTATGACATTGAAGTAACATCATTTTCATCTTTTAAAAACTATTTACATCCATTACGCACAATAATCTCCAAATATGATTCAATCAAGTTCAAGTCCCTTAATGCACTAAATTGGGTCAAATGGTGAAGTCAATTGGTAAACTAAATCGATCTATACACAACTGTTCAAGCGCCAATAGCAACTAATCAGTCATATATCCATGAAGATGACAGCATTTTAAAAGTGCAACAAGTAAAGAAAGTCATTATTATTATTATTATTATGTTTTTTTCCTATTTTATAATTTAATTTTGAAACAGAAGGATAACAACAATGTTGGAGGTGAGGGGTAAAAAGGAGTAAAACATTGGCATGCTCCAACCCCACTAAACACCAAGAAAAACGCCAAGGCTACGTCGCCATCCAAGTATATAGGTAAAAACTGGGATACTTTATAAAGAGGGAGAAAGAAAATGAAACGGAAAGACAAAGAGAGATCAGCAAAAGATTGCTACGGATTACCAAGAAGAAGCAAGCCATAAATAAAAGCAACTTTTTTTTTCCTTTCACTTCTACTTTTTCCAAATTTTGTTTGTTTGTTTAGAGAAGCCACATTCAGGTGCCCCAAAACTCCAACTCCATTCACTTTCTACATTGATAGAAAAGATGTTGTAGGAAAAAGGCATTGACATTCATTGGAATGCCATATCTTATACACACTCATTCACCACCAGATCTAAAAAAACACGCACGACAACAACTCATCAAAATCCAAACCAAACCAAAGCATGCATAGATTGATTCACTTAATCTCAGATCTACACTAAACAAACCTAATAAAATAAGGGTAAAAATAAAAATAAATAAAAACATTAGTGGAAGAAAGAGAAAGTGAAAACAAGAGAGAGAAAGAGGGTAAAATTAAAAATTAAAAATTAAAAACACGGAGATAAGTACAAAAGAAGGGTCAGTGATAACGTGCGGTCTTTGAAGTTCGTGAGATTTTAATGAAGTAAAATAAGACCAGACAAAGACAAAAACAACAAAAAAGAAGAAGAAGGAAGATGAAGGAGGAGGAGGTTAAGCTTAAGCATGATTATTCAGAAAACCACTAACCCCATGAGATTAACTCTAAGATTGACCTTGAGTTGCACGAAGAGATCATAGAGTTGACCCAAGTCAGCGGCATTGCCATGAGAATAGAGAAGAGTGAGGCGCGCGTAGGGGTTTCTGAGATAAAACGCCACAATCTTGTTCCCGTGCTTCGTGTCGACGAGGAGAACGTCGAGTGATGTGTCATCGGCGTGGGGAATCGGAGCCGCCGCCGAGACCACCGTGAGCTTGCCGTCGTCGCCGCTCTTCTTGAGCTGGTACGTTGGCGGAGACGGCGGAAAGAAGGCGAATTTCGCGGCTAGCTGAGATACCATGCACCCCATTCACCCCCCAACAAGAGATGGAGAAGCTCAAACTCATTTGATGGGTTACAGAGACTGTGACTGCATCTGGGTCACCCCTTTGAAGAGTCCTTGTTGTTGTTCTGTGAAGAAGGTTTTTGGAGAGTGCAGAGAATGATAAAAATGGAAGTTTTGGTCCAGTAGAGAGAGAAAGAGAAAGAGAGAGAGAGAGAGAGAGAGGTGAGTTGAATGTTAATGTTAGGGGAGTGAGTTACTTAGTTAATAGTAATATGGATGGGGATGGGAGGGAACTATGGTCTATGGATGAGTAGAGTGTGTACTGTGAGATGTGGAGTGTAGTGGTGGCAACACAGAGTGAAAGAGAAAGAAAGGACAGAGGACTTAATTTTCAAAACTCAGTTTAAATTTATGTGCATGACTTCATAGTTGTCAGCTATGCAGAGCAGCACCTCATATTGTATTTCTGCTAACTGACATTTTTTTATTGGAAATGATACTTTCTTTCTTTTCTATTCAAAACAAACATTTATACCAACGGAAATTAGGTCCAGCAGAATGGTACTGGTCTCTCTCACACAGCAGAATTATATACCAACGGAAATATATATATGTTGATGCTATTTGATTCTTGCAAGGAGTTGAGGATCTAAAAGACTTTTTACAAGTATTAATAATTATGGAAGAATTTTTTTAAAAGTTATTGAAACTTAATTTAAGAGTAAGTGTTAACTAATGTGTTTAAAAGAATTTATGAAACATTTATAAGTTGTTTTAAACCTATTTTAATAGTCAACAAAGATTGGATCAATAGATAAAAAAAAAATCATAGTTCTGAAAATACATGTGAATTTGATATTCATTTTTATATGAAAATTGATTGCTGAATAATCTATAAGTATTCCATTGAACCTTAATATGCTGTCTTAATCTGGTGAGTCTCCAAAATTCAATTCATTTATTTTTTTTTAAAAAAAAACTTATTTTAGTATATTTTTTTAAAATAGTCTATGAAAGCAAAATGCTACTAACATACC
>PYAF01004546.1:417602-430143 GCA_007407185.1 Glycine tomentella | reverse complement strand
AAAATGTTAAGTTTTATTAAAAAAAATATAAATATGTGGATTTGTTTGAGTTCCTTGTGATTTCTTGCATTGGAGCAAAATATTGAGTGAGTTGCTTAACTGTGACATGGCACCGTGGGGACCACAAAAAGTACTGCAGGGACCACAAAAAATTGCTTAAGAAACCCAAATGGGTTTCTTGCATTGGAGATGCTCTAAGCCTATCTGTAAATGTTATGTTTGAGACACGATTGCTGCATATATGGCTAATACGTGTAACATGTGTTAAAAATAAAAATAGAGACAATATATATTTTTATTAAAAATGATAAAAAAAATATATGATAAAAATATATTTTAGCTAGAAAAGTATTGTTTTATATAATATAAAACTTTCTATATTAACGTGTTTTATTTCACATATGTTGATGGTTTGTGTTATGCTTCAAGATGTTAGACCATGAGGTGATAGGAATGAAGTCTTTTTTTATTTGTCTGGGATTCTAATATAAGCCCTGCAGTGTGAGGAAACTGTGTGTTTGTTTGTTTAATATCTAGTGTTTCTTACTCTTGCGATATACTATTTAAATTAAACTTCGGGTAACTGAAGTGTTTTTAGTTTTAAGTTTTTAAAGTTATAAAAATTAAAGTTCGTTTTTTAGATCTTGTTTGAGGTAGTTTTTAGTTTTTAAATTTTTAAAAATTAAAACTAATTTTTAATTTTTATTTTCATATTTTGTAGTTCCATTTTTTATTTTTGTTTTAAAAATGGTTGATCTAATAATTTTTTAAAGTTTACTAAAAGACGTGAGATTTTTCACGTGAGACTCTAATGATATATATTGATTGAAAGTATAACAGAAACAAAAATTTATAGGTTTTGTTAGTTAAATTCATATTGAGTCATGATTAGATTAGGCTAAAAAGACACGAATTTAATCTGTGCACAAATTTTAAAGGTGAAAACACACATTTCATCAAATTGGGTTTGATGCAAATTGTGGATTATAACATGTCAAGCCAAAAAAAATCTTGATTTAGTTCATACTTCTAAAATAAGATCTAAATTTAGTGAAATTCTAATTTGTATAAATTTTTACGGGTTAAGCTTAAATCAGATCATGATCAGGTTGAGTTAAAAATACCTAAATTTAATTCGTGCTCAAAATTAAAAGTTCAAGTCCTTCATTTCATTTAACAAATTTGGATTAAGTTAGATCACAAATTCAATAAAGATTAAGACAAAAATCCAAAATTTTCAAGATTCTAAAATGAATTTTAGTTTGGTGAAAGCTCAATTTGGAAAACTTTTTGTGAACTAAGCTCAAATTGGACTAAAAATGTCTATATTTAATCTGTTAAAAAGTTAAAGCCTAAATTAAACATTTTATGAGTGTTTCAAGTCAAGTAGAATTTCTAACCGAAAGCCTAGATTCAATTCAAGTTTTAAAGCAAGATTCCCGATGAAAGCTCATTTTATATATACAAGTTTTTTTTTATTTTTTTTATTTGCAAGTTAGGTCCAAAGTGATCTATGATTGAATTGGACAAAAAACTCATTTAACTTGTGCTCAATATTTAAAGTCTTACATTTCATTTCATTGAGGGGTTTAAGTCGAGTCAATCATAACCTTAATGTTGGTTGCATGCTATAACTAGTCAAGTCAAAAAGTTTAAATTCAATTTAAACTTCTAAAATGAGGTTTAGGTGATCTAGTTAAAACTCAATTTATGAAAGTTCTGATAGACAAAGACAAAGAGCATCTCCAATTAATAATATTGATATAAACAATCTAATTTATGTTACTTCAGTTTTAAACAATTCAATTAATTTTCTCTCAATAAAAGGATATTTTTATTAACAAGTTGTTTAACTTCTAAATATTATATTTGTCTCTCCTATAATATTTTTTTGTTGTTGACAATTCATTAGACAACTCTCTCGTTTAGATGTTCTGAGCCAACCAAAAAAGTCAAATATAATTAGTGCTCAAAACCTAAATTTCAAAACCTACATTTCATGGTGTGGAACTGGTCAAATTGATCTATATAACTCATGTTGTCATTTTTATCGAAACCAAATAGGGGACGAAGAAGATTATATGAGAGGAGGAGAAATACATATATTAAAATTTCATGATGTGAAAAAGAAAAAACTTATCTTATATCTGTTGCAAGTCTAATTAACAAGGAAACTGCATAGACATTCGACATGCTTAGCGAGTAGATGTCTTGTATTAATTAGTTGCTTTCAGATTCTGTGGTACTAGTCAAAGACAGCCATGAAATCTACCATTATTATCATTTGGACGTCACTAATAAAGTTTATGCTCTACGTTGTTGAGTCTACGATGCATTAATGATATTGTTGTAATTAGTGGAGGTCTATTTTTCATGTCATAAAGATGAAATTGATTTTTACAAAACAGATACTAGTACAGTATAAAACGCAAAATAATCTGAAGAGCTCCCTACGTAAATTGTTGTTTAAAAAAAACGTCTTATATAATAATTAGTGCGGCATTTGTTGGAGGATGTAGGGTATTTGGGAAACATAGTTCCATATTCTCATTTGTCATGTACAAATTTGGATGAAAAGATTATCATTTTTATTTTGGTTTATATTTATAATTTGTCTTCGATTTGATTCTGATTTGATTTTTTCATAATACATAAAATACAGTAGTATTTCATTAACTAATGGGCACCGCCAGGGTAACACAAGCGACCATATTGAATTATGAGTAATGTTATATTTTCTTGAAAAATAATATTTTATAAAAAATACTAGTATTAAATAAAAAGTAAACATGTTTAATATTTTTAAAACTTAAAATATTTAACGTTTTCTTTATTTAGTAAATAAAAATTTTATAAAAAGATATAGATTATTATTTAATTATTCATGTCATCATATCTTGATACTAGATAGAAAGGTAAAAAATAATTATTTTACTAATGAATTTAATTGTGATACATTGTTTTGTCGAAAATTTTATGATGACAATTAACTAAAAAAATATTTTATACATGGATTTCAAAGTTAAGGTCAATACTTTTTAAATCATTTAATGATCTATAATTTACAATATAAAAATTTTATATTGTGTTTTAATTAGACTCGTTTTAAATTAATAGAAATACATAGTTTCATTTTTGTTAATTTGTTTGACATGTTTAAATACGAAGTTAATAGTTATATAATTTGGCTCCAATATTTTTACCCAAATATATTTGATTTTATTTAAGATGAATGTAATATAAAAGATAAAAATATTGTTTATATAACCAAACACAATTTTATTTACTATTAAATATTCATTAAAAGAAACAGAAAAATTAATATATATATATATATATATATAATATAAGTCAAAATATTGTTTCAACTCAATCTATTTTGACTCAAAATCATTTTAAAATTTTCTTATGATCTAAAATCAAAGATATAAAAATTAATTTAAAATCAATTCTTAATTGAAAATCAATTGTCTAACATATATAAAACCAAACACACAGTATGTTCATCATATGATTTGGGGGATGAGTGACACACGTGATAATAATTTTGATTATTTTTATGATGATGAAATGTCAATATACCTTGAAGACAACTTTTTCCTAAACACGCGCTTCATGCTAAACCGATGTTTGTTTCGGTTCTCAACACTGAGAAGTGAGAAGCTCCCTCTACGGCGGAGCAGTGGTGAGATGGTGGCGCGTGTAGTTCAGGCTCCATGCACTGACACTGTCACATCATTCATTGTTTATCTGTTATATGTGTTGATTCATTCATAGCATGTATGATTTGAAACTGGACTTTGCAAAATAAATGGATGGATGCAAAGATGTTGGAGGGGGGTCCATTTCATAGGTGATGATATCTTATCAAACTAGCTTCATAGTTCATTCCAATCCAAAGCCCCTCCTCATCTTCCACGTGTAGTGCTGGGAATGTTTCATCATTATTTTTTTATAATAAAACAACAAGACCCTCTGCGTTAAATTACATTATTTAAATAAAATAAAGATCATGCTTGCTTATTTTTTTTGTTAGATTATAGTTTATTTATTTATTATTATTATTTTGTTGAAATTCCTCTTTTGTTCCCTATAATAATTGGCAAATCTCTTCTCCATTACAATTTTTCTTCTTCTCATAGATATTTGGAATATAAGTTTCGATAAAGTCTTACACTACAATGGAGCTCATGTAAGCAGGTTTTAATCTAAAGTCTAAACAAATCGGATTCCTCACAATATTTAGTTCTGTTTTTCTAGATATTTCTTCATTAGCATTTTAATATGTGAATTGTATATTATAAATATTTATTTTTAAATATTTCAAATTTATAATGAAAAATAATTTTAATTATACAAATTATATTATAATTAGAATTCACAATAAATAATTAACTTTAAATATATAAAACATATTTTAAATTTAAACCATGATATAGTTTATTTTTAATAGTTGATAAATTATTTTAAAAATATTAATATTCATTTTTTATTTAGATGTTAAGTGTTAATAGTTAGTTTTTATTAATGAAAAATTCGAACTCGCAACCTCTCTTCCATTTCATTTTTCCTTTACCATTAGATTACCTTTATATCTCCATTGATATTCAACTTAAAGAGAAAGATAAAAGATAGTAAATTAATTATAAATAAAAAAGATATTGTTCTTACCAAATTTGAAAGAACCTCGCCAAGGCAGTGCTCCTCCTCCAACTACAGTAGAATGTACTTGCAAAGACACTCAATTAGTGGCAGAAGTATACAAGTATCAAAATATATGTTAGAATAAAGTTGATTTTCTTGGATTCCTTTATAGAGGTGAAATTGGATAGTAAGATCTTCTTCTTTTTTTTCATTATAAGATAATGTAAATAGAGAAAATATGATTATATCTTATCTTTCCTCTAATAATAGATAACTTTCGGTATTTTGAGATCTTAATTTTTTTGAATAAACAATTTTGGTCATTTTATTAATTAACTGTTAGTTAACCATCCAAAGTCAAAAGTTAGCTTTGATAGGCTTATTAATGCTAACATGATATTTATGTAGGGTATTGACATGACACTTATATAATAAAAAGTTATATAAAGTAAAAAATAAATATGGTCTTGGTAGGAGTTTAATTCATGATCTTTTATTTAAAGATAAGGTAATAAATCCTTAACACACTTGTATTGTTTAGTTACTTTATAAACATTATTTTATATGTATGATTAGTTAATAGTTATTAATTTTTTTAAATTTTATAAAAATTTATAAATTAAAAAAGTTGATGTATAAATATTTTTAATTTTATTTTATATATATTTTTAAAATTATAATAAAATAAGAATAATTTTTTGTATATAACAAGTTATTAATTTATATTAAAGTAAAATTTTATAATAAAATAAATGCATGTAAAGCTAACTATTAAATCTATTTAAATATTAAATATTTTATTTTAATTTATAAATTTTTATAATTAAAAAATTAATAACTCTTGATATATATAAAATAGTATTTATAAAATTAACTAAACAAAATAAGGGTTTCATTGGATTATTATTTTATCTTTAAATAACATATCATGAATTTAACTCCTATAAAGTTTTTTTTACTTTATTTTATCTCTTGTTATATAAGTGTCATATCTTGATTTAGAAATTAAAATTACAATTTAGCCTAAATAAAATTTTAGAGTTAAGATAATAACATCCAATTTAAAGTAAGTTTTTTTTTCAAATTTAAAAGATACTCATAAAAAACTTGTATTTACTCAATTTTGAAAAAAAATGAGTGAGAAGTTAAATTTATAATTTGCCAAATAAAAAACTCTATTTTAGATCATCTCTTTGAAATTTATTTAATCAGGCATTCCCTATAATCATCCAATCTCTAATTTTTGGCTCACGTGAGACTTCTATTTTTAGTAGCCAAGTTCTTCCTTCCCTTTCTGACATTTTTCCGCTGTTTCTATACTTTAGTTTTTAGCTTTCTTTCTTTTCAACAAGGTTGGTGATACTGATCGACCATATAGGTTATAATCTAAATCAAAAATTAACTTCTTTTAATGGCAGACCAGTTTGCTTTTTTTTATAAAAGCACTCGACAATAAGGGCTGTAGCATAATTGACAAGTTATAGTCATTAACTCGTTTAGAGGCAAATATATATAATTTTTTGTTTAAACAGAGGCGAATAATGGTGTTAATTAAGGATTAAACAAATATCTGGGTTCAGGTCTCGGCAACGAAATAAACAAAATTTCTCCTTTTCATCCACACATTAAAAGCAAATTCCCCTCTTGGGATTATGTTTAACCTGTTCCTTTTAATTAGTTCAGCAAAAGCAAGGTTAAAACATGCAAATCGAATTTATATGCTATTGATTTCTCTTTTATTTCTCCATCAATATAATGTGCTCTACTCTTTTAAAAGGAACTATTGCATATTTCCTAATTAAACAAATTATTTGGTTTAGCAATGGATAATTAATTTAAATAATACATGTGTGATTTTCTTAAAGTAAAATTTTGAGTTTAAGTTTTGAACCTGTAAAAAATAAAAGAAAAGGAAAAAAAACTCTTAATAAAGAGTTGAATATATTGTAATTGGATTGTCAATGTTTGTGACTTGAATAAATTTACCTTTCGTAAAAATATTTGTGGTCTTGAAAATAATTAATTTTTTTTGTTTAATTTATTCATGCGTACGTTAATAACCCTGGAGCCTGAAGGCCTGGACTGACGACACATCTTACATACTACAATGAAACTTGCACTATGCTTTTTATGGTATTATTAATTACTAATATGGATTTGACGCACATAATCAGCATCGCATATTTGCATTGCAAAACAACAAATTTATCTGTCAAAAAAAAAATGTTTACTGTACAAGTTATTTTGATCTAGTATTATATTATATAATGTATAAATGAAACGTATATGACTTGTTATTTCACGATGTATCCCCTTCATAGGATTTACATTTTTATGTTTTTACAAATTGTAACAATTTACATGCTGATAAAACTTTGTCTTAGTGTTTTACATATAAATGAAGCCATAAATTAAAATATACGTATAATATAATGAAATCATTTTCGTTTGGGGTAGGAAATTAATTACTTCATTTTATTTGTACTTGAATATTGCTTATTTATGGATTTTTTACATTATAAGACGTAAAACCTATTTGGATAATCTTTATACTTCTAAACTATTAATTAAAAAATACATTACTCACATTGTTCACTTAAGTCTTTGTTAGGAGTTGGATCTTTAAGTATATTTTTACAAAAAAAAAATCTGTTGAAAGATATCAATATTTTAAATAGATGTCCGTACTTCATGAGATTAATTTGTAACTCTCAATTGAGGATATATATCTTAAACCAAAAAAAGAATTAGTAAATTAAAAAGTACTCGTAATATATATACAAGTAAATTAAAAAGTACTCATAATATATGAAATACTTACTAGTGATACAATTATATGTACGACTAACTATATATTCTCATGGTATATCACAAATTTATTTGAGAAAGGCGACATATTCAGTGATTCTCTCAATCATACACACTATTCAGTTTGCACGTATTCATGTACGGACCCTAGTGTATATGTATTAGATTTATTACAATTTTGGTCTCATGTATATATACTATAGTTACAAGTTCTATTGGCTCCTCGAAGGAAGATGCACAGTCCTCGGCAAGATTTGGTGACCCTCGTTGGTCATCGTAAGTAATAAAATAGTAATTTTACCACTGCATGAGAATGTGACATTATTCGAGAACCTCGTGCATGCAATTAACCTCAAACAACTCGTTTTAGTGTTATTCAAATCACACACCCCTAAGCTTCATTACACTTGAGCAGTGTCATAACGTTACTACCTAGTTACAATTCAATGGGGACCAGACTGGAGTTGCCATTATGTTTTTTAACTGGATTGTAATATAATATAGTTGTATATATTGAACTTCAAATGTGAATAAAACGGTATTTATTTTACTTTGTGTAATAAATTTTCTTTAGTCAAAACAAAGTATTTTATGCTTTGTTAAAGTTTAATTTTCTTTCTTAAAAAACTAAAAGCAATAAAAAGTAAAATTTGAATCACTTAATTATCAAAATTCTACCAAATAATTATTTTAAAAAGTTAATCTATCAAGTTCTTTTTTTCTTATTTTATTTTCACAAGTTTCCTCCTTCGAAGACAATTTGTTCGAGATACCATCACATGTTAAATGCGAAAATTCGAAGCTTGGTTAGTAACGTTACAAGAGATCAACCTTTCTTTCTGCTAAGAAGTAATTCTTGTTTGTTTTTTTAATTATTTTTAGGAAAGACGTAATTCTTGTTAGTATCTAACAAGTTTGTATACATGAATAATTTTATACTTTCTTATATCATAATTTTAACATATGTCGTTATTTGACTAATGTTGTGCAGAGGGTAATAAAAAAACGAACAATGCAGAGGTGGCCTTGGCAGTTGACCCTTTCTCGTATTCCGCATAGCAACAAACAGAAGCAAAGTGGGAAGGCATTGGACAGATTTACAGATTAAGAATACTGCAGTGCAGAGGTCGGGTGCTGAGTTTTAACTCTTGCATGCACCTCTGGGGACACTGACAGTTTTGCCATATACTACACGTAGTAAAATGTCTGTTTTTCAAACTTGTCCAAACTTAGAAACAGCAAAAAACTTATACACACAAATGGAAATTATACAAGCTGAAGTAAAAATGAGGGGCCAGAATTTAATGGTTTATTATAACAATCCAATAAATATTTACATGATTAAATCTATATATAAAATTTAATGGTTGTAAAGTTGCCACGGATTCATCGCGAACCTAAATTCAGAAGGACCACCCTCACATTCCCAACTACAAGACGCTTAACCACGCAGATCCATGTGTTTTTATAATAGGTTAGGATGAGGATCTATTGAATCATGAGCCATACCAATCACATATAAAGATAGTTTCAGACGTGTAACTTCACATTGTTTTTAAAATATTAATTCATATGGCGTGCAAGTTTCTCAAAATTCAAAGAAATGAGCTGGATAAAAGACCAAGTAAAAAAATTAATATATATGCACAAAAGATTCACTTTTCAAATAAGCATAGATTTAAATTTAAAATAATCTTTTTCAAAAGGTATTTATCTAACTTATTCTTAGTAAAAATAAGATTAAACAATCCTATGATATATGATTGGTGCAACTCTTATGTAGTTGTTGCAACCAGTTATATATCATGGAAATTGTTTAAGTCCAACTTTACTCGGGATAAGGTAGACAATCCCATTTCAAAAAATAATCACGACAAAAAATAAATGAAAATGAAAATGAAAATTATTAAGAGGCGCATCTCAGACTAATATTAATATCTAAACCAAATAATACGGAACTTTTAAGTTTTAACTACTTTGAAATATTCACTACGAACACCAAACCTAGAGAGGGGCAAGAACCTTGGCATCGAGCAGCAACGAGCAAATGTTTGCATCCGCTGCAGCATTGTAACGGCGCAATGAGACATCGTGTATAGTAGGGTTTGATAGTCAATAGTGATGGGCTTAATTCAATGAATTAGAATAGGTGAAATATGGGAGATGATTTGTTCCAATTTTTTTATCCTGGAAACAGAACAAAACAAAACTGTACGATGTCGACGGTCAGTCTTCATGATATTGTTTCAGACAGCCATTGTTCCACATAGGCACACATAGCTTATAGCTCTATCATCAGTGCAAATAAAGATAAACATGAAAAAATAACAGTAACTGTAGAGCTTTTATTTTGCCAATATGAATAATTTTGCATAAGCATTTGGACCAGTTTATTCACTAACCCCGTCTGAACAATTTGATGCTGAACATGTAATATTAACATCTATTCATCTATAATGGAACAAAGTTGACTTCAAAATACAAATGTAAGCAATTAGATTTTATCTATTCGGCTAGCTAAGCCTGATCACAAAATTGTAGGTAAAAAATTTAGTATTTTATCAGGCAATGAACCGAATCTGACACCGAACTAAGAGAGACCTGTACAGTAAGCAGCAGAATTTGAACCTTCTGAACTGAAACAGATTCCAGATGAACTGAATGCTGATAACGGCAACCAAGAGCAAAAGGAAAAACGAAATGAAAAATATGTATTTGACTGCAAACTTCCATCAAGCTAAATCATTCGGTAACCGGTGTAGTAATAGGCAGTCCCTCTGAAGTGAATCAGTTGAATTTGTTTGACTGTAGTCATGTAACTTGCTTCTGAAAGGGAACAAAGAAGTTGGAGCCTCTAGTCATGAAAATAAAGTCAGAGGGGTATAGCACATTAATGTACATCTTCTGTCAGTTAATACGTGGCAAACAAGTTAACTAGATGGTATTAAGGGCTAGACAAGTTCAAGGTATAATTTATTGTCTTAGCATTTCAG
The DNA here is from genome assembly GCA_007407185.1 of Glycine tomentella. NCBI lineage: Eukaryota > Viridiplantae > Streptophyta > Magnoliopsida > Fabales > Fabaceae > Glycine > Glycine tomentella. The sequence goes on along the minus strand of PYAF01004546.1, from coordinate 419,698 downwards.
TTCTTTATATTTTTCAGATTCTTACAACTAAAAACAAATCTTTAATTTAGGGGTAAGAGAACCATATTAACAACCAAAAGTTAGAAATCAGTAAGTACTATGAACATCTTACACAAATCCTTAATTGCTTCAAGTAGATATCAACGACAATTCTACAATAAAAATCAATTGAACTTAGGTTATTCATGATCTACATTAATTTCCATCGCTATTGTATTCTATTTAACAAAAATAAAGGCTTAGTATTTTCACCATATTAAAAATTCCAAGCAACAGAAAATAAAGAATAATATTAAAAGCAATAATAAATTGTAGCTCAACGAAAACAAGCCATCCATCTAAAAACAATAAGAATCAACAAAGTAGCAGCAAGTAAAAAAATATTTGACCCCCAACTATGAAAAGGTTCCAATTATAACCTATAAGTTGTACAGTAAAACAATTGCAAATATCCAATTACGGAAGTTAGAATTGTACCTGCATCAGAGTAAATTGTAATGCAGATTTCAACTACTTCCATGGCTGTGACAAAGAAACTACTGGAGTTGATGCTTCAAATCCTTTTTTGCCATGTATCGCAGATCTCAGCACATTATATTGCTGAGTCACAGAATCGTACAGGGCTTTTGTGAATACCTCCTTAGCCTACTCCATAAAAACCCATATTGCACCAATGAAGTTAAAGAAGTAATAGAATCTTCCAGATAACTTTGTCTATTTTTCAAGTTCAGATTGCTACAGGCCAAAACCATTAGTAGACACGTTCAGATAACCCAAGGATACAGAATACTGGCTTTATTTTCATAGATCATTTAGCTTGAGATATGATGCTCATCACATTACAAGAAACTATACTCAATTTCTGTAACCAGCAAATATTAGTACATGTACTGTACATCCTAGAATGCATTGGCACAAGTGAGTTTCACTAGACTAGAGGGAAGGAAGTCCATAGGTTTGCATGAGGTACTTTTATTGTTGTGAGGCATCAACATGTTGTGATTCAAAAGGCACACTGAAATTTATTTTTGTGTGCAACATCAACAAAAGAGATGTATTATTCACACAACTCGTACAACAATTTGCAACACCACTCTTTCTCTCTTAACACATTATCCATCACATCCCATACTTCTCTCTCTTTCTCTCTCATTGTTGTAAAATTTGTCATACAAATAACATTTCTCAAAGCAAAATGCCACCATATCTGTACTTAATAGTCGTTTATAAATGATGTCATGTTGTATCACATTCTTAAGCAGTCATACTTCTTAGTTTGAATATAAAAAAATGACAAGTGACTTCTTAGAAAAAAAATTGGTGCAGTCAATGACAAAATAAATTTAATTAAGTCCAGGTGATCAAACTCAACTTACCTTTTCAGGATTTTCACTAGTAGCAGTAGTTTCAGAAAAGCTTAATGCTGGAGCCACTGATATGCCAGCCCCATGAAAGGATATAATTCTTTTCTCCCCAATTTCTTTCTCAACCTGCAAAATTACATTGTCTCATTTTTATGATAAAATAAAACAGGGCAGACTCTTGAAGAGAAGAACACCATACCTTTAGTGGAGGGGGCATTATATCATGGCACAATATCGCCAAAGGATATACATGACCTGGTGGACCAGAATGTTCAACAAGTCTTCTCATATTATCTACCGAAGAAGTATCAAAGGGTGCCTGAAAATTAAAACGCCAAAACATCATAAAATTGGTAATGTAATATACTATGGAACTGGAAATTATACAATAAGTCATGTTTATTTATAATGTATGACATTCTGAGACATTTAAAGGTCACCATTTTATATGACTACTAGCAAAAAACAAAGGAATTATTAGAACATTTACACTGGTAAACTGACCGCATGCACAAAATAAAACATTGGATATATATAATAGGCTGAGATATACCCTATACTTGTGACTCCTTCTATCCAATAGTTTCATAAATACATTAACATAAGTTCGAGCAGAAACCTAGCATTGGACCTTGGATTCCATCACACTTATCTTCCTTCTATGTTTAAATCCAATTTTCTCTTTACTCAACATAGAATGAAGGACAAATTACATGCAAACCAGCACAAGAG
>PYAF01004546.1:374860-417502 GCA_007407185.1 Glycine tomentella | reverse complement strand
TAAATCGAAAATAAAGCAAAAGAGAGAAACAGAGTTAAAATAAAAGAATGGTGAGAGGAGAAGAGAAAAGAAGAAGAAAAGAATTAAAACAGGGAACAACTGGAATATAGAACTACTAAAGGGTTTAACCCTCCATCATACTTATAGTTTTTCTCCACTCCGTCCTAAGACATACCGTCCGCCAATCTAAATCCCACTCTGACATAGAACACAACAACTTAAAATAGAAGTACAGCTTTGACATAGAACACAACAAGCAGAGAATACAGATAACCCAATAAGCATGGAATATCATTATCAAGAATCTGTCTTCGTGCGTAACAGATCACAAGGTAATAAAAAGTAACAAAATGGAGCAGCAGAGTCAAGAGTGAACTCAAAATTTGAGTCACAAATCATGATTTCATTTCTAGTCCGTCCTCCCCCCCCCCCCTTTTCTTCAAAAAAAAGGGAGGGAAATATGTTTTAGACTCTGCACTTTCAGTCTAACGTGGCCAAGGTCCCAACACTTTCATATCAATGAATTTGGCCCTCAAACTTTAAAGAATGTGGGATTTAGTCCCTCATTTCTAAGAATTCATCATATTTTCAGAGTTCGGAGAGACTAAATCCACATGTACTTTAAAGTTTGGGGACCCAATTCATCAATATGAAAGTAAAGGGACCTTGACCACGTTTGACCAAAAGTATAGAAATTAAACACATTTTTCTAAAAAAAAATAAAAGATCTATAGCCCATTTGTGATGAGTCATCCTTGTAGTTTACCCAAACAAAAATGGAATAAGGCTTCACTGTTGTTGTATCAAACACTGGAGTTCAGATAACAATTATTTTCAGAAATAAGAAAATTCACTAAGCAACCTTTGCAAACAACTGATTGTGTTTAAATAGGATACTATTTCTGACTCCCATCCCGTTTGCTTCTAAACAAAGCTACATGCCTACCTACCTGATGCCCATTGTAAGCATATAACGGAAATAACCATAAAGAATGAGAATAGGAGTGCCCTTCTGGAAGTATAAAAATTCTAGCTCTCAAAGCCAATTCAAATTATTTTTTTTTTCTACCTAAGTGCAGTTAAGATAAACTTCTCAATAATTACAATAAGAAGAAAATAAAAAGTTAAAATAAATCAAACTTCCCTGACAAGTTAAAATCAACTTGTGCAATTCAATTTTTGTAGAAGTCTTGTCATCTAACATCAAAAGCTGAGGTACATAAGTTAATTCTAATTTATAAGAGAAATTTGATTTATTTTAACTTCTATTTTCCTATTCCTGTAAGCGCCTATGATGATGTTTATCCAAGCTATCCCCTAGTCAATGTCAAAAGCTACATTTCTGTAAAGGATAGATCTCAGATGTGACAAGTTTGATAGAACTAAAACTGTGCACACTTTTTAGATTTTACTTTAACAAGAGAGTGAACTTACCGGCGCCCATTCTCCGGTGTGGGGATCTGGGCGATCCCTTCCACCACTTGGGGCAATCCAAACTATTTGTGATCCACTCCTGTAAGAAAAGGCCAAGATAATGGACAACTGACCAATCAATAATCATTATTCATTACATAGAAAAGATACTATCTAAAGTAAACATGCCTTCCCTTTAAACATTTGGATTCTAATTTATCTGTTTGAAGATTTCTAGAAAATATGCACTCAAATTGACGCATTATGGTCTTAATCAAGTGTGTACTAGGGGGGCATTGGTTAATAAGCATTGAAGAAACCTATTAAATGCTTCTAATTATTGAAAAGAAAAACAAGTATTAAATTATGTGTTTTCAATAAAATAAATATTTTCTTTTCTAATAAATATTTTCTATTTTCTTGCCTTAACCAGTACTTAAGGTCAATGGCTAATTTGCCTACAGAAAAGAAATCATTTAGCCATTGACTAGCAGATATACCTTAAAAGCATAGCCATTTCCTTCAGAGCTCGTATATTTGCATTTCTTTTCATCTCTACAAGAGCTGGATCATCAAGCATGTGCTTTTTAGAGTAAACACAAATGAGATTCCTATTAAATTTGTAAGTAAATAGTTTCAGAAGTCAACTTCAATTATAGAAGGAAATATATAGCATAAATTTTTAATTTGATAAACAGAAGTATAAATGAACCTGCCAATACTGAATGGTTTGCACAGAGGATCAGTTATAACTCTATCTCCCGCTACATAGGTCTGTAGAACAAATGGCAGAATTCAATTACTTTGGAATATTTAAATATGTACAGCCTGTGCTTTAAAATAGCCAGACAAAAAATATGCAAACTTTACCATGTTTTCAGCAATATATGGGAGTCGTGTTTCAAGCAGCAAAGCAATGATGGCTGGATCAGCTTCAGATTGGTGATTTGACATCAAGATGATGTTGTGTCCCTGCAGTAATTTTTTCATACTTTCAAAATTGTCTCCCACATCTATGAAAATGTTGGGCAAATATATACAAGAACCTATAAATCAGAACCAAGTTTGACATTTCATGTAAAGTAGTGGATATTTCTTTCCAGCGTTCTATATCTGGTACACAAGTAATCAGCAGTACTTACAGGAAAGAATTAGATAGATACAGCAGCAGCATAAGAAATATCAACTAAGTATCTAAATATAACTGGAAGACCAGAAGAATCTTCCAATGATTTTGTTGGTTTTCTGGTATAATAGTAATAGTAATGCAGATACACAATTAAGAATAGTTCATACTATAATAATGAAACCGATCCAAAGAGCAATGGAAAATTGAAAACAATCACATAATTTGGGTTGACTAACACGATGTAGATATAAGATTGATTTGATTAATGTTCCACAATCTGCACTGTAGCATACTAGAATCGTAAAGAGATAACTATGCATATTGTCTTCAACTTTAAGACAAAAAAGACTTTACATATCTAACAAACAAACTCCTAATATGTTATATACCTCATGTATAGATACCAACCTTAAGATAGACATAGCAAAGGAGGAATATTTACATTACTAACCTCACCCTACTTTGTGAAATAAGGTTATTTACAATTTCTACCAATATTTTACAGCAAGCAGATAAATAATCCTTCAATATGAAGAAAGCATATTAAAAATTGGCACCTGCTTAAGTTTCTCTTCCATTTCAATGAAAAGGGGCATGTTGCCAACATAAGAATTTCTGCAACAAAAATATCACCTTTAAGAATAGCTATGAGGTGTGGGCAAATGGAATAGACATTGTTTTGATTCAAGCTGATTATAAATAGGCCCTTAAGTGCCATGAGTACAAATGAGGTTACAGTATACAGATTGCTAAATCCCAGGATTATACTTCAGGAAGTACAACAGAGAAGCCTACTTCTGAAGTAATTGGCATGGTTCCAAACCTTGAAATTAGCACATGCAGAAACATGAACATTGAATTCATTCAGAACCAAGAGCTCAGCCTTCACCAGATACAACCAGGAAGGATCAAGTTAACCAAGATAAAAACCACATGCAAAATCTCAAGTAGGGAGTTACAGCTGAACAAGTGTCATCTTGTTTGCATGCATCACATTCATAATAAATCTCCATTTAAGGGCACATAGAAAACTGAGAAGGGTCCTAGTAACAAGACGCAAAATGCTGCGAAGGCATAACTCCAATGAGGTAAAAGATTTTTTAGTCTTATTTTACCATTTCTATCCTACGGTTAACCCATTAGCAACTTCCAACTAATCACAAATGTAATTAAATACTGATAGACACCCCATTTTGTGGCCTGGTGGGCATCCAATTTATGCTAATCAGAGAAAGAAGAGAAGCAGGGAAGGAAGGGGCAGGAATAGAAATATATTGGAGAAGTTTGTTAGGAGGGAAAGGGAGGAGTCTTGGCAGAATGGACATTCGAAAGTGGGACAATGGGAGAAGGGGATGTCGGAAGCATAGAGAGAGGTAAGAATATGATGGGAGAGGGCTGGAACAGAGGAGGAAGGGGGGTATCAAATCTGTGAAGGGAATTCTGTGCGACTTGGACCTCGTGGCAGAGTAGCATATAGCTTTTCTGAGTTTCTCTTTATTTTACATCTATTTTGGCAATTTTTTCCTCTCTATACTTGTTCCTAACATAACAGTGTAGAATACCAAAATTCATCATCCATGTGTCATAAACTCATTTGTATTAAGATTTAAAAAAAAAAAAAAAGCAGGTTAATGTATTTGTCTATTAACAACCTATGCAGACTTTTCTAAAAGAAAATCTATAGTCAAACTAAAAGTTGCTAAAAATTTCTAAAAATGGGAGGAATTGAAAACTTCAGCACTCTTGCTCTATAGCTTCACAGTAGACACCAATACAGGACTCGACACAATTAACCTGCAATCCCTCATTGTTCAAGTTTCAAGGTATTTACATGGGAATCCATATAGTGTTAGTTGTCTGAAATATGTCTCCAAGACACCACAAACCATAGAGTGTGTTCCACTTACAAGCTTTATCAAGGAGAATATTAACTTATATTTCTTTACACGTATAAGATTGTTCACTCATTCTATTTCTACATAAATTGCCCACTGGAATCTAAATGTTAGTTATCTTACCTACATTCCGATGCATTATGGGATTTCACTAACCACCAAGCAAAAAGTCAAAGACATCAAACGGCTCAATCAACTATTGAGACTCCAGGATTCATACGGGATATGTCTTATTCACAAGTACATTGTATTTTCTACACCATGAGAAGAAACATAAGAATCACCACAACTGCATTGCTATTCGTTCCTGATATCAGTAGCTTCATCACCATGTGTTAAACACGAAGAGACTTCAAAGTTCTAATAGGGCCTGTACATGCACACTGCACGTTAACTTCCCACCCAGAAACATAATCTTTTGGGTTATGGACAATCCGTGCAGATATCTCTTAAATTTCCTAACACATTTTTCACATAATCTTCTTGTAGTAATAAGATTACTAAAAATACAAATGCGCAATTCAAGGATATAATGTTCGTGCACTAAAATTCAACTAATCATGTGCGTAGATGATCAACAACAAAAAACATACATAAACTAAACTGATTGCTGCCAAACAGAAGAAAGAACAGAAACTATAGCTTGTAAACTCACTTAAAATCAACTAAAGGACGGATATAATTCTGACCAAACACGTAGTAGTCAAAAGGCTCTCTCTTTGCTTTGTGGTGTGGTTGAAAGACAAAAGGATCCTGTTAAAGATCAATCTCATGTTCTGAGCATGACAATTAATAACAAGAAACAATAGCAAACTAAATGCGCATTAGGCAAGAAGCTATGAAAAATTCTTAAATAAAAGATTCCTAGAGTGTGGAAAGTGGAAACAATTAGCAAATCATATCCTAGAATTCAATCTTACCGTCACATCCAAGAATATGCGATCTAATAAAGCAATCATATTTGACAATACAATCTCCTTTGCGTTGGGTTCTCCACTTTGGATAACCTGCAATGTGATTGCACGCAAAAGAAAATGTATCCAAGTTATTTGACTCTTTTAAATATCAAAATGATAAAAATATGAATTAGTATATTAAACTTCAGACTATAACTCAAACTAACTAAACCATTTTGAGAATCATAAACCATGCACACTAAGGCTAGTAAGATGCAGGTAACAAGTAAAGCATGAAAAAGACCAATTTTATCTGTCAAAGAATAAACAAGTGTGTGACATCTCAAATAACTTCATTGCTTGTGAGTATCTATGCTTTGATATTGGAATTGATAATCAAGTAACCAACATGTTACAATTTACAAAGCTGAGCAAAAAAAAAAAAATGTTACAATTTACAAACAAATATTTTTAACACAGCAATAGAAAGAGTACCAGACAACAAGATTATAATCAATGCATGAAGTAATGAAATAAGAATAGATGACAGCGATATTAGACACAATTTTTCATACTTGAAGCACTTGACTTTTTGGAGTTCAGTTTCATAGTGAATTATGAGTGTATCTGTTCCCACACCACCGATATTAGGAAAAGTTTAGACATCAACAAGGCAAGTGCAGAATGCATGTGTATATGAACATAAGACATGAATATAAACTTACTGCACTTTTATAGTTATTGTACAGTTCTTCCATTCCTGCAGCAACATTAGCAGGCAGAGATCCGGCTTCTACTTCTTTCCTGATTCCAGCTAGAAGCTCTGCAAAATAAACAATGGATATGATATAAGGGAAAATCAATTTTCAGGATTGGAATCAACAAAACAGAGAAAAAATAAAATGATTTAATTTGAGGCTTAGGCTTAACAGAGCATCTTAATCCAAATTTTCCTTGCGAATTAATAGACAACATGATCAAACTTGATAGATTCTTGTGGAGCAGAGTAATTTTATCTATAAACAGTCAGGTAAACTGATACCCTTGGTATCTATAACTGACTGATCATAACATTCTCCCAATGTTCAACTCTAAATCAGAACTTTCTAAATGTCAGAATCTTCACCTCAAACTCCATATTCTGTCAATCAAATCATATATATTTTTCTCATGACAAAATTGCCAATATTATCACGAACTATCAACAATTTTTCACTCTCTCCCTTTCTTAAATCTCTACAACCATTCAATCACATAGGACAAAGCTCAAAACACCAGCCGAATATGAAAAACCAAAAACAAATAAATCAATAATAAAATAATCGAATCGTTCGGGTGCTCATCACCTGACCGAAAAGTAGATAAGAGGGGGGGAAAACAGGGAGAATATATTAATTATGCCACCAATTTAACGGTATTTATTTCCAACAACCAGCATCAACCGAAACAAAAACTCCAATCTCTACCTTAAAACCCAAAAACGATTATAAATAAACAAAAAAAAAAAAAACCTCACAGTCTCCTTAAGTAAGCATCTAAACTAACGCTTTCTTGATTAATTTCCATTCGACGTATAAACAAACACAATTTAAAAAAAAAGAAGAAAAAACACAAATCGAGCTAAGCCTCAGTGAGCAAATTCCATAAGGAACAGAAAGAAACGCAAAAATTGAAGAGGTTCACGTCAAAGATACGAAAGAAGCGAAGTGCGAAGATAGCAAAAAAAAAAAAGACTGAAGAGAGAGAGAGAGAGAGAGAGAGAAGTGAAATGAAGTGAACCTTGTTCGTTCTGGGCGTTGAGGAAGGTGCGTGACGAAACCGAAGCGGACATGTTAGCGGGAGAATGTTTAGCGGAGACGAGGTAGCAGTTGTTGTTATCTTTGGATTTAACCTTGGGAGTGATGGAGGAGCAACACGGCGAGGTAGAAGAAGAAGGTTTTGAAGAGAGAAACGGAACCCTAGGAGGAGTTGGCGTAGCGAAGAATGTGGTTGTTGGCTGCGTAGAGAGCATAAACATAGTCTTATTATTATTTGGGAGGGGAGGGATGGCGTGTGCCACACAGTAGTAAGCCGAAGAACCGGTCGTGCTCATTGTTCAAACTTCAAAGATCAAAGCCGCAGAAAGAGAAGGAGAAAGTGTGTGTGAGAAAGAGATAGGATCCGCTCGTTCCTATGTGGTCAGTGTGAGAGTGGGATTGGTGGGCCCACGTGCTTTTTGTCTTGCTGGGTCCCACGTGCCACTTTGAGTCCAATCAACCCCCTCAGGGACACGTGGAGCGCGTCCAACGGACCCAAAACATAAACAGATAATACTTTAACTCCAGGTGAATTGAATCTAAAAAAATTTAATAATCAAAATATGCCACAGTTCTTACGTTGGTGGCTGATTATGAAGTTATTACTATGTTATTATGTAACGATAAAGTCCATCTAATATTATCATGCCTGTGTTGAATATTCTTTATTGGATTAGTATGATTTTTTCTCCACGCTTTAATCCATGTGCGATACGTATCGCTTTCGCTTTGTTCGGTTTATTATTCTTCCATTGAATTCCACATTGGATTAGTATGGGTTCTAGTTTAATACGTATGTATTGTACAACAAATAATAAAAAATTTCATAATTAGTAATACAAAAGTCTAATTTTATCGTGTATAATATTTTTTTTCTCTCTTCCTCTGATATTCTCTCTATCATGAGTTTCTTTGGGATATATTTCGCTTTGAATTTATGTTTTTGTTTAAACCAATCTTATTTTGTATCAATGTTATTGATCTAGGTGACCTATTTAGTCAATACTAGACTAAAGTGATACAAATCTCACTAAGAACTGATAAGACTCTAATTAAATCAGTCTTTTTACGTCAACACTTTTGATCAAATTTATATGAAATGCAAGGTTGTTGTAACCTGATAGTCTTATTGATTCGTCTAAATTTTTTTTAAGTCATGGATATAGGATAAGTTTACTAAACTAGTTTAAGGAGTTTGAGAATTAAACTCTTTCTCTCTTTTTTTAAAAAAAATAATAACAAAGTGATCTTTCCATTCATGAAAATTTCAATTACAACATATAGAAATTATAGCTTTTGTTGGCTTAAAGAATTCACCGGAAACAAAACTCAAATATTAATACAAATTAAATCGAGATAATCCTAATCATTATCGCTATACTAAAATAAGGTGAAAATAACGACTTTTTTTTTAAAAAAAAACTTATAAATATAGCATAAGCACGAGTAGTTATATCATTAATTCTTTCAAATATATCACTTTCATTATTATTAATTTCAGAATGGAATCCTCTAACGATAATATATATGGCTAATTCATTTGATGCATTATTGTCCCCTAGTTTTGTTTTGTTTCTGTTTGGAAATGGATTTCCTTTGGAAGTAAATATAAAATGGTTCGTGCAAGTTGGTGGTTTCTCTATCTTGATGTGTTCTATGCTATTTTTGTTAGTTTATATTTTTTAACTCGTATAATCGTATTTGATACCGACATTGTTGCTTTGAGATTAGAGAAAGGAAAAAAATTAAGACAAATGAATAATTGATAGTATTTTTTTCTACCTTTTTCAATTCGTACCTCACTTTAAAAAAAAAACTCGTGTACATTATAGCATTTTTTTTCATTTATAATTAAAAGAAACCTTCCTTAATTAATCGAAATATCATCTTCATATCAAACCGATCCATTAAAGTTAATTCGCAATCAAGAAACAAGATACGTTATTGTCATACGTACGTACTAAAAGTTAAAATGTACAAAAGTTATGTTGTACTCAACATTTATTTTACTCAAGGAACACAGTATTTTATTAAACTATGAACTAATTAATTGACGAGGAGTTAGATGCAATGTAAACGTCACAAAATGTCATTTTAAATCAGGATAACAGTTTAAGACTTGGACACACCTTTAAAAAAGCAATGGAGAGGATCTAATTATTGTTTTTATGTATAAAATAACTAGTTCTACGTACTATTAAAAAGGATTAACAATGAGAATAAAACATATTAGCTCAAATCAGCTACCAAGTACCAGGGACAGACCAAGGTGACAACCGTGGGCCCTAAAACCCTCCCATATATTTTAGTTGTCTACATTAGTAATTTACATACAAAAACTAGGACAAAAACTCTAACTATATATATTTTTTATTTAAATTAATTCATTTTAGGAATGTTATAATAATTCACCTTGATTTCATAATTAATTTTGGCTCATCATAATCACTCCAATCATGTTACTCGTGATGCCTATGGAATCACCATCCTGAGTTCGATCTTTTTTTGTGCAAAGACAGCACCGGCCTAATGGTAAAAGAGATCTAAAACAAATTTAAAAAGATTATTTTTTACTTTAAAGAGAGAGTTCAATGTTGGGCTTTTTGTTAATATATGTAACTTTTTTGTTAGTATATGTGATTTTTTTTTAGTATATGTGATCTTTTATTTTATAAAAACTAATAATAAATATGTTGTGTTATTGAGCTTAAAGTATAAATTTTAATTGTTTTCTCCTTAATTTGAATCAATCCTCTGTAAGGGAGCTTGATCTTCATTTTCAATAAAATCTCTCTATTATGGCATGAAGGATGGGATTGTGGCTCACGGTGTCAGTGAGGGATGATGAAAGTATTGGTGTGGATGAAGTTAGGAAAAAAAAATAATCACTTTAATATTATCATTATGCATCCATTTATTAGAATACAATTATTTACTGTCATGAGTTAAAAAAAAGAGTGTAAATGATTTATTAATTTGCATCACTATGTAATGAGAAAAAAAACAACCAAGCACGACACACGAGTTTAAAGAAGCCCAGAAAATTTACCAGCCATTGCACTGAGGCTTGGGGGTGTAATAAAAATGAGTATCCCTTCGCCTAGGGTTTGTTTTTTCCCTCTTTTGTGCTCTAGTTACTCGGCTGGCTCAAGGTGGTTTAAAGGGGGAAGGGTGCCATGGCTTTTTGGAGAGGGTTAATGGAAGGATGAGTGTGTTGTATGAGCATATGAAGGGTGTTCATCTTCTTTGTATTCATGAAGGTTTTAAACATTGATGGCAGTCGTGTTTGTTAATATTGTGATAAATTACAGATAAATATGACTAATACAATTCAAGTTGACGTCGCGACCAATTAAAAAAAATTATATAAAGGACATTCGTATTTTTTATTTGTTAATGATCTTCAAGAATTTAAATATTGATCACAATTACGTTTATTAATATTGTGACAAATTATGGATAAATACGACTGATACAATTCAATCTTAACTTGACTCATCTAGAGTTTGATTTGGAGTTAACTAATTTGGTAAAAATTTGTTTCTAGCAAGAATCCAACTTGATTATTATTCGAATGATTCAACTTTAACTTCACCTCATTAATCAGTTGTGTTGAATCACTTGGTTATACGAATTCAATTTAACCAGAAGATCATGATCACCAAATGAAGCACCACCAAATTGCAGAGAACAAAATCTGCAAAAGCGCGCTCAGGTGCAAGATCCTGCAGCAGGATGGAAAGTAAAATATCTATAAGAATATATCAAGCGAATAAACCAACACACAGAATATGAAATCATTTCCTTCTTGCTTTGATTTGTCATGTTAAAGATGTAGGGATCTAAGTTTGAAGCTACATCATTTAGCCAGATTGTTGAAATATAATAGATGAATAAAACAAAGCAAACCTACAAATATTTTGGGTTGCAACTCACATGGGTAATTGCAGGTTTCAATTTTAATATATCAACACAGAGATCAAAATAGACAAGAATTTTTTTTTACCTTGAATTCCTTGTTCTCTTTATTCACTTGGATCCTGAGACAAACTGGTCCAAAATGAAGGAGGATAACAATGACCAGAAAGACAAGATGAAAATGAAGGAGGACATCACATAGAAACAGCCTAAGAATATTTGCTTTTCTTCCACTTCACTCTTCGCGATTTGCCTCTTCTACCTTCTTCACTTCTCTTGTCTCCAAACTCCTTTCTCTAACTTCAACGCACCAAGCTCTGAAAATGGATTTTTCAATGTCTCTTGGGATTAGGCATAACCCATCAAATGATTTCAAAAACATAGCAAAAGAATGAGGCCCGGTTAAAGGGCATTTGATTCAGAAAATATTTTTTATTTTTTTACTTTTACTTAATTTTATAAAAAAATTATCTTCTTTTTTCAAAGCTTTTTTTTTTATCTTATTTGGTATTTTTTAAAATTGTGTGAATATATATATATAATGTGTTCGATAACCTTTGAATAATTTTGATCTAGGACTAGTATGATTAATCTATTTTTTTAGGATAAATTAATCATATACTCGTTATTAAAATAATTAAAATTTATCTTTATTTGAAATTATTAATTATTTAATTAAAAAAGTAACAATCATATTATCAATGGCTTAAAAATAGTATTATAAAGAAAGGGAAAAAATTTAAACACGAAAATAAAAATAAAAAGGCAATTAAAATAATAATTTAGTAATCATAATTCACTTAACTTTTAGGCTATCCCAATTCATAATGGTTTCATTCATATGGATTTATTTAGTTGCAATTGAAAAAACTTTAACTACTTAGGGACAAAGGATCAATATTTATTGAGTGTTTACAAATATATTTACATATTATTTATCATTAAGATATTATTATAATTGAAATTAAATTTATACTTTTTTGATATATAAATCTGTTAATTATGTATTGAACTAATTATTGTTGGTTTCTTACCATATTCTAATTACCAAATTGAGTGGTTTCAAAATTTACAAGAGAACCAACAAATTATACGCCCCTTAAATATAGCGTGGTGGATGGAAAGTCCAACTTCCACTCGTTAATTCTTCTCTACTTCTGTGCTAAGTGCCTAAGCTCAAATGGCGTCGTTTGTGTCTTTTCTCCATGCCGTTTCCGCTCGTCCCATTCCCACCAGTGCCTTCTCTCCCAAAAGACCTCTCTTTCAAACTCCACCCACCTTGCATTTCAACAATCACCGGTTCGTAATCCAATCCCCTCTCCCAACTTCACAGCTTCTTCTTCTTCTTCAGTTTTTTTTTCTTTCTTTCGGATTTGAAATTTAAAAAAAAAAAAAAACTTTTTTTTATTGTTGTCTGCTTTTTGCTACTGTTCAGAACAACGTGGAGCTATGAAATTAGTTTACTGGGGTTTTTGTTTGTTCGGTGATGGGTGATGTCACACTCGTCAGTTTGAGTTTTGGTGTGAAACTGGAAGCAATGGCTTGCTAGTTCAATTTCAGGGTTGGTCAGTGAAATGGTTTAAGCTTCTGTTCTGTTTTTTTTTTTTTTTTTTAATTTCCTGATTAATGTCTAATATAAGGATTTTAGACATTTGGTTTGGGACAGTGAAAAATTAAGTCTTCTCATGTTACATTGGATGGTGGGATTTCAGGATGTTGTAGGTTAACTCATTTAACAAGATTCAATGATTTACCTTGGATTATAAGTATTTAGGATTGATCAAGGAAAGCATTTTTTGTCATAGATTACACTTCCCTTCTCCATGCTCTCTAAGTATTAGGTTTTAAGTAGTGATTTTGTCCCACAATGTACCTACTTTCTCAATATGATTCTCAAAGTTCTTTGTGTTGCATGTGACAAACAACACTACTTGCATTAAGTTCTGATGGTGTCTGCTTCAAGATACTGGTTCAAGTTGCCACCTATTTAGTAATAGTTATAGACAAAGTTTGAATTCCCCTTTGATTGTTGAATGATCAAGGAAAGGGTTTAAATATCTTCGATATGTGGTCTAATTGTGTGTGTATACTGTCCTACAGGTTTGCAGTTAGTTGCAGTTACGCAGAAGCAGGTATCAACGCTGATTCTAGCTCTAACACCATAGATGTTGTGGCTGATGTTAGAAGTGAACGGGTACGAATGAATATCCCACTCTTTTAGTAATTTGAGATTACCCACACATTATGTGTTTTTGGATATTTTTCGCAAAAATGTTCATGTGTAAATGTCTCTCTTTGTAGATTGTAGTCTTAGGAGGGAATGGCTTTGTTGGTTCTGCCATATGCAAGGCAGCAGTGTCCAAGGGCATTGAAGTCATAAGCCTAAGCAGGTTTGTCAAATGTGTAACTAATTGGCTACACCTGCCTGTCTCTTCCTCTCTGCATTTATTTATTTAACCAACATTTTGTTTTACAGGTCAGGGAGACCTACTTACTCAGGTGCATGGGTAGATCAAGTTACTTGGATTTCAGGCATGTTAACTTAACCTATTACTAAGATACATCTTTTTTTTTACTGTAATTGGTTAATGGCGTCCAAGCATACACGGGAAGAGGGTAGAGTGAGAGTAAACACAAAATCAATTGTAGAGAAGAGTAGGCAATTATTAAGATCAGTAATGATACATTGCCACACTTTTCTTCATATCTTTCACCATTGTGTTTGTTTCAGAACTTTGCATATTTATCTGTTGTCTTTCTAATTGTGTGTGTGCTAGTATCCTTTGATTGATAAAACATATGGGTACCCAACAATCATGGTACAATATTAGGTCATGCCTTTACACTTTTCAAGTTCAAATTAACCATTTGAATACATGTCAATTTAGTGTATTATGGTAAATTGGAAGTAACTATGATAAAATAGGATTTGCTTTAAATACTTCTGCAGATTTTTATACATTATGATTTGACCAAATAAAATATAATGTCAATGTTATCTTCAATATTATCTTCTTTATGATTTGATCAAATAAAATATAATGTCAAGTGATATCCTCCTTTTTTTTTTCTCTGGAGGGTATTCAATGTTTTTCCTGATGAGCAGGAGATGTTTTTTATGTGAACTGGGATGAAGTACTTGTTGGAGCTACTGCAGTTGTTTCAACACTTGGAGGTTTTGGTAGTGAGGAACAGATGAAAAGAATTAATGGGGAGGCTAATGTTGTGGCTGTGAATGCTGCAAAAGAATATGGTGAGCCATCTCATTGAGCATAAATTTCGTGTTAAGTTCACCTGCATTCAGCCTTCATTCTTGTTAGGCTATATTTTAGACAGTTTCACGCATTCCATAAAGCAAGACATAGCCTTTTGATGGCAATGTTCTTTGATCTTTATGAAGCAACCCTCGTCCTCATTTCAATTTCTTCATTGTCATATATTAATACAGGTAGCTAGCGTTATTTGAAGAATTGCAATGAATTGTCTAATAGTATCACTACTACATCTGGTAGATCACAATCATTTGCATGTATGTTAGTAGGAGATGATATCATTATGAGATTTCTAGAGTTATTTTGTTCCAAAGAGCTGCTATTCTTTATCTTACCCTTTGTTGAACTCTGAAATTTTCTCTGCTTTATTGCTTTTTTGAGAATGTTTATGGATTTGGGGAAGGATTAATGGAATTAATCAGCACATTTATTTATTTTTAATTGCAAATTACATTATTTTCAGTTGAAACTCAAAAATTGATCAAGCAATAGGAGTGATGGCATGTAATGTTTAATAACTAATTGTAATAATGTTGCCTACAAAGCCATTCAATGTAATTATTTATGAAATTTTGCTTTTGAGTAATGAATTAATATGGAAGATAAAGGATATAGTTATACATGGACTGACGAGCAGCTTACTCTGACTTATGAGTTGTGTCAAAAAATCCATTAGCACTTCCTCATTCTTCAGCAAGTTCATTTTGCACAAAATTATTTAGCCTATTGAAACAATTCTTTGCATTTCAACTGGTTGGTTTGGATGAGACATTGCTTTAAGATATTTATTTGCATTCTTGTTCATTCTGAAGAGAAACGTATGGCCTTATATGGTGTACAAATTCTATTTGGGATATTTCTCCTTTATGATGCTTTGAATTTGTGTGTGGAACTAAATATTAATAAATTAATGTGCTATTCTGTTCTCACCTCTTTTTTCTTGCAGGAATTCCCAAATTTATCCTGATCTCAGTTCATGATTATAATTTACCATCATTTTTGCTTTCATCTGGGTACTTTACGGGAAAGAGGAAAGCAGAATCTGAGGTTCTCTCCAAATACCCCAATTCAGGTAGATATTCTAGCCTTTCATGATCTTGAAACTAAATTGGTATTCCAGTTTTGTAAACAAGGATCCAAGGTTCTAAACTGAAACCTATATTTGCATATAGCATCACCTGATCTTCAAATGATTCAATTTGTTGAAATGGCTATTTAAAAACTATTAGAGCTAAAGTTCACTGAGGATCCGGCAACAGATTTTGTGGAAGATGAGCATCATGCTTTCGAAGGATATAAAGCTAACTAAATGGATAGGCCTTATTGTTTTTATTGAATTGCATTCTTGACAGTTCACTATGATCTTAACATCTTCAGGTATTGTCTTAAGACCTGCTTTCATATATGGCAAGAGGAGAGTGGATGGTTTTGAGCTTCCTTTGGATTTGGTAGGGGAGCCAGCAGAAAAAATTCTACGAGCAGTAGAGAACTTCACCAAACCTCTAAGCTCTCTTCCTGCATCTGATCTACTCCTGGCTCCACCTGTTAGTGTTGACGATGTTGCGTTGGCTGTTATCAATGGTGTCACTGATGATGACTTCTTTGGTATTTTTACAATTGACCAGATCAAGGAAGCTGCCATGAAAGTACGGGTATGAATATGATCCACATATAGTGAAACGAGATAAAGCTGCAATTTACAATAATTGTACAGGCAAGGAGAAACTACAATGAGGCCATTTTCCTCGTGTTAATACCGGCAGCTTTTGGGGCACAATTTTTTCAAGGGAGTAGTGTGTGGGGATAATGGTGTTAAAAACATATTGAATGTAATAACGAGGTTCATGTCTTTTTTTCGTTATACAAGTATTGTTAGTTTATTATTGGACCATTTTCGTGTCTGTAAGTTCTTAAACCAGTGACTTAATTAGAGACCAATTGTTAGATTTGTAAATACACACTGCAGTGTTAGTATCTATTTCGTTTTGCATGCTGCCTTGGAATTATGGTCTAATAAGTGTTGTAGAATAAAAACGCAGAACGCAAAAAATTAATTTAAATAATAAGGAGTTTATCACATTTATAACTCATCTTAATATGTGCGTTAACAATACGGTCTGTGAAAAGTGGATTTTATTAGGAAGTGTAAGCAAAATATTTTATAGTATAACAGAGATAACAACCAATAGTGAGCATATGTTACTTGAATTGTTTAACTTTAAGCAATTTTCTTCAACTTTTTTTCAATTGGAATAAATGATATGGAGTTGCACATAAGTATCTTCATTTGTATAAGAAAACGTTGCTTAACATTCATAATATAAATAATATATTTTTTAAATACTGTATCATCCGTAAAATTAAGTTAAACACTTTATTTTAACAACTTTAATATTAGAGTGAGTTTATTTAGTGTTTAAATATATATATATATATATATATATATATAAAATTATAATTAAGATAAGTATTTCAATTAAGTAACTATGCATTATAGATACTATTGGCCATTTTAGTATATATGCTATGAATGCTGTATGGCTAATGTACAAAAATAACACCAATACACATTTTTCATTCAGAACCGTAAATTAAAAACTTGAAGTAAATGATACTTCATGTCTTCAAGGATGCAATAAATTTAGAACAGGTTATTAACACTTGTATAAATGAATTTATAAAAAATACCAACGATTTATCCGTAAGTTGTTTTAAGCTTATTTTAATATTTTTTTAAGGATAATTTATGAAAAAAATTTACAACTCGGTATGAAAATAATTTATAGAAATAACTTGTATATAACACTTACACGATAAATACTTATTCAATAAGTTAGGCATTGGATTTTTTTTTTTTTTTTTTTTACTGAATAACTTCACTAGTGAGTTTGTTTAAATTTTACAAAATAACTTTAAAATAAATATTTTTAATATAAGTATTTTTTTTAAGAAACAGATAAAATTTGCTTATTAAAAAAAGTTAAGCATAAATAATCTAGACAAATACAAAAAAAAGTGCTTATTTTATTAAAATAAATATTTATTTCAACAAATAAGTTTAAACTCACTAGTCTATAACACATATAAAACTAGACCTTGGGTGATCTTCAACTTTGGCATTGAGGCAAGTACGCAACGCAAGCATGATTGCGCTTCTATATGTCCGCATATAAACCACTAACAACAACATTTCAACACTCCTTGTGACGTTAATGTTAAACCAAGGAAAAGAGCAACAGGTGATGCCATCACTCCTCTCTCGCTAATGCCAACTATTAAATACAGACATAAAACAACAAAACAAAATGATTTATGCATTTTATAGTTCTGCATTCAACACCAAATGGGGCAACATATTCATGTCTGCAGTAGAGAGCGAAAACATTCCCTAAATATGTCCAGTAAAATCTTGCTAACAAAACTAGCATCGGAGCATCAAAAATTATGATGAGCCAGCCTATCCAATTAGATCAGAATATACCAAAGTTCTTCTGATTTCCCAAAGATGTTAAGAGTAGATCAAATGCCCAGCTGTTGAGTATAATCACAAGGGCTTGTATAGTTGTATGAGAACCCTTTTGACTCCACTTAAAGATGTAAGAGTTCAATTCTGTCTTCCATTTTGAATGGATTGTTCAGCAAGATACCTGTTATCATCATAATCATAACCCTAACATTATACAAAGGGCAAGGAGAGAATATATGTAGAGGTTTGTTTCAGATTATCCAAACAGCTAACTAATCATGCAAACATGACAGTTTCTGAAGCTAAACTACTATAATTCTAAGTGTCAATAATCATTTGCTCCAATAATATGTGCTTCGATTAAATGCACAATTGTGTATAGTGCACAGCAAACAAAACTCAAGCTTTTTACACCACGATGCGTGTGTGACTGTGTACTGTGTGGCAATATTGAGTACTGAAATAACAGATATAATGGATACAGAAGTGTACAAATAAATTTTATTTGCCAGTGCAATATATCAAGAGGTTATATTGCCAAACCTTTGTATTAACAAACAAAATGGTTCAGCAGAGATTAAATTTGATTTTGACTAAAGTGGTGGTTAAAGCATTAGGCCAGCCAAAGTTCAATAATACCATAATAATCCAAATAACTATATTTTGTTAAAATAAACAAAAAAAAAAAAAAATCTTATCAATCACCCACTATAGCATGTTAGAAATATGCTCTTGTATGAAAAATGAACTAACGTTTATCATAAATAAAACCTGGATTAACACTTACTTTCCAGTATAGAAGCCAGCAGAATACCAAGCATTCAAAACAGCAGCAAGATCTGTTTCTGAGCCATTAATTTTTTCAGGTTCAAAATTGTTTCTCTCTTTCCCTGAATTGCATGTAGCAAAAACAAATATGCTGTGTGTCATATAAACTCCAAAATATCTAGATAGTAATGAAACAAAGCCACATATCTATACAACAAAGTAGAGCCATAGAAACACAAAAAGGTGGAAGGACATTAAGCATTTGATTACTGTTACAGTTTTACCAACCAACTGAACAAAACCCAAGAAAGAAAGATGCAATAATTAATGCAACATGTTAATTATTTAAAAAACAAAATACATTAAAGCAGTTGATACCAAGCTTTTCAGTGATGGCAAGTTATATGATTGCCAAATCAGAATTAGAATTCAAGTCTTAATTCATCTCATCTAATCAAATTACAATGGTGAACTGGAAACAATATACTAGACAAACATTGAGAAAAAATTTCAGCGGATGCCAGCTCAAATGTAGCAAAATATGCATGTAAGTTATAAACAAACAGCTCCACAAATGCACAAAATAGATCGAAGATCGCATAAAGAATTTACGGCATCCATATCCAAGAATTATCAAAAGACACTCATGAAGCAGGGAGCATTTGACACGGAATTTAGTTTCAGAATGTAAAAACTAACCTTTTGATGCAAACAAAATGAATCCAGCTTTTGACTCAATTAAAGATATTTATAAAACCCTAAATTGGCATTTTTTTATTAAAAAACAAAATTTGTTACTTTCTTGAAATTATTTTTCCTTGCTACAATAAAATGACTCTTAGAGCATAAACATTAAGTACGAATATTATATTTAAGAAAACTAGAGAACCTATGCATTTAAGAACAAAAACACAAGATGACAATATAATTAATTAATTTCAATTCATTTACAACAACTAAGATATTCATGCACCTATCTACTTCTAGGAATGGGCTTACCTTCATTTACATTAAAATCACCAGATATGGTTGTTCTAATAGTAGACAGTGCCTTCTCTGCAGCTCCCATTGCCATTTTATGGATTTTACCATCTTCATAAGGAAATGACATTTTATGATCCATTTCCACAGAAAGATCATTACACAGCTTGCCAACAGATGAGCCACCCAAAGAACAACCAGGAACTGACGTGCATGCAGCTGGCGGACATTGACTGTAACATGGGCAACATGTACAGACGGCATTTGGATCAGAAGCTTGGTATGCAGCCACTGAATAATCTTGAAAATTAGAATATGGTACACCAGAGCTAGAATCAGCAGCCACATTTTGGTAATTCCAACCAACATATTGATTAAGGTGCTCCAAAATCTTCGCCCTTTTTTCCTCAAGTTCATAGTATTGCACAACTAACTGATTATAATCATCTCCACCTTGCACATATGCATAACCGTTCTGCGCATTCTGGATGTCTTGGGCGCTTGTTGAATCCAGACAAGGTTGATCCACCTGTGACTCAGTTTGATGATTTTCTTCCAACTTTGACAAATTACCAGTTTCACCTGAATCAGGCACATCAGTAGCTGGAATATTCGTATCAGCATCCCTGTGTTCAATAAAGCAAAATAAAGTGTGAAAAATTAACAACAACAACAAAAATTACTATAAGGTCTATATTGTCACCTAATTTCTCTTTCACGGAATTAACATTAAAAAGTCATTTGAGAGACATTTTTTGTCTTCTTGATGGCATGACATGACGGCATCAAGTTATGACTGTTTATGTTATGTTTTATGCACTAAATAACACAATTTATGAGAAATGGAAGGTCACACGAAAATTAAAATTGTACCTTGTAGTGTCAACATTGGAGCCATTTTCTCCGATGATTGTGTCCGCCTCTTGAGCCATGGCGGCGCCTTTGTGTTTGCCGCTGCTATGCATTTTCTGTAAATTAGTTAATAACGAAATTCTCAGATTAAGATCGAATTTGAATCATCGCGAAGAGTGAAAAATAGGGTTATGAAGAGAAGAGAAGAGAAGAGAACGTTGAAAGTAGAAATAGCTTGGTTGAAGGCATTGATGAGAGATGAATCGTCCCATAGATCTCCTTCCTTCCCCATGCTCGCTCCTTCTTCCTAAAACCCTTCTTCAACTTTAAACCTAAACCCCTCAGTCTCACGCCACCGCTAAGTTTAGTAAAAAATTGCAGCCATAAACAAATTGTGCACCTAATTTCAGACTTTAATGAAATTAGTATATAGTGTTTCTTGTCATTTTAAGTTTATTACTTTCACATCTCTTAATTCATATTATTATTTTTTTATTAATATATTGAAAATAAGATTGAATCCATTGTATTGTATTTGAATTTTATCTTTATCAAAAATATTTTTTTTATCAGATTTATTTTTTTAATGATCTAGAAAGTTAAAAAAATACTAATAATTAAGGAAATATAATATTTGGATGTATACATTTAATTTTTCACTTGGTTCTAAAATCACTTTTTCAAAAAAATATTATCTTTATAATTACTCTTCAACCAACCCACACGCTAATCACATTTAATTTTTCAATTTTTTTTAAAAAGATACAAAATGCCTTCTCTCCTAGTTTAAATAAGATTAAATTAGTAGTTGGTCTCTAAATTATTGTTTGAAAATTTTTCAAGTAGATTCTTAAATTAAAGAGAGCGAGTGGATTTTTAGAGTTAGTTTAAAATGTCGTAAAATAATAATTTATAGCAGTTTTAATAAATTCTTGCGACTCAATTAAAAAGTATTTTAAAGATCAATGACAATTTAAAAAAACAGTTCAAAAACCTATTAAAAATTTTGTACACAATTTAGGAACTAACTAACCAAATTTAACCTTAAAATAATTATATAAGAAAGTACGAGAGATTTACATTAACAAAATCAGTAAATAGTGTCATGTTTATATTATATAAATGATTAAATAGTGTCATGTTAATAATAGTTAACAACTTATATAATATATCACCAAAATCGGAAATAAAAATAAATTATGATTTTTTTACTAAATAATATTGATAAAAGGTATATTATATTATAAGTTTAATGGCAATGTAATATATATAAAAATATCCACCCTTAAATACTAATACTAATTAACATTATATTAATACAATAGTCATATTACAATTGCTAAAAAAATTACAATAAAATATCAATATTAACATACAAATAAATTGTAAATATACTATTTTAAAAAAAATATATACCATTGTAATCATTAAAAACTACTATAAAAGAATTTGTGAAGATGTGTCAAACAAATGAGCCACTTTGGATTTCAAGCCGTGAGAGTGAAAGGGAAGTGCTCAATTTTGAAGAGCACACAAGGATGTTTGCTTGGCCTCAGAATCTGAAGCACCAAAGTGAATTAAGGACAAAATCTTGTCGTGACAGTGTTGTGATTATAATGAATATTTTCACTCTTGTTGATGCTTTCTTTAATGCTATAAATCTTCGCTTTCATATGAAATATGGAAGTGTCTTTCACTTAATATTATTTTTTTTTACAAAAGTTTCATTTATTCATTAAAAAATGTATACTACTTTTATATAACAATTTTTTAATTTCTTTTTCTATCTATCATCTCTTCTTTCTCGGTTGTACAAAAAATTATAGAGTACAGGTTAATCATATAAACACAACTTCTCTTTTTAAAATATCATTTACTTTATTATCATTTTGCTATCATCTTTTCTCTTCTTTCTCTGTTTTACAAATTAATTCTATCAATTTTTAAAACAAATTATCACTGAGATACCTCAACATCATTGGTTGGGAGTGTTGAATTAACCTTTTACCTTTTAATTGGGTTACGTTGTTATAACAAGTAATTTGAATTCGTTGTTTAATTTTAAAAAATCTGGTGCTCAAAGGATGGTGTCTTTTCTTTGGGGAAAAAAAAGTTAAACAAGATATGCTATCATAACTAGTGTCAATAGAATGCATTGAAATATGGTCATGGAAGAAGGTATTTGTTCCATTTGTGGTATGGACCAAGCTAGGATGAATATATGGTGCATGCCTGGAGGGACTTTAGTCACCCACCCTTCAAATGTTTGGCATCATCTCATTCCCAACGAACATCAACACGAATTCTCCACCATGGATAACACCTATTGGTTGAGCACAAAATGTCTTCAAATTAATATGAGAAGATATGGCCTCAGGTTGTGCATATCTATTAATGGCGTGCATTCTCATGTGATGAAGTGAATTCGTTTTAAAACTTACGAAGTTCTATATATGTTTAGTATTTGAAGTCTGTGCAATACATCACTAGGTTGTTTGGAATCTCACTCGTATGACTTATGCCCCCCTTGTCAAGGAATTGATTGTTGAATGACTTGGATAGCATTGTTAGAAGGACTCATGTTTTAGGTATGCATTTGCCAAACAAGGCTTGACAGGTTGACCTAGGATATTGGGATCAAGAATTAAATATTAGTGATTTTTCTTTCCTTCATTTGCGTCTATATTTCAGTTTTAGTCAACCAAATATTGTTTGGTGAGCAGTGCTAACTCTTAATTCATCCATTGTCTAAGTTGTGAGATTAATTTTCCATTGAATATAGAATCACAATATTTAGGAAAATTTTACCCTTTAGTACTAAATAAACTATTTTGGTATGCAGGAGAATAGTTAGTGAGGCCCATAAGTCATTTTAAGTCTCGATACCAAAAAAGATAATTACTTTAATTGTTATAATTAGAATTTAGAAGTTATAACTATCCACTTACTCACTATACCAATTTTTTTCTTTGAAAACTCATACTAATTTATTACACGAATACAAATTTATGTAAAAAATGCTATTTAATAATTGTTATATGCATAAATAGGGATAAAAGAAATGAATATTGGATTTTCTCGTTGATGTTGCATTGTAGTTTGTTTTAATTGGATAGTTGATGATTAATTTAATTGATTAGTTACTTTTATTTATTAAGTCTGCATAAGTTATACATTAATTGACTTGGTATCAAATACGGAGTACGTTTTATTTTTTTAATTTCAGTTTTTCTCGCATCTTTTTACCTACCCATAGTGTGTTTTTGACTTCTTGTCACAGTTCCTTAAAATGTCTAACTCAAATATATTTGCCCGTATCTAATATTGCCTCATCATTCTTTTCCAGAATTATTCCAAATGAAAAAACTTTACTACAAATTAAACCTTAACCAATTAGTATGTACCCAAAAAAACCCTTAAACAATTAGTAACATTACACGCACACACTTTTTGCTAGTACTAGCATCTACATTTCTTTTTCCCAAAAAGAAATCCCCTACCAAAAACTTGAACCACAAGCAAAGCATATGCAATCACTACTCTGAAGTCCCTTTGTTTTCATAAGAACTAAGAAATGGTTTGAAAGCAACATAAGTTGACAAATTTGACCCAACCATAAACCAAGAACTTGGGCTACCCCTCATGATGCAAAATTTAAATTTGTTGCAGAATGATCATATTTAAATTTCCAAGGCAATAAAAATCCCTGCCTAGTCTCTCCACCAAATTTAATTCCATAGCCTTTGGATCGATGGCATGGACCCCACCTGAAAGTGAAAGTGACACCCTTGGATCTCACTGGTTTCAGTGTCAAACCTCATTTAATAAGTCACCCCATCCTCCACCATGCAAATCTCCAATCTCGTTGATCATAAATTAACGGCTGTGATCTATTTGACCCTACTACTACTTTATGACCATTCTCGATCCTTTCCCTTCAACGCTTTCTCTTCAGTTACAAGTCAATATTTCTCTCACATTCTCACTCCCAAAGTTAAAAAAGTTTGCCGAATTACCAACATGCGATTTCACAAAAAAGTACAATATTGTTATTTGTATTTAATTAATATAGTACTCTTCCGAATAAATTTTTATTATTAATAAAATTTAATATTGAAATCACAAAGTTGTACGTACTACATAGTGATTGAGATTCTTCAAATAATCCTCAAAAGGTTCTTCAAATAAAGAGAGTAAGTCTCAGGTAATTTAGTGAATTCTGAAAGATACAAGTAATAAATTGTGTTTTTCCGAAGTGTTTATACACCAATCTTATTCGGTAGTATTATTTTTTATATCAACAATAATTAAATATAATTTGTTATTTTTTTTCTTGCTATTCTTTAATAAAAACTAAAGTTTCATCTGAACAATATTATTTTAATGTAAGTATTTCTTATTATTTTATAGATAAATATTTATTACTTAGACTAACAAGATTGCGAATTGGGTTAAACCCAATTTGAATAAGAAAATTGGATACCATATGCCCATGAGGTCTTGGGTCCTGTCCACAAGGAAATTTAACTCATTTTTTACTCTTATATATTACTAAGTAACGTCATATACATTATAACAATAATGTTACTGAAGTTAGTGTCTCAATCACACTGAAGCAACAGTTGAATTCAGGAAAATTCAAACTTTTCAATCCATTAAAACACACCAAAATTATAACACTATTTAAGAGTCCAACATTTCTAAATCAACATTTCACTTCAAATACGTCAAAAGTCCACCTTAGACATAACATTCACATTCATCTGATCAGATAAATCAATCACGGCTCTTGCGAGGGTAAATTTTTTAAAAAATTATCGTAATGATTATATTTTTAAAAAATATATATTTTAAAGTATGATTTTATTAAGAAAAATTCGTGTTTTAAAACACGATTTTGTTTTTCAAAAAGTTATTAAACTAAAATCATATATGCACGGGCAATTTCAATTTTTAAATTTTTATTATTATTAAAAGTTAAAATTGTATATATATATATATACAATTTTATCATTTTTTTATTATTTTAAAAATTTTGTATTTAACACGATTTTATAGAAAGAAGAAAAAATAACTTAAATCATATTTTAACATTTTAGTTCATAAAAAATATTTTAAACAAATAAAAAATAAAATATTATTTTAATATATGTTTTTTTATTATAAAATTGTATATCGAAATATGATTTATTTATTTTTATAATTTTTATAAAAATACTTATTATGATAAATTTCTTAAAATCTATAATTTTCGTAATTAACCCAATCAATCACCGATTTTAATTAGATAACAGTAACATAAATCAATCACCAATTTTAATTAGATAAGAGTAATAGAGAAACATTAAAAGCCTTTAAAAAAAAAAAAAAAACTAAAACCTTATCCTTTTATAAAGCTGTATTCGATTGTTATCACATCCAGCATCTCAATCCAAATTCTTCTTTTCATACCCTATGTGTAACTCAAACCTGAGATCAGCCAACATAGCGCGTGTATTACACTCTCCTCCTTGGAAGACGTAAGGAGGCAGGAGGCGCGTGGGTGAGGAGTTGAGAGGAAAAAAAGGTTTGACTTTGGTGAAGGGGTGTGGGAAAGTTTAGAATGGCCATTAAGAAAGCACCACGTGGAACGTAACAGCCGATGTAGTAAGTGTGCTGATCGGTTTCTGTCGACCCGCATTTACCATCCACAGTAAATTTATTAAATTAACCCATTTATTACAACACACTATGAATTGAATGAATATGTATGACCATTATATGAGGAGAGAGAGAGAGGAACAGAGAAAAGAAAACTAGGATAAGATAAAGGACTAAGGAAAAAGAGAAAGACAGAGAGGGAGGGACCCTGTTCCCTTTTGTGTGCGTGTGTTGTGTCAACTGAGTGAACTCTCAAGTGAACTAAGATCACCAAAAACCACTCTCTTACAACCTCCTCATCACATTGCTCCTTCTGGTATTCCATATAACTTTATTAACTTTGTTTTTTTTTTCTTTAATTTTTTTTCTTCTGATCATGTAACATGCTAAAAAATCTTTGTAAGATTCTGAGGGGGTTGGTTTGGCTGTCTAGGGAATCTTTTACTCATGTTTTTCGGGGTTGAATGAGAATGTTTTGGTAGTTTTAAAGCTTTTTATTTGTTTGGTTTTTGATATATGGGAAAATTTGTTGTGGGGTGTTAGAGACAGGTTTGGCTCGTAAGGTTTGGTTATCTTACACTTATCTCTCACCACATTAAAAAAAACACAAAACACAGTTACGCAAGTGAAGTGTGGTTTTGGGAAGCAAGAATGTATGGGGATTGCCAAGTTATGTCAAGTATGGGAGGGAACGTAGTAGTAAACTCAGACACCCTCTTCTCCTCCTCGATCCAGAACTCTAGCTTCAACTTCATCCCCACCATGCCCTTTCAACCTTTTCCTTCCATGGTAATTAATTATTATCAACCATTTTTCTCTCTTTTTTTCTGTTTTAATTTGCTTTTTGCATGATTTTTTTGTTAAATCTCTCCCTTCTGATAATCACTTTCTTTGCCTTTAATTTCCACTTGCACAAAACAGAAAGAAGAAGATGGGATCTTGCGAGGGAAGGAAGAGATGGAAAGTGGATCAGGAAGTGAACAATTAGTTGAAGACAAATCAGGCTATGAACAAGAGAGTCATGAAGAACCCACAAAGAAGAAACGTTATCACAGGCACACTGCTCGCCAGATCCAAGAAATGGAATCGTGAGAACATATTCTTCTATTTTTTTTATCCATATGAGAATAAAAAAAATTATAAAATTTACAATAACTCAGACACCCTTACTCAATCAACTAGTTAATCCCCTTTACACATATTCTTATATCTTATCTTTCTAGATCTCTCTCTTTTGTTTCCTTTGTGATAAAACTGAAACTGATCAAGGTTTTAATTTGTTGTTGTTCATTGTTGCATGTGTAATGTAACATTTGGCAGTTTGTTCAAGGAATGTCCACACCCGGATGATAAGCAGAGGCTGAAACTGAGCCATGAATTGGGTCTTAAACCGCGCCAGGTCAAGTTCTGGTTCCAAAACCGTCGAACCCAGATGAAGGTACGCTGAAACATTATTATTACTCACCATGCTTCTTCAATCTCAGCTTCCATTAAAAAACGTTCACTGACGATATAATTATAATAACAATAAATCCAAACCCTAAACTGTAGGACACGCTCTTAATTCTTCCCATTTAATTGAACGTCTCTCACTACATATTACTACCAGCACGTTTCCCAATGAAACCGCGTTTCTTTGGCCTTTGCATTAAAACTTTCCTAAGCCCTAATAAAAACAGCTATACAGCCCGTGAGAGAGAAAATATCAACAAAAATAGATTAAAAAACTAGTATCAATAATCAATAAATATAAGAAAAAGAAAAGAAAAGAGGAAGAGTGGAAAACTCTCATTTACTTGTGGTTCTTGGTATGTCCATCATACAGTCTGTATTCCATTAATGTAGGCATTAAACCCTACCTGTCACAAGTGGTCTCAAACGGTACTCATATTTATTGCTATTATCATTACGATTTTTTATTAGGGTTTGAATAAGGGTCTTCTATTCCTCCTTGCTTCATAAATTTTTAAAGCATTTATGTTTTAGGATTCCACGAATTATATTCATCATCATTACTATACATGTTACTATGTTATAACATTAGGAAACATACGGAAGAACCTTTGGACTTTTTTTGTATTAACCATTAATTCGTGTTTGATTTTTATAATGTGGGCCGGGAAATAGGCACAACAAGACCGGGCAGATAATATGATACTTAGAGCTGAGAATGAGACTCTAAAGAGTGAGAATTATCGGTTACAAGCTGCACTGCGTAACGTTATTTGTCCCAGCTGTGGTGGCCCATGCATAATGGGTGCTGATATGGGCTTGGATGAACACCAACTTCGCATTGAAAATGCTCGTTTAAGAGAAGAGGTATATTTTATTGCACAACTTCAATTCAATATGTGAACCGTCTGAAGGTTTGTAAATGATCAGTTTAATTAATGTATAAAAAGTTTTTACACTGTTAACCAGTCAGAAATCATTCATAAATAATTCTTATAAAAATAAAAAAACTGACATGAAGATTACATTGTCAATGCATACTAATAATAATTTAATATAAAGTTATTTTAATGGTACTTGTTTTTAATCATAATGTTACCTTAGTTTTGATTGGGTATGTGCTCATGCATGAATGAATTGTTCCATTAAACCTAACTTAAGCATATGATTTAATTTTTCAAGTAATGTGAATGTTAATTTTGCAGTTAGAACGTGTGTGTTGTCTCACTTCAAGATACACTGGGCGTCCAATACAAACAATGGCAGCAGGTCCTACTCTAATGGCCCCTTCATTGGATTTGGACATGAACATATATCCAAGGCACTTTTCGGATTCCATTGCTCCATGCACAGAAATGATTCCTGTGCCAATGTTGCCTCCCGAAGCTTCACCGTTTTCTGAGGGTGGTGTTTTAATGGAAGAAGAGAAGTCTCTGGCCTTGGAGCTTGCGGCTTCCTCTATGACTGAACTTGTGAAGATGTGTCAGACAAATGAGCCACTTTGGATCCAAAGCAGTGAGGGTGAAAGGGAAGTGCTCAATTTTGAAGAGCATGCAAGAATGTTTGTTTGGCCTCAGAATCTCAAGCACCAAAGTGACCTAAGGACAGAAGCTAGCCGTGACACTTCTGTGGTTATAATTAATAGTGTCACTCTTGTTGATGCTTTCCTTGATGCTGTAAGTGACTGTTGAATATTTTTTAAAATCCTTTTTCCTTCTAGTAAACTTCTACTTTCATTTGAAAATCCAAGTGTGTTTTATCTTACAAAAGTTTCACTCAATTTTTTTTACACTACTTTCTATAACATTATTATTTCTTCTTTATCATTGCATCACACTTCTTTCTCTTCTCTCTCTGCCGTACAAAAAATTATACAAGTTAATTATATAAATACAGTTTCTCCTTTTGTAAAATAATAATGCATGCATTAATTTTTACTAATAAAAATAATACAGTACGTAAATGATATTTTTCTAACATTTTACAAAGTTATACACTTAAAAGAAATATTTCCTGAAGTTAAACTTGTTTTTCCTTTTTCCCTTCTATTTCCATACATTTTCTGATGACTTCTGTCCTTTTTACATTTTACATTTTAGCAAAAATGGATGGAATTGTTTCCTACAATCGTTTCAAGAGCAAAAACTGTCCAAATCATATCTTCTGGTGCTTCCGGTCTTGCAAGCGGGACTCTTCAGCTGGTAGGTGTCACATAGCTGTGTGAATATTTAATTCATGGTTTTAAATATAATTGTGGTCCGCAATTACAATTCCGGTCACAACATCAAATATTTTGAATTTTTGATATTTTGTAATCACTTCATGACTGCAATTGCAACAACATCATCCGCATTTTATTGCAATTGTCCATAACGTAAACATTTTTTAACTCACCATAATGCGATCGCAACCAAAATCTAAAACTATGATTTACTTACAAGTTTCATACAGTTTAGCTAGATTGTTATTGATATATTGCTTGTGCTGTACAGATGTGCGCAGAATTCCAAGTTCTTTCTCCTTTGGTGTCCACTCGCGAGACTCATTTTCTTCGGTATTGTCAACAAAATGCTGAGGAGGGAACCTGGGCCATTGTTGATTTTCCTGTTGATAGCTTTCACCAAAACTTTCACCCTTCTTACCCTAGATACTGCAGGAGGTCCTCTGGCTGCCTTATTCAAGATATGCCAAATGGGTATTCAAGGGTAAGTCCTATTTCTGAAGTATTTTTAATTTGTTACGTGTTCCAATTTTTACAAACTTGGTGCTTCTAATGATTTCATTTCCAGCATTTTCTGTTGTACATGTCTAATTTAATCGTTTTTGTTTTTGGACTGCATGTGTAAATGTAGGTAACATGGGTGGAGCATGCAAAAATAGAAGAGAAACCTGTCCATCAGATATTCTGCAATTATGTGCACAGTGGAATGGCATTTGGAGCACAGCGTTGGTTAGGAGTTTTGCAGAGACAATGTGAGAGGGTCGCAAGCCTCATGGCCAGAAACATATCAGATCTTGGAGGTTCTCAAAATCTTATCTACCTTATCTTAATTGCATTAACTTCAATCACCTTAAATTAACTCTATATATAATTAACAAGGAAACTGGATGAAAAAGTAGTACTTCACCTAAAACTAGTCTAGGGAAAGTACAAAAACAAATAAGTTATAATATATGAACACTCAGATAGTACATATAGCCAGTTGACACGATATTTATTTTTCTCTCTTTTTATCTCTCTAAATTAAATGTAATTTAGCACAAGATGTCCATGAATAATTTTTCAACAAATATATATATGTTACATTAAGATGTGACACATATGCGTTATATTATAATTTGCAGTGATACCTTCGCCAGATGCGCGAAAGAACTTGATGAAACTAGCCCAAAGAATGATAAAAACGTTTAGCCTTAACATGAGTACCTCTGGTGGTCAATCATGGACAGCCATATCAGATTCCCCTGAAGACACTGTTAGAATCACAACTAGGAAAATCACAGAGCCTGGCCAACCTAATGGCGTGATTCTAAGTGCAGTTTCAACCACTTGGTTGCCCTATTCCCACACCAAGGTCTTTGATCTCCTCAGAGATGAACGCCACAGATCTCAGGTAGTGCAAACCCATGTATCAGATTAATCTGCAATCATTTATAATTCAATTAATACTCAACTATTAATCCATTGCATTTTTTAACGGTTAACTGATGAATATCTATTTTTTTATTTTTTGGCAGATGGATGCTCTTTCCAACGGGAACTCAATGAATGAAGTGGCTCATATTGCAAATGGCTCACATCCAGGAAACTGCATTTCTCTTCTTCGCATAAATGTAAGATCATTTTCCAAATTAATGGAGTATTGTTCTCTGGTAGAAATCACCTTTTTCCTGTCCCCTTCTTGTCTCTCCAATAGAAGAAGAAAAATATGTGCTGATTTGGATCCATTGCACCCTCATCAAATTTGGATGGAAATTTGCTGTATCTAGATTTTCTATTTGTTGTTACACTAATGAAAAGTATCAAGAAAAAACTTAGATGTAATGTCATAGTTTTTAGGTCTTGTTTTCAATATTGAAGTTTGACTTCCAAAATATAAACCTTAACATCTAGGTAAAATTTCAATTTTAACTAGTGATTGGAGAACACTTTGAAACATTTAAAGAATTACATTTAAGTTTTCTCCTAAATATCATCTCAAAGAAAAAACAAACCACCAATAGAAAAATGTTTTTTCTTATAATAGTGAAATCAATACCCAATTGTGAATTAAGGAGGTATAGTTGGGTTGATTGAATAGGATGTCTAAGTTATTATTGTAAACCTCTCGTACCTGTTTTCGATTCATATGGATAAAAATAACAATAGCAAATTTGTAGAGTTTTTTTATTTGATGTGAAGTGAAATGATCTTATTAAAATGCAAGTGAAAGGTTTTCTATTCTAAACCTTAGGTTATTGCTACATATATATGCAGGTAGCAAGCAACTCATCCCAGAACGTAGAGCTAATGCTGCAAGAGAGTTGCACCGACCAATCTGGAAGCCTAGTAGTGTACACAACCATCGACGTGGATTCGATCCAGCTAGCCATGAGTGGCAAGGACCCTTCTTGCATTGCACTTCTTCCCCAAGGCTTCAATATAGTGCCAATGCTATCATCACCCATTACTGATGCAACAAACTCATCAGAGCCTCCAATATCTCTGAACAACAATTCAGGTGGTTGCCTCTTAACAATGGGGATGCAAGTTCTCGCGAGCACAGTCCCTTCTGCAAAGCTCAACCTATCGAGTGTCACCGCCATCAACAACCACCTTTGCAACACCTTGCACCAGATTGAAGCTGCTCTTTCTTCTACTAACTCCCATGAGAATGGCTCTTTCCTTTGCACTGAAACCACCAAGCAATGAAAAAAAAAAGTAGTAACTCAAATGATTAATGCCTCCCTACCCGCGTTTTGTTTCCTTCTGTGTGTACCCTTTTGGATTTCATAGGACTTTGTAGTGTTAGCTTTATGTGTGGATGGTCAAGGAGTACCAAGAAGAAGAACTATTATTATGTTTTATGCTAGAAGAGAAGAATGAGGTACTAGACTAGATGGGGGAGCAATATGAGGGTAAGAATGGTTAGAATAAATTAAGATGTGATTTGAGTAGGGATTATTAATTAGGTAGGGAAGTGTGTTAGAAAAATTAAGTTGTGATTAGTGGATGTGTGTGAGGGTGTGGTTAGAAATATTTGAGAAACAATGTGGAATGGCATGAATTTATGTGTGTGAGGGTATAGAGGGACTGAGGGAGTCAAGAGCGAACCAGATAGTACCCTCGGCTTTCTAGTGAGAGATGGTCTCACCAGTGAGCAAGAGTGCTGTGGTTCGGGAATTGACTCTTGTTTCTATGTCAGCCTCTAGTACTGTCTTCATTTCAATGCTTATCATGATGATTCAACTTGGATTGACTTAATTCACTTGTTTACATTCTGTCTCGTTAGTTTCCACCTTCCTTTTCTGATTTAAACTTTCACGGTTTCAACCATCTTATTCTTTAATGCACAACATAATTATCCATTCCAAGATTTTAAATTGATGCACATGCAACAATGTCGAATGACACTTATGCATGTGCGACCATCGCCTGGTCACGGCTTTGTCACGATCTTTTACATTATATAAGAAATTGTGAACAAATACTACTAATATGACAGTAAGTATAGATGTTGAGAACATAAAAATTTTGACAATGCAGTCGAAATCATGATCACAAACCCTTCTTTGAAATCTTGATCCATTTTATTTAGATTAGTATACTTTTTTTTTATGATCATTTAATTATAAATTAACATGTATAATAAATTTATTGAATTTCATAATAATCAATATATATATATATATATATATATATTATTTTTACATTGTACAAAAACACAGATGTACCCAAGTAGACCAAGGCAATGGATTGTTAATTGATCACCATGCGTGGATTGTTATTTGCACATTAATAAAAAATCTAAATGAACAAATTTTTAGTAAACGTGTCCTTTGCAGTGACATTTTTAGAAAGTCAGTGAATTTTTCAAGTTGTTATGCAACTTTAAATCATGACTATTCATGAAATAATAATAAAAAATAATCTAAGGTAATTGCAAGTAATAATAAAATAGTTTAATTTGAGTATGATTCTAAAGCATCGAGTGGTGACTCAGCTAACAGAAACATTTCTAAAAGGAAAAAAAAACTGATTTTTTTAAGAAAAAAATCATTTAGAATTATTAAATTTCAATTCAAATCAGATAATTTTTTTTTATCATTCTAAGGTTGGTCAAGTTTTAAAACATCAAGCATAAAGAATATAAACATGGATGAAAAAAATCAATTTTTTTACAAGCCAATGTACAAATTCATGGATTACACTAAAATTTACTTAATTTCAACAAATGGGGTTTACCTAGACACGGAAGAAACCAAGAAATACCATAAAAGAGAAGAGATAATAGAGATCTCCATCCATATTTTGAAGAGGCTTGAGCATATGCACCCCTTTTGCTCTTCTTGTATCTGTATAGCTCTTATACATAGATAGATGACAGTTTGTTAAAATATGAAAGGATCTAATTTTGGGAGCTGCTATTCTCATCCCAAAAATTTCTATTTATATCCCACGTATGTTTTTAATTTTTTTTTCTGAAAATACTTTTTTCATGGAAACACCATTTGGTTCAAAAAATAAAAATTAAATCATGTTTCTATTGTGTAAGGAGAAGTGAAAAAAATTACAACAAAAATAGGATTTCATTATGTTTTTTGTTGTGTAATTTTCTTGTATTCTCTCTTACACAATGGAAACATGTTTTCATTTTGTTAAATTTTTATGAAAAATAATTACAATTAATTGTGTATATAAGATAGTGTAATCCATGAATTTATAAATAATTATTCTTGAATTAATTATGATAAAAATTATCTTAATGATGACACACATTATGTTTTTATAACAGTAATAAAATTAATTATGATATAAATTATTATTATTTATTTAAATTTGAATTAATAATGACACAAGTTACTGTTTTTAACTGTAACCAAATTAATTATGATATAAATTAGTATCATAAATAATTTGATTACTATTAATAAGATAATTATATTCTAATAATTAATTTGATTACCTTCTAAATGGTAATTTCTATCTAATCAATTCCATTTTAACTAAAATAGATAATTTATATGATGCCGACTTTTTTTACAGGATGATATTGACTACGGTTATAAATGGTGAATTATATTTTAATTAATTTAATTTCAATTTAAAAACATATATTTATATCACAATTGATTTGCTTACTTAAAAGTAATTTATATCTCGAATTAACTAAAAATCGTAAAAAAAATACACAATAGAAATATAATTTTGTTATGTAAGAGGTGAAGCAAAAAAGTCAAGCAATGTAAATATCAGTTTGTTGATAAAAATAAACAATAGAATCACATTTTTGTTGTGTGTGTGTATGTTTTTTTTTTTTTTGCACCCCCTTATATAATATGAAAACATAATTCTGTTGTGTATTTTGTCAACAAAATAATGTTTTCATGAAAAGGATATTTTTGGACAAACAAATTTAAAGCACAATGGGGTGTATATAGCACCATTTGGTGTGAGAATAGCAGTTCCTCTCAACTTTCCTTCTTACATGTTAGTTATATGTGGGCTGCATGGATGTCCAATCTAGACAAGACCCAATGGGAGCAAAAGGTCATTTATGCTTTTGGACTGACAATTTGTTCTCTTTTCTTCCTGAATTATAGTTTCAATTTAATTTATTTATTTTTCAAAAATAAGAATATAAGGAAATAATTTAAGATTCCTAATTAAATTTGACTGAAAATAAAATAAAAAATAGATTCCCCAAAACTGATTTTCTCATTATAAAATAGTATATATATGAATTTGTTAACTATACACACTTGTTTTTAAGTATGAGTATGTAACAAGCTACATCATGGGTGTATTTTAAGATAAACTCTAGTTATAGATTGCTAACATATCCATACTAAAAAAATGTGTATACATTAGTAAATCTCACACGCTAGTTGGCTTTTTTTGGAAGTTCCACCAATTTTTTATGTGTTCTGGATTCATCATTCTAGAAAACAACCAAATAATAACTATGCGGTGCAGGGTAGTTTCAGAATTTTGTAAAATATATTAAGTTAAAGGAGATGCAGGAAGTATTTTAGTGGGTGCAGTAAGCAATTGCCCAAGTCCAATCCTATGACTCAATTTAAACCTCCTGGATAAAAAAAGAAGCAAAAAAGACCCACCTTCTTTCGCACCTGCTACTTTTTCTTTCCATATCTTTTTTTTTTTTTTTTAATTCTTTAGTTTCCTTTTTCTTTCTGGATCTGTTTTCCCCTTTCTCATCATCAATTTGGTTCCTCCTACTTCTTGCTCCGACCATTGATTATACATCATAAAAGGTTCATTCTATAATCATTGTCGGTGCTTATCAAACCAATTTCGAAGTTTGCTTTACGACCAAGAGTCCAAGCGGCCAAGCCACTCAAAATTTTATGGGTGCACTTTTTTTCTCTTGGACCTATTGATTTTTGTTTTTGTTGAAATCACACCATAATTAGTAACAAGTAATTTAGTCTTTAAAAGATTCCTAATAATTGAGTATTGAATATTTCTTCTCTTTAATGTTTAAGGTTTGA
Organism: Glycine tomentella; assembly: GCA_007407185.1. Classification (NCBI taxonomy): domain Eukaryota; kingdom Viridiplantae; phylum Streptophyta; class Magnoliopsida; order Fabales; family Fabaceae; genus Glycine; species Glycine tomentella. The sequence goes on along the minus strand of PYAF01004546.1, from coordinate 381,312 downwards.
GTCTTATTAGAATATGGTATGCGATAAAATTCATAAGGGGGCTTTCTATTTAATAAACGAATAATTGATGTAAATTTATATTTCTCCCCCTCCAAATTTGCAATAATAGTTGTTCCCTAACTTTGATGCCTTTATTCTCTACTATAGTTCTTGAAATGAAATGGTCTTAGCTTAATCAAATGACCTACAAGTTCGAGGCAAACTAAAATCTATTAGCTTTAACAGACAGCGGAAAGCAGGGAGCAAAAGGCACAACATGAATTTTGACCAAGATTCTTATATATGCATGCTTAAGCATGCCATGCAACACTTCCTAAAGCAAGAAGAAAGATGGAGTAGAGACAATTGAAGCTGAGCCTCTAACAATGACATCGAAAGCATAAGATTCCTTTGAGATATGTCGTTTAGGCAATGGCCAACCAAGTCATTCATAATTAAGGGCAGATTTTGAGAACTTTTCGTTTTGATTTTGACTGATTCAACAAAAAAGATGAGGTCCAAGGTCATGTCTTTATTGCCTAACATAAAAACACAACATCACTCTCTAAAAAAAAAAAAAACTCAGTCAAGGGTTTCACCGAGTGTCAGCGTTTTAGCCATTTTGATAATTTTGAGTCAATCTCTGATGAAGTTCAAGACATTCATTCTTAAACGTCTTTAAAAAGGCATAGTTGGTTTCACACACTGCATAATATTATAGGGACAAGTGGCCAAATGATTGAGGCTATATACAAAAAATAAAAAATTGTCTCTCGTGGTTGTGGTTCACACCATATTGAAATTTAAATTTTTAAATATCTTTGCTAACTTGTAAGAAGTTTCATTTCATACGCAGATATGCTATTCAATTTTGAGACTTTGATGCACACCTTGGTTTCCATTGTTTTTTACTATAAAAATAGAATTATTTGAATTCATCTTCATACAAGTTCAACGCACGTGTTCTAATGTAAAAGTAAATTAAATTTCTTTTAAGAAAAATATTCTTTGAAAGGTAAAAGAGACTAAGAATTTTATTTGTTCTATTTTGCGCTGGAAAGTGACGACAGATTAATTTAATTAAACTCATAACAGTAAGTAAGGAATATTCTAATTATCAAGATCGATTATTTTAAAATTTAAGTTATTACGCACGAGAAGATCCAAAAATATTTTTATGTATTTAAAATTTTTTATTCATTTGATAAATAAGCAACGATTCTATATGTTTAATTTTTATCTTCATCGCAGAAGAAAGACACGTTTGTTCCTATTTTTTTATGTATTAAAAAATTGAAGAAAATGCATTTGTTATAAATCAATAAGAGAAACACGTGTCGAGGAAATACTGCTTTAAAAGGTAAAAGAGACTAAGAATTTTATTTGTTCTATTTTGTGCTGGAAAGTGACTACAGACTAATTTTAATTAAACTCATAAAAGTAGGTAAGGAATATTCTAATTTTCAAGGATCGATTATTTTAAAATTGAAGTTATTACTCACGTGAAGACCCAAACATAATTTTATGTATCTAGGAAGTTTTATTCATTTGGTTTGGTAAGTAACCAATGTTTCTATATGTTTAATTTTTATATTCATCACAGAAAGTGTATGGTGCAAATATTTGTCAAAGGATTTGGTCATGTACGGGAAGCTAAAAGTATAAAACTCAAATGTTAGATATTAAGATTTTACAAAATTTTAAAAAAGATAACAAAATTGAAGAAAATACAGTATTTATAATAAATCAAAAAGAAAAAAGGTATTGCTGATTTGTGGAGGAATCAAGAAAATGCCTCAAGAGTGGAAGAGGAAGGATGATCCAACATCACATCAACAAATCCACCACCACCCCTAGAATATTAATGTGAACCACAACACATACCCTAGAGGATTCTAAAATCCAAAACTACAACCAACAAAACAACAGGGGGAGTTTTCCTTGCATGGTATTTAGGTAGGAAATTGGAACTCAAACTTATGCAAAAAAATAAAAATTAGGTAGATCTAACTGAAGCTGTTAGATCAACTTAATGTGATTAAATTCCATTCTATACATTGAACCCTATATAATAAAAAATTCAATTAAGCTTAAATGCGTATGAGATTTGGTGGCAAACCCACACAACCAAAACCATAGATGCTGGGCCATTGATTTTGAGGGGTTGGAACTAGAACTAGTCACTATGGATATTGGAGAAACATATAATTGATTCGAGGGAATAAAAACAAGTGGGGTTAAGTAAAAGTGCTATGTGAGCAGTGACCGCGCAGACAAAGGAACACCTCTTTTTTCTTTTCTTTCCTTTTTTTTCCATATGTGGCTATGAATGATAGGCTATTCTTCAATGTGTAAACACCGTGGCTCTCAACCAAATGTGAACACAAAACTTAGTTACGGTGTGCACCCACAAATGTTAAAGTTCAAAAGTTGGCCTCAGCTTTGAATTTTCTTTTTAGGTACCCCTAAATACGTGGTGGTGGCTTCTCTTGCCATAAAAAAAATACATTCTCTCTCCCCCTTCCTAGTAATTAAATTCCCTCGTTTATTCCGTCTCAAAATGTGTGACTGTGTTGTGTTATTCTTTGTGGGTTTTCCCCCCTACATATGGTATGTGGTACATTTAATCCATCAAAAATTTAAAAGTAAAGTATGTAAGGGGTACTTATAAGCGTAAACTATGGGTGAGACGCAAGCTTTGGAAACGTGGATAATAATACAAGGGGCCTAGAAAAGTTGGTATCAAGTGAAAATTCAAAGATTTGGTCAGCAAGTGGGCTCAAAATGGTGGCTGAAAAGGTTGTGCCAATGAGTCTTTTCCACCTTAATTCACAAAGGCTTTTTTTAACCCATAATTTTCCATCCAAATTCCAAGGTGGGAATGAGTAAACAAGTCAGAGAGGGTAAGCTAGCTTTCTACGTGTCTGCTGGTTTTGGAATTTGTCCGAGTCTCACTCTCATATCAAATTCTGCTCTCTCAATCAATTTCAAAGCCTTGTACTTATTCATATGATGCACACATGTTTTCAGTGCTTATAAATTTTATTAAATTTAATGACAGTTTTTTTTTCAATTTTTTAAAAATAATTTTATTACTACAGCACTTATTAACAACATAACATACATGGATATATTACGTCACGTGATCTTTGGAATGACCCTTTCTAAATGATAAGGACCATTGGTAAAATTTATTCGTTAAATATAATAATTTTTTTAAACAATAAATTTTAAATTTAATTATTTATTGTAATTATCAAAATCTGAAGCTGACTAATGTCATGATCGACTTAGTTAAGATGAGTTTCATAATCTCACATCTTGAATTGTAAGTAATTTCTAATAGGAGGACACAAAAGAGAATTTATAAAACAGAATTTCAACAATCAAATAAATACATGAATGAGTTAAGAATGAATTGAAAAAATGTGAGATAGAACTTAATATTTATAGAGTGGACTAGGAGCTTCATATCCTTGTTTGTAGGATTCATTACAATGGTGTAATAATCATTGCAAATAATTCTTAACTTGTAGATAATAGTTAGTAGATAAGTAGTAGCTTATCAATAATTCGTCTCTTATAAATAATTAAGTATATATCACTTGATAAGGGAGTTGTAACATTATCATTAATATTCAAATATTAAGGTATTTAAGAGATAACATGTCGATTTGGTTGCTAAGAACAACACATATGTATTTCTATGTTAGGACTGACATAAAGAATTAACGTGTATATTGTAGCATCATATCACTTAGCATGTCTATTTTGTGGATTCGGGATATTATATTCATGAAGATTAATTAAAAAAAAAAGAAAAACATAAACATGCATATAGATAGATAAAAAGACAGGAAATGTGATCTTTATTGAAAACGAAGTTTGCCCTGTTCTCACTTTGAAAATGATCCCTACTTTTTTTTTCCTTTTCAGGAATTCAATTCGGACTTTCGTAGATTTCATTGGTTCTTGAAAGGGTAATATTTAAAATAATGCAATTTTTTATATAAAAAAATGTTCTCTTGAATTTCTACTGTGAATCTTGAGAGTTGACGAATTCTTTGTACAATTGGTCATTGAGTCTAGACTTGCTTTGCACATGCCGGTGACTTCGGCCAATAATTGGACCTATTAAATGCTGATCACACTTGATTAGAGAATATTCCTCAAGGGATTTCATATTAGTTTATGGTACTTATTTTATCACATACATCAAATAGTTGACTTCTAAAAATTACCCTATTCCAAGGTTTTCCACCTCTGTCTCACCCAGAACAGATAATCCAATTTTGACACTCCTATGAACATTTTCCCTTTTATGCGCTCTGTCTCTTTGACCAAACAACGACGATGCAACAAGTTCAATTGTACATTTTGTACTATCTTCTCAAACCAATCGTTGAGACACAACAATTCAATTTGTATAAATATATCCATATATATACCCTTCATAAAACCTTCAGAGTAATAATCTCTTTCTTCGTCTCTGCTTTTATATTATGGCTTTCTATGTTTTACTTTTGCTTCTTTAACAACAAAAATATTAGGCCATTGATTAGGATCAATTGAGCGAGGATGAATACTGAGCGGCTACCTCATCATTTGGTCAAAAGTCATGTGATATTAATAATGTTGATGGACACTCAATACAGAAAATATTATCCATAACCTTATTTTTAAGGGGAAAAAACCAACAAATTTTATATTATCCTCATCATTTGATATTCCCTATACACTATACATAGATACATCAATAATGGTGCCTCTATTTTAAGTAGCACAGCCATCTTTCTTGTTGATTTACAAGCTTTGCTTTTTCGAACACTATCTGACCAGCCTTTTCATTCATGGACTAGGGTTACACATATCCACTAGTGAACAAATAAAATTTTAACTCATATCAGCTAGAAATCGATATAGAAACTACCTATTAACATTAACATTTTATAGTGAAAGAAAGACTATCTGCCTATGTTGTTATTGTTTTTTTTTGGAATGTTTAGGTTACGTAACAAAACAAAACCAATTAACCATATTGATATTATTAACACTATATGTATGTGAATGTGAACTATAACCACACATGCGGAACTTTCGTACAACGGAAATGAAACCTCATTGTTTCGCGTACGGTGTTTTTGTTTTACTATCTAAGAACAGGGCACGTGTCACTTCTTTCTATAAAAACCCTTACAATTCTATACGAAGAACAAGAATTACGCCTCGTTGTTCTGTGCACTAGGGGGGCTGTTTCATCAGCTCTTTTGAGACCACAAAGCCTTCCAAAACTCTTATCTTTTTTCTTTAGTTCTTAGTTTTTTATGCAAAAGTTCTACGTGGCTTTATTATTTATGTATTAAATAAACACCCTATTGTTAATTAATTATTTAAAGGGGAAATGACTGTGGCTAGAGAAGAAGCTGGTGAGGTCCCCAACATGTTTATGTGACACCACGTGGTTCCAATACGTCTCTGTCCTACCAAACTACCCACAGATACCCAAACCATAGCCAGAGTAGAGTATCTATGATTAAGACTTCGTTTTAAAAAAAACACCACTTACGTAATAATTTTTTAGACCAACCAATTAATTATATTTTTTTATCATAATATTAATATGAAGTTATTTATATTAAAAATAATAATTAATTTTCGTTAAAAATCATGAATATAAATAAAATTGATATGAATATTTTTCTCTCATTTTTTAGTTTTTCTGTGCCGGTAGATTATCAGGGCCCACCTTTGTTCAATGCCCTCATGATGTAATTATATACATGTATTATGCTTGAATATCTCGTTAGAAATTTTTAGCCTTGAATTGTTTTTATAAATTTACTAAATTTTGGTTTTAGTTTCTTTAAACATTATTTTTCTGTGTCTTTTATATGTATAAAAAAAACACTTTTCATGGCTATCATTATATTTTCATAAATTCGTTAAATATTGACATATATGTGAACTGAGAATTGTTTTTTGACATATTAGTATTTAGTAAATCTGTGATTAAAACAAAGATTACAAGTGTTGAATAAAAAACATATATGTAAATAAACATTCAAATTCTAGAGGAATTAAGATTAAAACGTATTATGTTTAAAAAAAACATTAATGTAAAATTCATATATGGAAATAAATTATGAGTGAAAAAAAATACAGTTAAGAAGCATTTAAATATATAATAAGAAAGATTTAAAACTTTAAATTATTCTGTCCAGAAAAAAACATAAAGGTTTAAATATGTTTGAGGAGCGTAGAAATGTGCATAAATCGATCAAATCTAATAAAAAAAATATAAAAAATTAATCTAAAAATTGAAAATTTGTCAGATCTAAAAATTAAAAATTAATTTTTTATTGGATTGGATTGAATTACAAATTTAACATTAAAAATTGATCAAATTCAATTCAAATCTAACATCTAAATATGTATATATTTTTACTCACAAATGGATGATATCCCTAGAGTTT
>PYAF01004546.1:345194-370146 GCA_007407185.1 Glycine tomentella | reverse complement strand
ACCCGCTAACCCGTAACTATTATTTTCATTTATTTTTATATGGTTATTATAGTAATTTTTTCATATATACATCCATATCTAAGTTAAAATTCTCATTTATTTTTGTATGTTGCATTTAATTATGTTTTCATATTAGATTGATGAAGTTAAATGTAACTTATTTTGATTTGAATTATATTAAAAAATTAAATATGATTTGGATTAACGGGTTAGCGGGTTGACCCGTGTAATAAACGGGTCGTGTTCAGGTTGAATTTTCTAACACGAATTGTTAATCGTGTCGTGTTCGAGTTGAGCCTATTCGTGTCTGTGTCAGACCCGGGTTGACCCGAACCCGACCCGTTTACATGAATTGCCACCCCTAATAACTGCTATACTCACATGTTATAATTTATATCCATTTACATTATTTTTAAATTTTCATCATTAATTAGACAAAAAATATTTAAGTAAAAAGAATGAGACAATGAATTTTAATAATTTTAGACTTATTGCATATTTTATATCTCAACTATCATTGTATTAAATTTTCATCTACTAAATTGTATTTTTTCTACGCATTTTATTATTATGTTTTCAATTTTTATGTGTTTTATCACTTTTTTTAAGCATTTAACTACTATGTTTATTTTTATTTTTATGTATTTTTTCATCATGTTAATAAAAAATATTATTTTTCAAAAGTAATAACAAAACATGTTTTATAAAACTTTTATAGGAACATGTTAGTACATTTAATTCATCGTTAAAATGTAAGAAAATAAAAACAGATGGTAAAATTGTGAAAAAACTTAGATTATAAAATTTACACACCGGTGATAATTGGTTGGTAAATTATGCAATTAAGTCATGATTTTAAAAATAAAAAATTATTAAAATTAATGTAATTAATTAATTAAATTAATTAATTTTTTTTATAGATATGAATAAGTTAACGGACTTCTATGTTTAACAAATATAGTAAACATATTTTATACATTTTATTATAAAAATATTTTTGCTCATATATTTATTTATTTTATTTCTTTAACTATTAGCACAATTGGCCAAGAATGCTCTTTGTCCATACCAAATTCCGTTCTTTAATTTATAGAAATAAATAAGAAAATTCCAAATGAAACTGCCAATTTGCATTTACACCCATTGCACAGGGAACTTCTCGTGAGTGGGTGGCCTTATCGTCTGCTTCGCTCTAGGGTGGGGCTCCCTTGAGAACCCTGTTGTAACCGCCAGCTATATCCGTTCTGGCCACCACCCCCAGTGACACAAAAAATCCGCGAAACCACACCCTTATCCGCATGCCGCGTGTACCTCCTGCTCACAACATATCGCCACGTGTACGTCCCACCCTGTCCTCCCAGGTCACGCATTGCGGTAGTTCACTCACATTGCGAAAGTCATTTCGTATGTGACGACCCCCACGCAAAACCCCCGAAACGCCCCCCGTCGTCGCGTTAACGGGACCTAACCGAAGGAGGACAAATCCGTCATTTCGCCTCCCAAGGTTTAACTAACTGGAAGGTAGGTGAGAGTTATCCTGTACAAGTCGGCAGTTGAACTGAAAAAGTACACATGCCCCTGGAGCTTTCTGATTCGATGGTGTTCACGTACTTTTGAAGTTCCAAGTAAACGACGAAGAAAATCAACGGTTCGATGCAAACTTGTGTACGTAATTGACTCCAGTCTTATCGCACGTGATCATTCCTTCCTCTTGCCTCTTTCTTTTTCTCTGGACGCTGCAGAAGGAAACCTCATCGATAATACCGTCCTCGTGAATTCACTAAATTACCCTTTGAGACAAGGTGGTAATCACCGGCTCTTCAATTCTGTACCCGCCAATAAATAAAATCCCACTTAATAGTAACGGTGATTCCGTCAATACACGGAACGGAAGAAACTTTCAATCGCGTTTACATGCCGAACGCGTCTTGGAATATGGACGGCACGTTTTGTTTTCGTTGAACCACCTAATAACAACCACCACCACTTCTCAAAGTTTCTTTAATTTAATTATTTGATTATTTTTAAATCGAAATGAATAATTAGACCCCTTTTTTTATTCGTTTTTCGGAACTAATAAAGTGATAATTATTTTAGAGTATAAAACTATAAATTATCCCTTCCTTACCCTTTTTCGGTTTTCTAAGCATTCGCTTCCTCTGTTTCCTCATCCACTATTTCTCTCCGTTTTCTGGCCCCACCGGAAAACCTCGTCCGTTCGCCGGAAAACCACTTTCGTTTTCGGCGTTTTTTTTCGCGTCTGCAGAGGAAGCTGATTTCTGTCTTCTTATTCGCGCGTTTGCATTCTCTCCCTATTTGCCGTGGTAGCTTCTACGAGGCGTTGGATCTCTCTGTGGTTCGGTTTCAGTGTTGTATTCGGCGTTCCTCGAGAATGTGGCGAGCCTGGTTGTCCTTCGAGGCTTGCTCTTAATCTGAAACGTTCAGGATCGTAATTTAGGGTTTGGATTTCGATTTGGTATTGTGATTGCTTTTTTTGGCGATTCCTTGTTCTTGTTAACGAAGACGGAGACCTACAGGGAGCGACTTCGTAATGAAATGGTAGGTCAACCGTGTTTTGTTCAGAGAAATTATTTGTATTACCTTTTTATTTGGTAGTTGATTCGTTAATGCATGAAACTCTTTAGAAAATGTACCTTCGTCTTCTCATCCTTCAGATCTCGGACATTGTTGTAATTTTTAACGATTTTGATGCGATTTCTCTTGTTTTTTTAGCCTGAATGATGATTTTTTCAAATAATACCTCATAATATGATTTTTTTTCCTCTCTATTTTTGTATTTCATGTTCTTGATTCGGAGTGTGATATACAATAGATGCTTTTGAGGGATGCTTAAGGTGCATTTTGGGAGAGTGCTTTTTTTTTTTTTTTCTCTGATATGTGAACCATAGTTCTTCTCTGAAGATTATTAAAGGAATAGAAAAAAGAGGAACACGGTTCTTCTCTTTTTCTTTTTTTCTCCTGTTCCAGGAATAGTATTTTAGAAGATTTAGTTTAACCGAGGATTAATAATTTTCTAGGCCTATATTTTTCTTTCCTTTTGTGTGTTGAGTTTTATGTGATTAAAACTGCCTTTTGTTTGATTGGTTTATGCTTAAGGTGGAAATAGTGATGTTGAGAGGAGTAAACTATTCAAAATTCAGCGCATGCATTTGTTGAATATTTCTATAAGATTGTTTTTGTTGACTCTTTTGCTTTGCGTGGTTCTAAATTCGGATAAGTTTTTTGTGCCCTTTTGTTGCCCTTCTTAGCTGTTATTTTTCAGAATGAGGTGGTTTACGTTTGACTCAGTATGTCTTTGTTCATAAAATGTTCCCGACTTTGGTTCCCTCAGAACCAACGACCCATTCATCTAGTTATTGACTCCTCAATGGTAGTATACCAAAGAAGGTCGAATTTATTTTGGCCCTGGATTGCTTAGTTTGCTTGAGTTTGAACTTTATTCCTTTCACCCCTTTGAACTACATTCTTTCAAGCTGGATTGGAACCCCTTTGTTTCATTTGAAGAATTACCATGACCTTTTGCACCTTAGTTCAAAGTTCCAGTTATGCTAACGTAACAAATGTTTCAGTTCAGTCTGTTCATTATTGATTATTATCCATCTATTTTCACATTACTTTGACTTAATGCATTTTATTTTATCCTTAGTCCTTACATTTAAATACCTGCTAACCTTAGGGTGAAATGTTTGTAATATCTACAGGTGGAAAGAAGAGTGACTTTATCAAAGGAAGTTAGAAATGGGTTAGAATTTTTGAAGCGTAAAAGGCTTCAGCGTGCAAAATTTGTCACTGCCACCCAGACAAGTGTTTCTAACATGATGAGCAGAAGTGGAGATGCTTTAAGAGCTTCAGCATCATGTGGCACAAGATTTCATGGTAATGCTGATGTCTTTTCCAAGCGCAAGGTGGATAAGTTTGATACAAATGACCTGGATTGGACTGATAAAATTCCAGAATGTCCTGTGTATTCTCCAACAAAGGAGGAATTTGAGGATCCTTTAATTTATCTGCAAAAGATTGCTCCAGAAGCTTCTAAATATGGTATGAAATTTTGGTCTGTTGAATATCTTTTTTCTTCTACTGTGTATTCACTTTAATATTTTGCACTGATAATATCATAATAGTAAACCGTGGCATTGACACACTTACAAGACGACCAGGCTTTCTTGTGCTTGTGTCACTTCTCAAATCCAGCTTGAGTGTGTTGAGAGGGTGTGGATTTGTGTTGTAACAGATAAAATCATCAAATGATGAGGATATAGTATTCTGCAAACTACCATACCCATATGTTAAAAAAGTTGTAGGCTTAAATATTGATTTATAGACAGTCATTGTTTTTGTATCAGTTTAATATAATTTAGTCGTTAAAACTGTCCTTTTTAAAGATTTTCTTGATTAAATTATAGTCTATGAGGATGCACTTTTGGTTTATTAATGAGAGGATTATCATTGATTATTTGGAATTTGAAAGTAAAAGTTGTAGATTTAGCATAATGTACTGAAAATAGCCTCCTTGTATGTTGTATAGATGTAGATTTCTTTCTTTCTTGGGGAAGGGATAGATGAAACCAGTTGAGTGATAGAATAGTGACCTAATTGTTTTCCATTTGAATCTGTGATAAATTCCAGGTATATGCAAGATTATTTCCCCTTTGAGTGCTTCAGTACCTGCTGGGGTTGTTTTAATGAAGGAGAAAGCAGGATTCAAGTTTACAACTAGAGTGCAGCCCCTTCGCCTTGCTGAATGGGATACTGAAGACAAAGTCACATTTTTTATGAGTGGAAGGTCTGTTTCCCTGTTGTGTATGTTGATATTTGTAGCATTTACTTTTAATTATATTATTGCCTTATCTGATTAATTCAATTGTAACTTAATCAGAAATTATACATTTCGCGATTTTGAGAAAATGGCAAACAAGGTATTTGCCCGAAGATATTGCAGTGCTGGATGTCTTCCTGCCACATATTTGGAAAAAGAGTTTTGGCATGAAATTGGTTGTGGGAAAATGGAAAGTGTTGAATATGCATGTGATGTTGATGGCAGTGCCTTTTCATCTTCTCCCACTGACCAGCTTGGGAACAGCAAATGGAACTTGAAGGTGTTAATTTTATTAGTGTCTGTCTTTTTGTTTTGACCAGTACTTCGTTTACATATTCTTTTATTTTTTTATAGAAGAGGAGAATATTTGTGAGAAAGATATGCCTTTGCTTTTCCTTTGGTATTATAGTTTATTCAACACGTCCTTCTCTATGATCTCAGAAACTTTCAAGGTTGCCCAAATCAATTTTACGGCTGTTGGAAACATCAATTCCGGTATGACTATTTCTTATGTTGGTCAATGTCATTTTTGTATTATACTTTTTACATGACTTATACTGGGTTTTATTTCAGGGAGTAACGGAACCCATGCTATACATTGGAATGCTGTTTAGTATCTTTGCTTGGCATGTGGAGGATCATTATTTGTACAGGTAAATGCTACTGCTTATTTTGGAACAAAATTTATAATAACATTATTGCAATTGAAGACTTCCTTCTTTAGTTTTTCATTTAATGATATTAATATATTACATTGTTATGACAGCATTAACTATCATCACTGTGGGGCATCAAAAACATGGTACGGTATTCCAGGTCATGCAGCTTTGGATTTTGAAAGGGTGGTGAGAGAACATGTGTACACTAATGATATTTTGTCAAGTGATGGGGAAGATGGAGCCTTTGATGTTCTCCTGGGGAAAACAACACTATTTCCACCAAATATTTTGTTGGAGCATGAAGTCCCTGTCTATAAGGCTGTTCAAAAGCCAGGGGAGTTTATAATAACATTCCCAAGGGCATATCATGCTGGCTTCAGTCATGGTTAGATTTTCTCATTTCAATAATTTAGTTCTAGGAATGATATCTCACTTCCTGCTCCAACCCAGTCACTACATGCAAAACAAAAGAAAAAACTAATCTTCATATCTTGGTTAAAATTTTCTAGGTTTCAATTGTGGAGAAGCAGTGAATTTTGCAATTGGTGATTGGTTTCCTTTAGGGGCTGTTGCTAGCAGAAGATATGCACTTCTTAACAGGGTTCCTTTACTGCCGCATGAAGAACTTCTATGTAAAGAAGCAATGCTTCTTCGTACATGCTTGGAACTTGAAGATTCTGACGTTCCTTCTCCAGACTTGTTTTCTCATAATAGTATTAAGATTTCATTTGTTAACTTGATGCGTTTCCAACATCGTGCTCGATGGTTCCTTACGAAATCAAGGACGAGTATAAGTGTTTCTTCTCATTCCCGTGGCACGATTCTCTGTAGCCTCTGCAAACGTGACTGTTACATAGCTTATGTTGACTGCAACTGTCACATGCATCCTGTATGCCTACGTCATGGTAAGCTTTGCTCATTACTATTTACTAAATATGCCACTAATCATTATGACTTACGAGCTTTATATTATGTTTGGCTGTCTTATGTTTGTTTGATCCCATGCTTTGCTTAAATGGCCAGTTGTTTGACTTGCGAGCTTTATATTATTTTCCATGTTTGGTAATCACATCAATGGAGTTGCTTCTTCAATATCCTATGGCATTATAATGGGGAAAATATCATCTTGATTCTGGATTAGAAAACAAATTTATGGACACAATGGTTTCTTTACTTGATTCTCTTGCATGCATGTTTGGTGATACAATATTCTCATTTTTAATGTCTTAAATTTTGATAACTCAGATGTTGATTCTCTTGACTTCAACTGTGGGAGCAAACACACACTTTATTTGAGGGAGGATATTTTGGATATGGAAGCTGCAGCCAAGATGTTTGAGCAGGAAGATGGGATATTGGATGAGATAAGGAAACAAACTAAAAGTGACCAGAACATGTATGCATATCCTTTGTCAAATATGTTTCAGGGAGCTGAGGCAAATGGATACACGCCTTATTGTGATCTAAAACTTGATTCTGTTGCTGAATTTTATGCAACTCCAGAGCACTCAACAAATAATCAAGAATACAGTTCACAATATCAATCTGTCTTTGTACATTGCTCTGAAAATCAAAAACCAGTGGTGTCTGAGGTTTCCTTTTCTTCTGCCACATCCACTCTTTGTTCTCTTTCAGAATCTCTCGACAGCTTTTCTGCTCCCAAAAATGTGAGTCCGTTGAATATAGATTTTGAATATTGTCATGCCATATTATTGCATTGAGATTTGAACAACTATTATTGATTCTGGAACTAACGTTGTCTGTTTATTCTTCTAGCAGGCTGAGGAGCATATTAACATCAATGCAAGTATTATTGATTTTGAAGAGTTTGCTGAAAGAATATCCAACAGTGCTTGTGAATCTTCATTATCTCCTGCTGTGTATCATGAAAGCTCGTTTAAACCACAGGGTGATCTTCAGAGATTTGATACAAAACCCGTCGTGAACGAGAGTGACGATTCTGATTCAGAGATATTTAGGGTAAAGCGCCCTTCTTCTCTGAAAGCAGAGAGGAAAAATATGAATGATGCTATGTCTTCAAAACATACTGCGCAGCAGGTATTGTCAAATATTTAGTTTGGTTGGTTTTATCGGTCCATCATGTATATATAATGGCTATTCTATCTCTCAGCGTTTCAACTTAAGCTCCCAATATTTACTCTTTCCTAAATTGATTATCAAATTTTGCTCTTTAAATGCATGGACCATGATGCTATTGTAATCTATGAGCAGGGACTTAAACGACTGAAGAAAATCCTTCCTGAAGGAAAGAGTGGGCAACCAATGGATTTCAGTAGAAGCAATGAATCAAGTTATAAATACGGTCACCCTGTTAACCATAAAGGTCATGCTGAAATTTCCTCCAGGGACAGATTTGCAAGGGTTAATGGTGTTCCCATTTCTATAAGATATAAGAAGATAGGCAACGAGAAAATAAGCATGCAACGAGATCACAACCGGAGAGATAGGTTGCAGCAGACATTTAGGGAACCACCTTCCATGGAGCTTGAGCCAAAGCGCCTTAAAGTTCGAGGCCCTTCATTTTTAGGCTTAGAGAGCAGCAGATCGAATTGATGTTTCAAGTTGGCTTGAAATGATTGTGAAACGCCATCAAGAGTCTGACTTTGCTAACTTCATTTTTAGCTTATTGGCTTTCTAACAATACAGTAAATCCAAATGATTGATTGAGGGAGGAAGCAGCGGCAAGATATTAACGTATTAGGGTATGAATTTACATTCTTTGTGCAGGCCTTAACATTTGAGGAATCTGCACGGGTGGTGATCCTCTGGGTTCTCGGGCCGAGGTGTTTTTCCAACTTTGGTTGGTGAACCTGACTTGCAAAATTAGGACTTAGAAATCGGTTTAGCGACATTTATTTCCATGTAAATTTGTTTTCTTCTTTTCACAAGTCGTTTAGGTCTTCTCAGGAACGTGGGTCTCTCCATTGTTTTCTCATTAAATTCTATCACAGCTGCTTCCCCTTCTGATGTTAATCCATTCTTTTTGTAGCAATAGGTCTTTTGTACCTAGAACTACTTGAATAAAGTTCAATGAAATTTCTCATTTTCACTCAATGTCTTAGTTCATCCATTATTTGTTGTGCTGATCACATTTGGTGTCAAGGGCAGTTGCTCGTTTGTAACTTTAAAATTGTAATTTGATGATCATCTATTTCATGGACCAAAAGAAAGAAAACATTTAATGAATTTCACTATTCTTTCTCACATTTAATGAATCAACAGACTTTAGATATTTTACTCACTCTACTATTACGTTATATTTTTCTAAAAAAAATAATGTATAATTTAGTTAGTTTTGGGATTGAGATTGTTGAAGTACAGCTATTTGGAGATAATTAGAGAGAAATGGGATCTAATTGAACTCATTAAAAAATAAAGAATTTAATTTAACTTTTTAAAATTAAAGAGATCAATGTAAATCTTTTGAAAATAATATAATCAGATTAAATTTAAAAAAGTAAATTAAATAACTAAAATAGTAATTAAATTTAAAAATTGAAAGGATAAAGTAATAAAATTAATATCAATTTATTTTCTCTTTTTATTTCTTATATTTTTTACATATATTTTAAAAAAGTTATCTTATCATAATATCTATTTTTTGGTGAGAACAAAATAAAATTATTACACATAGATACAAATAAAATAAAAAATCTTATCAGGCCAATTGCCCCACATCCCAATGAGTGGATCCTCCACTGCTGGTATTGGTATAAGGATGTATAAACATTACTAGTATAGTCATGGTATAATGATGCTGAAGTATTATAGCTTAGTATTGGGATTGTTTTGATCTGTTTAGGGAAAAGGAGATAGCTTGCATTAAAATCAACCCTAGAAATTGAATTGTTTTTCTTTTCTGCTGTTGAGGAAAGGTTTTGCAACGGCAGAGGACTGGATCTCTAGCCCACTGATAAGAATTAAAAAGGGTTCGGCGCAGTGGATAGGCCACTAATAGTATAGACAATGTTTATACATTTTTGTTGTACAAAGCAAAATTATGGAGTTTGGTTGGAGGTCTCAACTTAGCAAAGACACTAAATAACAAATCAGCTTCTACTTGAAATGGACTTACTTTCATCTGTTCCCCGTAGTATGAGTCCCATCCATCAAGACTCTAGGAGGGTGGTGCCTATGCTATTTGCTTTTCCTAGAAAGGTTTTGTAGAGTTAGGGCTTAGCCCTTGCCTTTTATCAAAAGAAAAGAGAAAAAATATTTAACACTTATTTTTTTCTCTCCTGATATTAGATAACTCTTTTCGTGATAACTATAGATTAATTTTAGTAATTTAGAAAATGCCTTATATCCGAATGGAAATATTGTTTTGGATCCCTCTTTAAAAAAATTGGCCCCATTATCATAAATTAAGCCAATGTGTTGACCTAACAAGTCAAAACCAATAATTGATTCTGAGGTTATGTTGAGAGAATTTTGTAATAGAGCTCAAACTTCAATATAGTTATAAAATACTGTATCATACCCAAGTGTTTGTTAAAGACACAAATTTTTATGAGGATCAACTCTAGAGACATTTCTCCCGTCTCATCATGCAAGAAACACAATGATAACTTATAAAAAAAAGTAACATAAATAGGCCATGATAAAAGGCCATAAATATTAATATACTCTCTAATTGGGACACACTTTGACTCTCTTCCTACAAATATTAATCTGAGAATCTGAATCTTTGAAAATATGCCACCAGAGTTAAACTTTTGTGAACTAAAAACAAGATATTTTTCCTTTTGTCAAGTGATGTTGAACAAATATGATGAAATCAATGTGACTTATTTGATAAAAAAATGTGATTTTCTATTGTTTTCCTCAATTATAACTGTGATGTCAAGATTTGCAAAAGTGTACTTCATTTTTTATGTTATTTCCCTCTTTCAAAATTTATTTAAAGATAGTGATATAAAACAAAACAATGTTTTTAACATTTCTGTAACAAAAATATGAAAGGCAGAATAAAATAAAAATAATAATATAATATTTTCATAATTATTAACAAAATTATATTACCTCAAAATTTAAAATACCTAACATTACTCATTTTCGTTTTTCCCCCAACATTTACATTTGTCACTCTCGGATTAGAAGTGAAGGAGATTTTATTTCTACCTGGTTTCAATATGGGATGGTTCTATGTAGCGATTCTCGCAATTGTTACGGTGAGTTTGCTTTACTTAAAAAGAAAAAAAAATTAAACTGGACATTTTCTTTTTATTTTTTCTTTTATTTCTCTATTTGCATTGGAGTTGCTCTCAGAATACATCATATGAATCCTCTGATTTTTTAAGTTGCGGTCTTTGACTTGAGCCGGAAGTACATTTTCCTATAGAAGTAGCCGAAACTTATGACTATTCTCCTTTTTGGTTTATAACTTATGACTAAATTCAAGACCCAAAAACAATACAAGGACACACCAAGTGACCGAAACTTATGACTACGTTCTTTTTTTGTTCATAACTTATTAACTTATGACTAAATTCAAGACCCAATAGAAAACACTTCAAGGTCATAAGAAGTCACCGAAATTTATGACTAATATGACTAAATTCAAAATCTAAAAGAAAACTATCCAAGGATATAACAAGTAACGACCACAAAAATTATAATTTGGTACGTGTTTTTATTTTTTTTATTTTTTTAGCAATGTGGTGTTGTTGGGTTTGGCACCCATATTATTATAACAATTATAACATGTGGTCAATTGCTTCCTGCACCTCCCATATAAAGTTGTATGGACAAAATTGACACTCTCTCCTTCTTCCTCTAATAACGTCGTCCCTGACCAACATCTTTGTTCCCACTGTGCAGCCTTGCCCTATTCCCTCTCTTATTTCCTCCAATTTCCTTATGACATTAAACATAAAGAGGTGGAGAGAGGTGAGTGAACTGGCAAATCTTGACTTTTCAAAGGTGGTGTAGACGGGACTGGTGCATAGGCTAATTTCCACAATGTGGCGAGAGTCACAATCATTGAATATTCCATTGTTAGACTCCCAGAGAGTGTATTTGAAGGATAGTCACGCCGACAAGTTCGATGACGACCCTTCTTTCCTCCTTCCCTTTGTGCAACGACGCCCCCACCTCTCTTTTTGCATCTCTGACTTGGACAACAGCAGCAATGACCCAACATGCACTAACACTCACAATATCAACTCACTGCACTACAACTTTTTTATTTTTCATTTTTCAATAGTCCATACGAAACATCCTATCCAGAACCCTCATCTTGTTTGTGTCCTTTTCGGAACAACCTTTTCAAAGTATAAAAATATACTTCCAAAAGGGTCTTTCTAGAAATGTAAAAAAAAAAAAATGTATCTTGGAATGACCTTTTCAGAATTCTAAATTAAATAGTGTATTCCAGAAACACCTTTCAAAAAATATATTTTTTATACTTCCATTATGACCTTTCTAATAGTAAAAATATATAGTTATCGAAAGGCCATTTCAGAAGTGTAAAAAAAATGGTATATTCCAGAAAGACCTTTTTAGAAGAGGATCAAGTTTTATACCTTGCTTTCGTTTGTGCTTTTTTCTGCATAAGGATCATTGGAGATGGTGTTGGGTTGTTGAGGCAGTAGTGTTTATTAGGTCGCCCTTCCTTGTTGTCTTGTCTTTGAGTTGAATCAGAAGCCTCGACCAGAAACAGATTCGAAATTGGATCTTGACGAATAGCCTGTTTCGTCTTAAGGAACTTTCAAAGGATGATGGTATTAGGTGGAGGCCGGGCATGTTTGGGAGAGCAGGGGTATTTGTGTCCGTTTTGGTCTTTTAGGATGTGCATGAAATAAAAAAGGAGGAGCAGGAAGTAAAAGTCTAACATGTAGAGCTAGCCTGGCTGCAGAACTAATATCAGCAAAAAGGTAGTACTAATATGTTTTTGGGCCATTACAAAAGAACTAGTTTACATTTCAATAAAGAGAAACTGGGCTCATCTACAAAGATTGAAACCTTGAACTCATGACGGCCCAAAACGGAATGATCAAACATCAACATTGTTGTTTGTTCCCCCTTTCTACTTTCTCTCTTTTAGGGGTCGATTCAATTTACGTTTGTTATCCTATAGATTTTTGCATTTCTTCACTCATTTAATAATTTTGATGGGATTGAACTGTGAAGCCAGCCAGGAAGCATCTATTCATCATAAAGGATAAAGGGAAAATATCTCTGAAAGACCTCAACTTTATTGTGATAACTTACTCTGTAAATTTGATTTTTTTTTAATTTAATAGTTTATATGAATTGAAAAATTAGGATATTTATATATTGTGTTTTTCCATATCATACATTTTTTTGGCTTTCCATAATTTTTATTGATAAAAATATTTTGATTAAGTTGATATTCCTAAAGTATCTCCCGTATCTCTCTTACATTCTATATGTCTTAAATGATTTTTATGATTACACATCACTCATTTTTACATTTTAGTATTTAAGTAACTCTTACCTCTAACCTGCAACTTAGAAAATTTTACTAAACTAAGAAGAATCTCGTGTTTGTACCATGAACAAAAAAACAAAAAGGGAGGGATAAGTAAAAGAGAGGTGATTGAGAAAGAAAAACAGTAAAAAAAGTGGGCTCCCAATGGAAGTGATACCTAGTGCTGGGAACACACTTTTTCAAAAACACGTTGGTTAAACTTCATTAAAAACTATAAAATCAGAAGAAAAAATCATTAATTATAATGTGAGATTCACAAATCTTCTCATTTTTAATAAATTTTAATCAATTAAAGAATATATATGTTCAAAAGAGTGTACAAGAAAGTGTGTTCCTAACATTTCTAAAAAAAGAGAGTCATTGGATGGTTCTTATATAGTAATAAATGGGTCTCACAAATGCACACCATTATATTTCATAAATTTCTTCTTCTTTGTCAAGCATAATATTATTAAACCTGACTTGAGTAAAAACAGTAGAGTTTGAGATTATGAGAAGGGATTCGAGTTGGGGAGAGGAAAAAAATGTTCCAAGATGTTATCATACACTTAGAGAGAGAAAGAGAAAAGAGAAAAGAATATAAATATGATAGGAATTTATCGTGTGATAGAAAGGTGTAGATAAAAAAATGAAAAATGTTGATGAAATTTAAAATAAAAGATGATTTGTGTATTATTACTCGAGAGTAAAAATATCCCAAATTAACAAAGGTTGAGATTGCACCACTCCAACTGTAGGCAAGAAATGAGCACACTTATTGGCTTAAAGATAATCCATATTTGAGTTATTTGTGAGTTTTATAAAAGTGAAGAATTTTAAAATTTTGGATTAGGGAAGTGTTGATTTTTTCCCCATGAAATTTAACAAGGAACTAATATGAATTTTTAATTCGTTGAGTGAAATAAATATATGAGAAAATTGAGGATTTGGAAGTGTCTAAGTAAAAAATCGATGTGAGAATTTTTTTTTTTGTCTAGATCATAAGTATCTTTAACTAAGTGATAATTTTGTTTGAGTTAGGTATGATCATTACATATAACAAATTTTTTCTTTCAATTATCTAACACGATTATTTATTTAAAGTTCCTCGAGACTTTTAAAGCTAGAACAATTATACCTTACTTGAAACTTTGAAAGACTATATGACTGAAAGATGAGAAAATTTAAAATGCATGTGACAAACAATGAGGGATTTTATTATGTAAAATACTTTAATATTTGTTAAATTTATATAAATGTTGGTGTATGTTTATGTGATGAAAGAAAAAATTTCAACATATAGGTGACGCATGTTTATTATTTATTGGTTAATTCATAAAAGGCACCGGTGTCCATTAAAATATAAAGGCACGGTAGAATTATCATTAAATAAAAATAATAATGGTTACGTATAAAGAAAGTCTCTTACATCGATGCTTAAAAGCATACATTTCTAAAGAAGAATTTTTATTTAGCATCGATGTTTAATAAACAAAATCGGTTGAAGCACCTCCATTGAAGGTTGCTAATAATAAAAGAACAATTCATTAAGTATTTTTCATAATAAAAGAAAATCCCCAAAGTATTCAAACTGATATGTGCATTGGGCAATTGGGGTGTATTAACCTCTCAAAAAGTGCAGCTAAAGATAATGTTCTCCTTTTAAAAAAAATTTCACCATAACATTGATTGATGTAGAATATTTGTTAATTAGCTTTATTTATATCTATTAGTTTTACTTATAACTAATCTTTTTATTAGAAAATCTAACTAATCATCTTTAATGAAATATTTTTTTTTATCCACGTATTTAAAGGAATCGAATACAATATCATTCGAAACAACAACTTATTGTTTATCATTCTTCTTCTAAATGCATAAATATATGTGCCAGAAGATATTGTTATGGAGAATCATATGAGCTTAATCCCATATAATATATTCTCTCCAGTTGTCTTTCAGTACCCAATAAATTATCTTCACCTCATAATGCTCCTTCCTCTGTTTTGCTTTTGAATATTCTGATTAACACACGCCTATTGCATCTTATTGTAATGGATGCCAGTAACCCTGTGCATATTTAAAAATTGGATCGATGAATTATATCATTGAAGGAAGATGTCAAGGATTTGAGATACAGTGCAAGGTCAAACCAGCATTTGCATTATATACATTTTTCTTTATTTAAATATAATATATGCTTAATATATATAAAGATAAAGAGCATATGAAGAGTGTCTTATGGTAAGAAGTGAGAGAATTAAATGATAACTCTTGGATTAAATGTAACTTGTTATTTTGATCTAAAAATTATCATTTAATCCTCTTACCCCTCACAATAAGATACCTCTATAAAAGCTTTAATATCTCATACACAATGCAGTAGCTATATATATACTTCCACTGTTCCACAACGTGAAAAAACTCAGAAGAGGAAATTAAAGCAATGCCATTTTTGTTAGAAAACTCTGGTGTAATTTTTTACTGCCATTTTTTGTTATAAAATCTGGTCTAAATATTTTTGGAGGGGTCCATGCTCTGGTGCAACTTTGAAATGAGTGAATAACTTTCTGACATTGTCTTGCAAGTTGCAGTAGATTCATACAGCTAAAACTACATATCTTTTATAGAACTCATATAAGAGATTCATGATCAAAACTACTGCCTTATTTCAAAATTTGAGTATTATCATTTCATTGAAGACTTGTGCTGTGCGTGTACGATGCTAAAACTACGTAATGTATCCAAATACAGCTATAAGTTCATCCAGCTATCAATTTCATTTACATTATGTAATTTTAGCTACTGCCTTATTTATTTCATTACTAGTTTTCTATTAAAGATATAGAGTTTTATTTCAAAATTGGAAATAAAACTACTGCCTTGTGCTGTGCGTGTACGACACACTAAGGCCTGTCTTGCAATCATGCATTATCATTTCATTAAATTTTATTCCTGTCCCTTTCAAACAAGTAATCCAACATTACTTAATTTTTTTTTTAAATTAAAGACATTTGCAATAAACTTTTTATCACCTCTTTATTTGGATTATTGTTACTGATTTGCCTCTCACATTTCTCTGATCATCTCTTAATTTTTTTTATTTTATATCGTGGACTTAAAATTCTCATTCAAAAAGAAAAAAGAAAATCCTTGATTTCCATCACATTAGTTGTCAAACCATTATCCACAATAATAGTAATGGTAAATGAGCATTCCAACAGTATAAACACTCGTTTAATACTTCTAATTTTTCCTTATCTCTCTCTTTTTTCACAACATGGCAATTATCATATTATCATCATTTCCTCTTCTCTGTGTATTTCTCTCTCAAAGAGTAGATTAGTTTTTGGTGTCCGTAAAACATTATCTTATCGGCAAACCAACTCTTCTTTTTAAGATGGCGAAAAAAACAGAAAATTTACTCCAAGTGTCTTCTATTTTTTTCTGCATGTACCAAAAAGTGCCTTCTATTTATTTATTTTTTAAAATTAGTTTTCATTTCCTTCTTTGGATAAATTATCACCTTGAGGTCTATATCACTACAGTTATCCAATCCAGCAAGAACTGTTGTTCTTAAGGAATTCTTTCTCACAAATGCAAATGAAATGTATACAACGAGGAATGATTTCATCATTTTATTCTGGAACTGTATTAGCTTGATACATCTCAATCACACTTTTAGTTTCATTTTCTTCGATTCTTTTTACACAACTCACCTTATACGAAAAAAGGTTTCACTCAACCCTATAATGTACTCTACCTTTTTATTCCTTTTCCTTTAATTTCCTTCTCCTGCAGCCTTCTTTGGACTTCTCCAGAGCCATCGGTAATTGGTTTGTTCTACCCTTTTGCTACATTTTTTGGTTTCTCTTATAATAGAACAAAAATAATGATAATATAAAAAATAGGTTTAGTATTAATTTTGAGTAATGTATTTTCAGTGCATGGCATAATAGGAGTTTTCAATTTAAATATGGGATGCTTGGGACATCTAGGTATATCTAACCTCCCCAAGTTGCTAATTAATCCAACCATAACATTATATATATTATTTCTGTCCATTCAAACAAACAAATATTTAGTCCATCAAGAGGGAACCTTGATGCTTGTGTAGCTTGACTTCCATGACAAATCCACCAATTTCCAGTTTGATTGAATAGGTAAAGAAACTTTTGTAGGGCCATCCATCTCGTTCCCACAATTATGTATACCTTTTCCTAAAGAGAATAAATGAGTGAATTTATAGAAAGTGAAGTGAAGCAAGGAAAAATGTAAGATTAAGACAGGGAACAAAGCCAAAATTTATGTTAATGGGTTCTTGTCAAAATCTTGCATATTATCTTTCAGTCCGTAGTCTAACTAGATATGTGGGGAACCTTATCATCCATTGCTCCTCTTTGTCAGAAAACATGTATTCAAAATGTTCCAACTTTACTTTGTTTAATTTTTCTTCTTCTTTCTTGTGGAGTATTAGGAAAGAAACGGGGATATATCCTATATGCCTATGTGCTTATAGCTAGGACGCAAATGGAAAAAGAACCATTTACTGCTTTTGAAGTCTTTAATGTGTGGGGTTCAACCCAAGAAAATTCTAATTGATGGGTTGTGGTATGTTTCCAAGGCATAATCTATTTTTCCATTTTATTGAAAAGCCACACCGGAAATGATTTCATTACACTTTGGAAAGAATATTATTGAAGTCATCCATTAGAATTAGATGTACCATACAATATTATATCCTTTCAATTTACTATATAAAAGAAAAGGATATATATGATTCAGATTTTATCCTATGTGTTGCCAGTTGCCCAATTAGTATTCTCATATGCTATGCTCAAAAGAAAAAAAATATCTTCCCTGTTTGCTGCGTGGAAGAATCACACGGGCAATGTGAATGAATGGTTGGTTTCAATATATTCTCAACAATATATACTACCTGCATGTAAAAACCTTTTATTTTCAGAGTCACCAATCACTAAACTAAACAAAATGCATCTCCACTAATTAGTTGATAAGTAGGAAATTCATAATTCATATAATTAATAAATGGTCGTTTTAATTTGTGACAAGTATTCCACTAATTAAGTGCAAGGAATGAAAATATAAAAAGGGAAAAGTAGAGATATGGGAGAGACAATTTTTCTACCTGTGATATCCTAACTCCCTTAAAGATTCCTTTATCACCTATAATGAGAATCACAACTGTTACAATCGTGTCGACTAAAGATCGAGACATAAACCGCGTAGGGTCATCCTTCAACAAATCATTTCTTATCATTATATTCCCTTTTGATTTCTATAATTTCACCCTTTAAGGCTTTAACAGAACAAAAAGAAATTTTCATGATGCTCATTAATTAGGTGGTAGACAGGGAAAAGGAAAACCAAAGAAAAACAAACATGCTTTAAGCAAGGGACGTTTAATCTTAACTCAAAAGCACTTTCCAAAATTTCAATGTATCTAAAGCACAGTACTTTGCAGTATGCATAGAGATCAATGCTTTGGTTTTTAGGGAAATTAGGTGGATTATATATACCCTGCTGCAAAAGGATCCCTACAAATTAACACTGTTAATTTTGTTCCTTCATGCTTTTTGTTTGACACGAGTGAAAATAAAAGAAAAAAAGTTTGGTGGGGAGGAAAAATATGATTACATCTTTTTTTTTCATTTGATTATAGAGTAAAATAATTGTGAAGCTCAAATAATTTTTTCCTACTCTCGTTATAAGAAAATGTAAGAGAAAGATTTTTAAAAATAAAATTAATCATTTACCTTAATTTACACACACAATTTTTTTTACCTTACTTATTGTTATACTAAATATATATATATATATATAATTTATTTAATATAATTATATCCCTTTTCTACTCATTTCTAATCACATCAAAATATAATATTAATATTTGTAATTTTCTTTTGGTTAAATAATAAAGATTTTTCCTTTTTTATTTTCTGTCTGCATTCAACAATGCATATCACTGTATGGGCATGGGGATTTGGAGTAAAATTATCACAGTCCGTGCCCATGCCAATGCTAATTGATTGACATTGACATCCTCACTTGAGTTTGTTTATATTGTTAACTTTTGTGTGGTTGAAATATTGCTACGCAATGTGTTTGACTCTTTCGACCCAATTTTGCATATATAGAGCAAAACATTTCTCGTTTCTATAAAAATATGACACATATAATCTCTCTTGTCGGTAAGAGCAATAATGAAAACTCGAATCCCTTCAAATAATCAAACCACGTGCCCCCAATTTCAGTGTTTTTGCCCTCACATAAGCAGGGACTCAGATTATTTACTTCTGGTAAATACTATTCAAGAGGGATATATGAGAGCTCAATTATATTCAATTATTACATGGACTTTGCTTCACAAGAAATTTTGATTACTTGAGCTCATGTACAATTGTACATTTGACAGATAGAATATTAGTGTGTCTAATTCTATTTTTGTTTTCTTGTTTAAAGATTGTACAATAAAATTGTTTTAGAGAACTAAATAGCAAAATACTACTTGCTTCGAAAATTTCTTTGAAAACTGTTTTGAAACCAACGTGTTACTGTTCGTTCATTGTTTGCCTCTGTTTGAATTACTCATTGCAATTCTTGTCTCCAAATTATGCTATTATGTTGGTTTTGTTAGCGAAAGCCAAAACACACTGACATCATGGTAGAACTCAACAATGCAACGAATATGACATGGCTTTCGCTCTAAAAATAGATATATAGAATAAAATAGCAATGTTTGATCGTGATGATATGACTAATTGATTGAGCACAATAGTTGCTAGCTGTCATTGGACGTTGGGGATGTATGTTTGCTTTCTACGTACACTGACTTGAGTGAGTTTTGAACGTCTCTGTTGATTAGGATTTACTGAAATGGAATTGTTCACTGTAGCCATTGTTTTATATTGGGTACCAGTTGTACCAATTAGAACACCTTCAACAACATAAATTGCTAATCCTTGTCAAGACAACACTTGGATTAATGCTAAAGTAATGTGGAGACATCAAGAAGTTACTGATAAACTAATGTGGTTAATATGTTGGGAAATCTAGAGGAATAAATATCGGAGAGATTTATAACTGGGTAACCATATAAGTGAATTAGACACCACACCTTAACCCAAAACCTTAAGGCTCAGGTTTATGGGTCTTCTCCTTACTTATATGATGTTAAATTTTTCTATTTTTATCCAATGTGAGACTTTAACTCACACTTGTACTCAATATATATTACTACATTCCATCTCATAATTAGTTTATTTTTCTGCATTACTGGACAATGATCATTGACAATCTTAAAACATGCACAGACAATGGCAGCGATGGGTATATGCCACTCAATTTTAGGTAATATGACTGTCACTCTGGTGCTTAATTGTACAGTGAAGTGGCAATTTAGTCTGGGGAAAATATTAGTTGAACATGTCTAGAAATTTATTTATTTTGTTCATTCTCACATTGGAGTGCAAGTATGAATAAAAAATCTAACATTGAATATAGATGAAATTGTCGAACAATATATAACCGACATATTTTTGGATAGGATATATAAGGGACAAACATTATGTTATAAGGTTTCATGTTAAATATGGTGTTATATTTATCAAATTTATTTGTATACTTGACTAACTTTGAGGGTATAGCACAACATTGAATTTGGTATCAAGCCTAAATTTATTACTTTTTTCGAGTGTGATTTTTATGTTATGTATTGTCGTGTTTAAGGGCATATAGATTGAAGTAGATTTTTCTTTTTGATCAATCAAAACTTCTTATTAAACTGTACAAGTTTCTTACAAAGCATACGGAATATAATTTTTTTAAAAAATTTAAATTAAAATAACAAATAGTCTTAATTATAAATTTTATCATCCAACTTTCATAATTTTATAAATTTTACTACTCAATTTTTCTTTTTGCAAATTTTATCACTTCACTTTTCATTTTTTGCTCATGTTACTATTGTTAACATGTCACTAAAAAACGTTGAAAGAAAAAATAAAACAACATTGTTTTATTATCAATGTAATGGTAAAATGCAAAAAATTGAAAAGAGTGTAAAATTTACAAAATAATAAAAGTTGAATAATAAAATTCAAAAAAAAAAAACTTAGGTGATAAATTTTGTGAAATGATAAAAATTGATTGATAAAATTTGTAAAAATAAAAATTAAGTGATAAAATTTATAAAATCATCAAGATTTGAGGGTTAAATTCAGAATTAAGCCTACTAAATAATATCAGGCCGAAAGGTTATAATATATTTTGAGCTACATTTTATAGACCCAAACGGGTTCATCGGCTGGGGCCCAATTGGTTTAACTGTTTTTTACATAAAACTCAAGAAAGTCAAATCCAACCTTTTGGATTTTGCTATCTACACTACTTTTCTATAATTTTTATTATCATAAATACTCTTTATGCCAAAGCTTCTTTTTATATTAATAATGTACAAATCCTATTTTTTATACCTCATCTCCATTGTTCTTTAAACCCTTATCTATTTTCTCCCTTTTTTCCTTCTTTGTTTATTAAAAGTAATAGAATTTTACTTCAATTTTGTTTCATTGGTGACTTCAATGTATTTATAAAAATATTAATATAATTTGTTTAATCACATAGCTATACATATTTTTTATTTTTTTTTCGGGTCCCATTCGAACTTTGGACCTTGGATCATCACCCCTTTAGCCTAGGCACAGAGCTAGTCCTGATTCCACGACCAACATTAGAAATATTTCTTAATTTTAATTTCAAATTTAATTTGATTTAACTATCAGCTAAAAAAAACTTTCTTAACCATATGAAATCCCTCTCATTTTGTCTTTATTCGTATGATTGATTTTCTTAACTATTTATCTTTTTCAATCTATCATTTTTATCTTTATTTTCAAATTAAATTTTAATATTTTTAAAATAAATTATAAATAGTTAATAATAATCTTATATCACAATATAAATGATTTATTATAAATCCCAAATACCATTTATCTGTTCAAAATCATTTATGCATTATGAAATTTAGTTACATGTGCTAAAATACTTGTTTATTATATATATAAGTTATATTTTAGATATATTGAAATTTTTTAATTGAAATACAAGATTTTTTTAATTAATTATATTTTCTTTTAAAAAGGTTCAATAGACTTATAAATATAAAGGGACAATGGTGTGATGTAGTTGATAGAATTTTTTAACATTTACAAAAGTAGTGTGTGATGTACATCCAAAAGGAGAAAAGGAAAATAAGACTGCGAATGTCTAATTGAGAGAGTATGGAGAATGAGAATATCACTTTTCAAATTGTGTATTTTTAATTATTTATAATATAAGAGTAGTTAAGTAGAGACTACAATAGGTAGAATTTTGGTAGGTTCTCCTACCTACATTTTAATAATACCTTAACTTAAACCCACTTAACTAAATAATAATTTTAGTATTTAATTATATTGTTACTTTTTGGGTATATACTAATGGATGGCATTGGGGATGGGGGGTAGGGTGGTATCCTAATCATTAACTTTGTTGAATAAAATCCACCTTGTGCTTTTCTCATACGTGCATAGATATATTCATTAAGCAAATATCCACAAATTTTGGATATCTATAGGTATTTATGGATACTTGCTAAAAATACAAACAAACAAAAAAGTAATTATATATATTCACCAACAATTCATTCAAAATATATCGATTGATCAACACAAGCAATGAAGTATGAAATAATCATATTAATAAATAAGTTATTCAAGATACCCAAAATCTACTAACACACTAATCAATATGCGTCAATGTAGAAGCTAAATTTAAAAGCTAAAATACTTCAATCCAACAAGTCTAAAAAAAGTCAATAAGATGAAAAAATATATAAGTAAACTTCTTTGTATATGTGTAAGGCCACAATAATAAGTACTTATGCTGATTTTTTTATTAAAAAGTACTTATTGGCACAAGTGCCCGCCTAATTATTAAATGGGTAGAGAAGAATTCATTAAAATGTCCTGTGAATATCTACTAGCTATATAGCTAATGTGGAAATAATAGTTTAATTTACAAAATATTTGTTAGTGTAACTATAATCAAGTTTCCAATAATGAATTATTACTGGACAAAGCTTTCTTATTATTTTTCTAAGTAAATGTATTTTAATAAAATATGACAAAACACAACTTTAAATTTGACTCTTCACTATAGACTTATTTGTAACAAGATAGAATTTTTGTTGGGGGGATTTTATATTTAAAATTAAAAAAAATGTGTATTCTTTCTGAATGAGTTAATAAAAAACATAAATATATTAACACACGTTGTATGCACCGGCATAATAATAGTTAAAAGAATTAGGGGAAAAAACAAGCTTTAGGATAGCCAAACAGATAAAAAGTTAGTTCATAGTGTTGTTTAATTTTGGGTCCTGTTGCATCATTATATGCCTTTAGGTTCTTTTAGATTATTATTGAGCGATGCATGTGAGTGTGCGTAATGTCATATCAAGAATTTCTGAATCTTTTAACTTAGTATTGATTTAATATATATCAAATTCGATCATTCAAAAAGAATATGTGATCTATTTTTTTCCCTCAAAAATGACAAATTAGTTGAAATATATTTATACTTACGTCACTTAATAATGTGATATAAAATTAATTAATTAGTCGAACCATTAAATTATATAGTACAGTATAATTTAAGTGGTTACAAATAATATATATCAAATTTTACATATATTAGATACTTACTGTTATACTATATATCCAGCTATAAACATCTGTTTATATTTTAAATTACATATTTTATGTCAAAATAATGTAATGCAATAATGTGGTAATTAGTTTTTGATTTATATAATTTTTATAAACTTGATATATTTTATAGAAACTTTTAATCCAATAGTTATATTGATTAATATTTCATATTTTAAAGTAAGTTATGAAGCAGCGTAAGTATAAATTTATATCAAATTTCACATAAGTTAGACATTTTTTATATATGTTATCTAACAATACACTTATATTTTAAATATTAGCATATCATATCCATCAAAATAAAATATTGCAATGAAGTAGTTGGTGGTGCCTTTAGGGATCATTCTGGTTCTGTGATTTTTAGTTATGCATCTCATATTGGTTCCTGTTTAATTACCTTGGCTGAGCTTTGGACAATTGTTACTGGTATTGAAATTGCTTGGAGTAGGAGATTCAGAGTTTTCACAGTAAAATCTAATTCTCAAGTGGTGATAATTTTGTTAATTTATATCTGTCTTGAATTGCATGTGGCTTTTGATATGGTTTAACAGATTCTTCATTTCAGTCAAATTGGAGAGTTATCAATGGTCTCATACTTTGTGAGAAACAAATCAAGTTGCAGACTTATTGATGAATTATGGTCGAAATCCTTAGATGGTTAGAGAATCTTTTATTTTATTATTTCTTTTATTTCTCTTGCTGGATCAACATATATTTTGCTACTGTTTTTCGTTATGGCTTTTAATTTAATCTTTCTGTTGCCCTTGTTATTCAACAAAAAATAAATTGATTTGCACAACATTTGAGGAGATTAGACCGACACCTCTTGCATAAAATCTTTCTATTTTTTTTAACATTTACACACAAATCCTCTTAATTATTTCAATAACATTACATTGTGACTCGCTATAAGAGAGATTGCTATAAACGTTAAAAAAAGATTAATTATTTTTATATCCTAATAAAGAAAGTTATTAATCTGTCAAAAAAGTATTAAGTATAAAAGTTATTAAATAACCTCTTATAACAATATAAAATGGATGCTTAAATATAATTTCTGGTTCTCTTTCAATGTGTAATTTTAGTCCTTTTATTTTAAAATAAAGATATTTAGTCCCTTTATTTAAAATAAATCTACAATTTTAATTCTCATATTTCAAAATAAATACATTTTGTCCTTATATTTTAAAAATTTCACAAATTTGATCTCTATATTTAAAAAAAAAAT